>LR746267.1:5439423-5951923 GCA_902729315.2 Spirodela intermedia | reverse complement strand
GGAGAAAAAGTAGTGAAGAGTTAGATCTTATTTGTCTAACGAGGTAACAGAAAGATGGATTGAGTTGCTAGAGATGAAAAATAACATGATTCTGTCACCGTTGCAAGAGAGAGAGAGAGAGAGAGAGAGAGAGAGAGATGAATGGGTCAGAGTGATGTATTTCTGACTGTTGGGTGTTAATCAGAGAGGAAGTAATGCGGGGAATCGATCAGTGTGATTCAAAACTGGAAGGAAGTGAAAAAAGAAGAGGCGACTGTCCATGCAAAAGAGAAAGAACTCCCTGTTCATCCAGGCAAAGCAAGGTCTGGGAGGAGGGAACAGGCGGAGATAAAGAAGAAGAAGAAGATTTCAGATTAAACAAACGCAAGTCCGACTCTCTCTCTCTCTCTAAGTAGAATGAAAATGGCGACGGCTAAGAACTGGGACGGGAAGGATGATGCCAGAATCCTCAGGCCTTGAGACGGCCGTAGAACTTCTGCTTCTCCTCGGTGGTCTGGAAGCGGCCGTGGCCGAACTTGGAGGAGGTGTCGATGAACTTGAGCTTGATCTCCTCGAGGGCCACGCGGGAGGTCTGCTTCAGCAGCGACTGCCGCAGCGTCACCACCCGCTTCTTCGGCCCCACGCAGCACCCCTTTATCAGCAGGTAGTCGTCCTTCACCACGCCGTAGTGAGGGAACCCACCCATCGGAGTGATGTCCTTCTCCGTCCTGTTAGAGAGAGAAAGATAGAGAGTTCAGAGAGAGAAACCCAGTTGTAACGTCAGAAACGAGAAGAACACACGAAGAGGAGAAAGGGTGAGATATAAGTAGATGGATACACACACAACAGCTCAGCAATATATATACATATATATATATGCATGCATGCATCTAGAGAGAGAGAGAGAGAGAACATGAGAAGAATGGGCCTGGTCTTGTAAACCGATGGAGTGGGAAAATCACAGTATACACACACAGAGGGAATGGACAACATACCCATCAACTCCTAAGCTAATGGTGAGGGGGAACACCCCAAGAGGCCCAGAACTATACATATATATATATATATAGCGAAAGCGAGAGAGAGAGAGAGAGAGAGAGTTGACCTGTCGAACTCAGTGGCAGCTCCATGGGCCTCATCGCCGGCCTTGCCGAGCTTGTAGACCTTCTTGTTGAGCTCGGTACGGTGGTGATACCCATTCTGCCCGGCACGGGCGACTGTGAAAGAGACCCTGGCAGGGTGCCAGGCGCCAATACAGGCCACCTTTCGGAGGCCCCTGTGGGTCTTCCTGGGGAGGCGGGTAACGCCCCAACGGGTCACCACGCCCTCATAACCCTTGCCCCTGGTGACGCCGATGATGTCAATCATCTCGTCCTTCTGGAAGATGGCGTCCACAGGTACCTGCTTCTCGAAGAAGCTGTAGGCGTAGTCAACCTTCTCGGCCACTGTCCCCCCGTTGACCTGGATCTCCATCAGGTGGGCTTTCTTCTGCTTCAGACCCTTCATCTTCCTTATCTGGAAAACATCGGCCAAAGAAGAGGGGCAAAAAAGGTTCCGTCATATGGTATTTTTTGAATTCTGATTCTCGTCTGAAAAGCATCAGGCAAGAACATGTTAAGCAGAGTTTTCATCCCTTTCGATTCAGTTTATCTGTTGCAGAGAAAACCAAGATACCAAATCTTCTCACTTTTCTGCTGGGATATACTGTGATTTAGTATTCTGATTCTTTCTTGGAAAATATCAGCGAGTCAGATCATCTTATCCATATGAATAACGTATAGCAGTTGAATTGATAGAAAAACTAATTTTTTGATTTTTTAATGCGCAGCTGGTTCTCATTGTTGCACGGGCCAAGTATAAAAAACCCAAGTACCATGAAATTGAAGAACTGGTTAGATACCTGAGTGTGGGCAAGAACACGAACGACCGATGCATATTTCTTTATCTTCTCCAGCTGAGCCTCGATGTCCTTCTTCCCCTCCTCAGATTCATACTTCTTAGAGTACTTGGTGAAAGCCTTCTTCTTGGCTCTGTACCAATTCTTGTAGAACCTCCTTCTGACTTCCTCGCTCAGATGCTGGGCCCAGACGGTGTTCAGTGTCCTGAGTCCACGAGGCGTCTTGATGTACCCGACAACTCCAACAATCACCATTGGAGGAGTCTCAACGATTGTCACCGCCTCGCAGGTTTCCTTCTTGTGAAGTTCTACACAGAAAGCATTCGAGCATTACAAGGGTCATCTGTAAAGAACAAGAGCATGCATCTGCTGCTGATTTGCACAAGAAAAAACCCTGAAGTGAATGCGATTCATCATGACCGAGTTACGAAGATCTACCTAATACCTAAATAAATGCCATATTTCGATATCCAGAGCTTGGTTTATATAATATGAAAAAGTGCCCATACAAACAGCTTCATGATCAAATGAAATTATCTAGAAAAAAAGCACATTAACCAAATATCACAGAGCATCCGAATCGTATGAAACATACAAAAAATTTCAATTCAAATGAAATTATTTAAAAGGGATAAATGATAATGATGAAGCTGGAAAAGCATGATAACTTACTTGATCCAGGCTTCTCGACCTCTCTGACAATGTGGGTCATTCCTGCCTTGTAGCCTAGGAAGGCAGTAAGCTTTGGGGACTTGCTAGGGTCATCCCTCGGGAAGGCCTTCACTGTATATCAAAAAGACAGAAAACATGTAAAAAAATCTCTCAAAGCTTTGACAGGAGACCAAAACAATAGTAAGTAAATCAAACAGCTCAAATCATTGAGAAGTCCTGTGCGATACCTTTCCCCCTGTGGCGAGCAGCTCGCTTCTTCGGCAGGAACCCGAGGGAACCATGCCTGGGGTGCTCAAACTTCCGATGAGACATCCCGACGCTGCCTCTCTTTCACGCTGCATTGCGGAATGAACGTATGGATAAGCTCAAGCTAATAAAATATAACAAAATACTACACCTCAAAGCAACCTCATCAATTGGAACGGGATTTCAACCACGAATCACAGGATGATAATCATCGCCAGGAAAACAGTCTTCATCTAGAACCCATTCATGCCCTTTCAAAATCGCAGAAAACCGCCTTCCGAAGAAAAATATTGAGGCATCCGCGATGAAGCAATCGTCTAACGACAAACACAAAAACATCATTTCCCACAAGAACCTCAGATCAAGCACCAAAACCCCGAAACGCCGAAGCATAAGACTGAGAAACCATCAACGGAGAGCGAGCGCCGGTAGTTCCCCAGCTGAAAACAAATCTCGTAGACGGTTATCGCGAGCTCACGAAGAAATGGAGCGGAGGAAGACGAGGTGTGCGCGAGGAAGGTAGCTGACCTGTGCCGACGGCAGTCTGGAGGAGGCTGCTCCAAGAAAACCCTAACTCGGCTTATATACTCCCTCATCAGTGAGCGAGAGAGAGAGATTTATATATGTGTTGAAAATGACGTAAATACCCCTTTCTTCGGACATAATGGTTCGGATAGTATCCAATCGGATCCATGAGAATAAATCATTTCTATTTATTTATTTACGTAGAGTAAAATTATGACGATTTATTAATTACGTATTCATCTATTTCTATGTCCCTATCGGTGGGCCCCAGCTAAGCCAGGATCTAATCGAAAGGTCTGATTGAGATCAGACGGGTCAGATTAATCGATCGTAAGTCGGACTTCAGTAGCCCCGTTGAGGGCCAGGGACGAACCCGAGCTCCGAGCAAGGGGCTGAAATAAAATGAGAATATTAGACATAGGGACTAGAATATAAATATCGCATTGGGGTGTGGAAGTCGAACAAAGTATATTGACAATATAGGGCTTGAATGTGGTGGCATATGTACAAGGAAGGGGAGATTTGTATAAGATAAGCAAGTATGCAGAGGAGGAGAGACTTTTATGAAATATTTCTATTAACCGGAGTGGATAGGTATCGTTGATGAATCGCTTGCGGAGGGCTGCAGCTGGTTTCTTCAGTAATTCACCGTCGCTTTGATTGCATCTACAATCTGCAGGTGAATCGACGGCACACGCTTGGTTAACAGTGGAGAGAGAGAAACAGAGAGAGATCGGGAGAGATGGAGAGATACAGACAGAGAGAGATAGAGAGAGAGAAGGGGGACTTTGTTCTTTCTTGACGAGTCGAATAGTTCATAACCAGAAGGAAATGGGTATGACAGAGGAGGGAGGGAGAGAGAGAGAGAGAGAGGAAAAGAGAGAGAGAAACATAGAAACAGAGAGAGAGAGAGGGAGAGGGAGGGATCTTGTTCTTTCTTGACGAGTCGAATAGTTCATGAACCAGAAGGAAATGGGTATGACAGAGGAGGGAGGGAGAGAGAGAGAGAGAGAAACAAAGAAACAGAGAGAGAGGGACGGAGAGAGGAAAAGAGAGAGAGAAACATAGAAACAGAGAGAGAGGGAGGGAGAGGGGGGGATCTTGTTCTTTGTTAACGAGTCGAATAGTTCATGAACCAGAAGGAAATGGGTATGACAGAGGAGGGAAAGAGAGTGAGAGAGAGCTTGTTCTCTACTGAGAAGTTGAAGGCTTCGTTGATAAGACAGAAAGGCGTAGGACAGATAGAGGAAGAAACCAAGGGATGGGGTGCAGAGAGGGGGAGAGAGAGAGAGGCACCTTGTTCTTCGTTGGCAAGTAGAAGGGCTCATAAACAAGAGGGAACGGTGTATCAAGCCCGCAAACTCTCGCCACCGGTGCTTCCAGCTGCGACAGCAAATAATAACAATAATAGTAATAATTAATAAATAAATAAATGAACCGAAAACCAAGAGAAGATGGGGGCAAGAGATTACCCTCAGGAAGCAGTTTTCAACCACAGAAGCAGCAATTTCCGCGCCAAACCCTCCAGTCACTGGAGCTTCATGGCTGACCTGCCGCCAGTCAACCCCCACAGAAGTCAACCCACCGAAACCTCAGAATCTGCAACAACTCCATGAAGGGCCCACTCACCAGCAGTCGCCCGGTCTTGTTCACAGAGACCTCGACGGCCTCCTTGTCCCATGGAATCAGCGTCTTCAGGTCGATAAGCTCACAGGAGATCCCTTCCTGCAGTTGTCCCAATAGATTATATATAATCATACCATATAATCTTTGCTGATTTCGCCCCCACAACCAAAGTTTGGCGAATTTAATGACAATCTTGACCAGAATCTCGATGAGAAAAAGCCACCTTTTCTGCAATCTCACAAGCTTGCTCCATCACCAGGAGCTGAGCCCCCCAGCCGACGAGCGTTATATCTGTTCCTTCCCGCATCACCTGATCAGAGGATATGACAAATACCCAATTCCTAACCAAGGAAATAAATAAGTAAATAATCATTTATTTATTTATTCATTCAGTTACTTCGGCTTGAGATAGGGGAAGCATGTAGTCGTGGTCAGGGACCTCCTCGACGGCCAGCCGGTAGAGCCACTGCAGAGGGAGCCACGAAAATCATGGTGAAAGAGGGACTCGGGGGTTGACTTTTAGTAGAGGTTGATGAAAAGTTCCCACCTTGGGCTCGAAAAATATGACAGGGTTGGGATCTCTTATGCACGCCAGCAGCAGTCCCTTCGCCTCACTGGGGCTCCGGGGGATGACGACCTGTGTTTCCATTAGTGGCATGAAAGATTGATCAAATTCGTCAATCACCGCGATGATGGTAAGTCGAAGGATACTTAAAGCTCTGATTTCATTCACTGGATGTGTTGATGATTAACCACATCCTAGAGAGAGAAGTCAAAAGAAAAAATTCTGAAGATATAAGGTTGACTCTGACCTTGAGCCCAGGAACATGGCAGAAGAACGCCTCCGGGGATTGTGAGTGATAATGCCCACCATGGCCAACAGCTCCATAAGGGGTCCTAATTGTGATACCTAAAAAATTTAAAATTAAAATTAAAATCATTAATCCACGATGACAGAATGGGCATAGATAATTAAGCTGCAAGAACACAAAGCACACCTCCGCAGTTGAATTCGTTCCCACTTCGGTATCTGAATTTTGCTGCCTCGTTAACAATCTGCACAGCAGGAAAACCATGGTCGGATGAGAAAATGATGATCATAAAGCTTCTATTCCTTGCCAAAAAGTCGACTCCTTCAATGTTGAACAACTCAGTGTTAAGATAATAATGTAACGATGGAATGAACTGTTCTAAAGAATGGGGAGGTAGTCTCATTTTTAATTAAAAAGATTATTATTCAATGAAGTGCACTGCCGTTTGCTCTTGCATAAATTATTCATTTTCCTATTAAAAAATCGTCTATATTTCCTTATACTCCTTGGCTGCCCGAGATTACCATCTGTTATATTGAGCAATGAAGGAAATACATCTAACATACATATATTAAGGTGAATAATAAGTATAAATAACATAGAAATCTCTGTGGACCCATGGAAGGCGAATATTAAAAGAAGACATTTGTATTAAAAATTTATCAAATATTCAATAACAAGTGCACTCAGAGCTTTGAAAGTCAACGACAACCAAGAAAGTTCTCCAAGAAAAACCATAGTTTCGTGATTACAGCTTTTGTGTATTCCTGGGGGATATCAGAAGAGATGGACAATGATTTTTATGCTAGCCTGATACTACACATGACTCTTCTATGCGCAGAGGCAAGTTAGCCGGTTCAAGAGGGAAAGGCCCGCTAGGCTGATATATTTTTCTACGAAAAAGTAAAATATGTAGAAAAAAATATTATTTTATTGGTTTTTCTTGAGGATACAGCATTGAGGGAGGAGAAAGTAATGATATATTATTCTTCTTTCGTTTCCCTCAGCTTTTCCTCTGATTTTAGCAAAGGTCATAAAAGACATGCCTCTCCGGTAGACCAAGCACATTTCAGACTATTTTTCTTTTCGAAAAGCTTTCAAGAGATGACTAAGAGGTAGCAACTACAGAAGCAGACAATAAATCCCAAATTCCATTGGCAATTCATCGACTCACTTCAGAACTGACAGATCAGAGGAATATTTCAAACCTTTCAAGATCACTCGATATATTTTAGTTTTTGGAGGTTAACAAGTTTCCAAGGTACTCACTCCACCACCCGAATGAAAAAAAATTAATGCCACCCCTCTGAACAACAAATGCACCAGAGAAAAAAATTGAAACATTCAAGAATATACGGTATTCCGCTGAGATAATTTATCAGACTGGAAAATAACATAATCCATGTCATCAAATCATATCTGAATAGATTTAAAATGAGAAATTTCTCAGCAATATACGGATGCTATAGCTTAGCTACGTATATATTTTCATATCCCATGATAACATGCAAATAATTACAGGAATAATTGTAAGAGGAAGTGCATACTAAAAGAAGGGAACGCAAACAGAAATAGTGGATGCAAGAGACTTGTAATATGAAAAAGGAAAGAACGTGCCTGATCAAACGCAGGGTAAATGTAATCTGCGAACTGAATCTCAGCAATTGCTCGATTTCCCTGCCACAAAAAAAATAAAAACACAGGTCCATGAATCACCAACAGAAAGAGAAAACACTCTCTCTTCGTCAAAAACATAGAAAGAGTCAGTCATACTGCAGTGTAAGATCCTCACCATTGCAGCCAGACCAACAGCAAACCCCGCAATTCCCTGAATTTATATCAGTAATAAAATGACAATAGAGAGTCAGGCTGTATCAAAATATTTCATGCTAGAACTGAGATTAATTATGGTGATGAACTGATAAATGAGATAATTGAATTAGATTTACTCTCGTTACCGATTTGATTATAAATGATGATCATAAAAATCAATTAACCTGGATCAATATATTTCATGGGAGCAGTAAGTTTGAGCATATCCTTCATGCATTAACCTAAAAAAACTACAGCGATTAAATCCCAGCCAATGTTTGGTTTCTCTCCCTCTTAAATTAATAAGAGGAAATACTAACATAATAAGCATATAACAAGAAGAAAGGAGTAAATTACCTGTTCACATAAGGGGGTGTTGAAAACCCTCTTCCTGCCAAATCTTTCCACCAAGCCTGTAGTGCAGCGAAAGACCCCGCCAAAACTCACGTCCTCACCAAATACATACGCACTGCAAAGCCTCCCTCTTTAAGAAGCTTAACGGATGTATACTCCACTTACTAACAATACAGTAAAGCAGAGAGCGGAAGATGGGAGCAGGTTGTTTATAAGGCCACGGAAAAGCTGAAGAGAAATTTAGGTGAGCGCTACTTATAAGGTACGCGAAAAATGAGTTAAACTGGATGAAAATCTACACTCTTTCAGTGGAAGGTGGTTAAAATAATTAAAAACTAATAAACCCAGCTCTGCTCCGTCACTGTCCTTGGCCTAATAAGATGAAGCCAGAAACGCCCAGGAAATTAAATTCCGCGTCGGTTAGTACTATTCCCGGATACTTCAATACGTATTTTTTTGTTATATACGTATTTTGTTTAATTTTATCATTTACCACGCACTGATAACATTTAGTGAATTACATAGGACGTAGTTTGACAATCTGCTCTCCAGATCCCAAAAGTTTTAACAGACCCTCTCCCATTGGCGCCATCCTCCAAGCGTGTCATTATTTTCCGAGATAAAATCACATTCCATGTCCAAGGAGAAAAGAAGTGGATCAAACAATTCCAGAGACGAAATACGGGTTGAAGCACTGTATGGGAGAATTTCATGACAGCAAGCTCACCGGGAATCGGTTTCCAGGGCGATATGGAGTGCCTGGTTGATGGCGGAGAAGAGATTGAGGGGCTTCCCCCCCGCAATCCCCTCCTTGTTCTTCTGCCAGGAATCTACCACCGACGAGGAGCTTGAGAACCCCCTGAGGATCCCCACCAGCTGCCCCCTGTTCGCCGTCGCCCCCCTCCTCGCCGCCATCGCCATCGCCATCCACCAGAGAGAAAGAGAGAGAGAGCAAATAGCCGTTCAAACTCTCCTACTATGTGAGGAAGCGGACGACCAAAACAACGGTCCCGGATAAGAGCGCCACGAGGAATAGTGAAAGACATAAATACCCTTTACACGTGCTTTTAAGTAGGGGTATATATGACTTTTAATATTTTGAAAAGGGCTCTGTTCCACAAAGTCTGGACAGAATGATATGCAGCCCATCGCATCGAGACGTATGCGCTTCTGCTCTCAATTATCATACGTGGTAAGATTTCATTCGTCAGTACTGGTGTTCGGTGTGACGCAAGATACGTCCTCCAAGACGACAACTGCGTGATCCGTGTGAATGGCGTGACCCATCGGCCCAACAAACCGACCACGATAGATAATGGGCTAATCTATGTCCATCTATTATGAGCCCAAGTTTACTAATGGGTTGTTTAAACAATAAGTGGCCCAGTAGCACACGCAATTATGGGCTTTATCAAAGCCCATAATCATGAAGGGGAATGTGGGCCAACGTGTAGGAAAATGATGGGCTCTTGAGACAACTGTCACGTGGGCCCCTTTTTCACGTGCGAGAGAGAGAGAGAGAGAGAGAGGGAGAGAGCGCTCACATGTGAGGGTGGGATCACCGGAAACAACTGGCCTTTGACCTTTGGCCCCCCGCCCCAGGAGACATTTTTTAAAAGGTGGGTAACTCCCATTCTTCTCACCGCAGCGGAGAATAAGGTACCGCTCACCGCATGATTCCAGCGTGGCACGATGCGGGCCCCTGCTCGGTGATACTGTTACCCCTTGGCTTTTATCCTTCGTACAAGTTGCTAAATTACGTAAGACGCCAATTCATCAACGGTCACCCGCAGCCGGATCCCATGATCGCACGGCCAGTACGTGTCTGACGTCATCGGGATAGAGCGGGTTTGAAATAATTTGAACGATCGGGGAGAGAGTGATGGGGTAGAGGGAGGGAGTGAGAATAGATTCGGGTCGGTCGTCTTCTCCGCCGACGTCGAACTGAGCGCGTAAATTGAAAGCCTCCGTTCATCTGTAATCTCTCTCTCTCTCTCTCTCTCTCTCTCTCTCTCTCTCTGAATCTACAGTCAGCGGCTGTAGGGTTGGGAATGGATTCCTTCTGGGAGGTGGAGGGCGCGGCTGTGCTTCCCGCCGGTCGCCTGCCGGAGACGTTGATGCCTTCGACCAGTGGGAAATTCGAGGAGCTGTTCCCGGGAGGGAATCCGGTAGGTCGCCTTCTTCTTCGCCATGGAATATGTTCTTATTTAGACAGTTTGTCGATGGGAGGCCTCCTTCTCCCCTCCCCGGTTCTTCCACCCCCGGGGTTTCCCAATTTGGAGACTTCCCCAGCCAAGTGTGGTTCCATCTCTCTCCTCTCTCACACACACATTCTCTCTTCCCCCTCACTTCCTCTGTCGCTCCCTCTCTCTCCCTCTCTCTCCCTCTCTCTCCCTCTCTCTCCCTCTCTCTCCCTCTCTCTCCCTCTCTCTCCCTCTCTCTCCCTCTCTCTCCCTCTCTCTCCTTCTCTCTCCTTCTCCCTCTCCCCCTCTCTCCCTCTCTCCCTCTCTCCTCTTTCCCTCCTCTCTCTCTCTATATCTCTCATTCTCTCTCATCCCCTTCTCTACCTCTATTGCTCTCTCTTCACTCTTCTCTCACTCTCTCTCTCTCATTCTCTCTTCTCTCTCACTCTCTCTCTCTCTCCCTCTCGCCGCGCTGATTTACCAGTGTGTTTCAGAGAATAGTGCATTCCTTGCCGTCCTTATCCTGAGTCGTCATGGCGACAATGCCTCTGAGGATCTCTCTCGCTCTGCAGTTTCCTCCCCAAATTCTAGGGTTCCTCCGGCCGTAGTTAATAGACTCGAAAACCTGGAAATTTTGTCGGTTTATTGATCCAGGAAGGGGAGGATGCGGGCCAGGAGTGGCTGTCCATCTTCCTGGAGGAGTGCCTCTCCAGCACCGCTGACGCCGCCGGCGCCATCCCCTTCGCCGCCACCTCCCCACCTTCGACCGATCAGAAGCCCCCAAACGCCACCAAATCTACAACGGCGAGGACCGGCCGGAGCAAGAAAAGGAAGCTCTCCCCCGCCGCCGCTCTGCTCGAGATCTCCCCCGACCCGCCGCCCCTCCTCCCGCAGGTCTGCTGGCTAGCAGACAGCGAACTCATCGTCCTCAAGGAGAAGGAACCCGAGCCACCGCCGCCGCCGGCCATGGACGAGGAGGCCTCTGAAGGGCAGCGGGGAGATGGTGGCGGGCAGCCCCGGCGGTGCTCCCACTGCCTGTCGCAGAGGACTCCGCAGTGGCGAACAGGTCCGCTGGGACCGAAGACGCTCTGCAACGCCTGCGGCGTCCGCTTCAAGTCCGGGAGGTTGCTCCCGGAGTACAGACCGGCGAAGAGCCCCACCTTCGTGAGCTACAAGCACTCCAACTCCCACAAGAAGGTCCTCGAGATGCGGATGGCCACCCCCTCCCCACCCTCTCCCTCCTCCTGCTAACTAACCTCCCTTCATCCTCCCCTTCTCGTTACCATTATTATCCTAGCTCTGTGCTTTGTCACCTTCTTCTTCCTCCGGCTGTCATCGGTTCTACCTTTCTGGGTTCGGTTAGCAGGTGGGTTCTTCCACCACGAAACCCAACCTCATGCGTGTTCATGAAGATTCTGTCATTTTTAGAGAGAGAAAGAAGGAGAGAGAGAGACAGAGAGGGGGGGGGGGATCTTCTTCAGCGTGGATGACAGAGGCAAGAGAATCTAGATCCGTGGGCGGATATGAAATTAAGATGGGAGGACGGGGAGGGTTTCAAATTTCAAACATGTGACGTTGGTCAGCAGTGAGTAGACTCCGCGGAGCAGACCGGGGGGTGGGGAGATGAAGTCAAAAGGTTAATGTTTGGGCCTCCGGCAGCCTACGGCTTACCATAAGTAAACATCGAAGGACATTTTCTCGACTGTTGACCACAACACATTTTCTCAACAGTCAACCGACACAGTCGACTTCCCCCCTCATGATCAGTGGCACAAGGGGTGAAGAAAGCCCAAACAGTCAACGGCAGCTGGGGGGGCAGGAAGCGTAGTAGGAAGAACCCAGATAAGACAGGAAACAGACCACCAGTTCAACACTCATTCAAGACAGACTTCCGACAGAGGGACCAGACATAATGACGACAACGACAACGACGACGAGGACGACGAGATGATGATGATCGGTTAGAAAGCAGCAGCTTCCAGAAGAAGGGCAGAGGAGATTTTCCCATATTAAGTAAAAAGCTGGTAGAAGCCACCGACTAATTAGAAGCTACATCAACATGTTCTTTACCGAAGAAAGCAAGAGAGAGAGAGAGATGAAAAGGAGGAACAAAATGAGAGGAGACTCAGGTACATCTCTTAAGGGGACGAAAGAAAGGAAGAAAGAAGGAAAGAAATGGGTTTGCCCGTGTGGAAAAGCCATGAAGGAAACCCCTACTACCGCCTTTGGAAACTCAGATACGCTATCACACCAAGAACACTGAAAGCTATTACGCCTAGAATCAGGAAAAAAAAAAGACCCATAAAAGGAAATCGCTTTCTGACGAAAAAACCCCATCACTGAACACCGAGAGAGAAATGCGTCCGAAGAGGGGTTAGCAGCTGTTGGCGATCCCATTTGCCACACCCTTTCTCTCAGCTGCCAATATAGCAACCTTTTGGGCGTCGTTGACCAGCGTGGGGTTGACCAGTGCTGCAGCCATACAAGTCTCCTCCCCCAGTTTGGATTCTCCCAGGGCAGCATCGATCGTCTCCTTGCTCAAAAACGCAGCCGATTCCACTGGGTTCTGTGATATTATAGCCTTCTCGGCCGTGCCCTCCTTGCCTTTCTCTTCAACCACAGGGCCATCTCCTGAATTTCTCGCACTAACCTGTGGCCAGAGTCAAGCGGCTCTAGAGTGAGAAACCATTTAAATAGGGTAATTATCCTCATAAACCCATAGATGGGAAGCTTGCCTGTTTAAGAAACTGCTGTTGCTTGGCCCTCTTCTCCTGCATAGTTTTCTGCCGCACTTCATAAAACAAAAAGTCATCCAGAATCGATGTCTTACTGACATGCTCTTTGAACAGCTTGAGCATCTGAAGGCCCTGCTCGAGTTTGACCTACCCAAGAAAATTAAAACAGAAAATTACAGGTTAATCACAGAGGAGAACGAACGATTCAACGGGGGGGAAGCCTCTGCTCGCAGAAAATAGGTTCTGCTCACCTCCTGAGTGTCTCTGCTGTTGGTCACCGGCTTATTGTCATTGTTCTCTAATATTATGTGTTTAAGCATGCTATTGGGGACGTCCTTCACGATATGCCACATGACAGGAAAGCAGCCATTCCACCTGTCCTGCTGCCAGTAGTCCACAGTCTTGTTGAAGTCAACAGGGCCCACCATCTCTGCAACGCCGACGAACTGACCGCTCGTGTTTACCTGTGAGATTCAGCAATGATTCCCGAAAAGGAAATATTAAAGTAGAAGCCTTGAAAGACAGAACGAGCCCGTGCAAGATTTCGGGACGACTTACTGAGAAAAACAAGAAGACGGGGCAGCCGCCCAATCTTTCCTTTGACTCTTGATAGGCAGAGTGGAGCTTCTTGTTCCCGTTGACCGTGCTGGCCCAGACACCATACTTGATGCTCTTGTGAACATCGTCCTCGCTGTATGACTTGATGACAAAAAATTTTGCATCAGAGTAGTTATCTGGGAAGTCAGCTTTGTTGTACAGCTCCTTCTCTGGAACTAACGTGGAACCTTCATTGCCGTCACTGGACAGGACACTCTGCCCCTTCACTGAGAC
Source organism: Spirodela intermedia (assembly GCA_902729315.2). Lineage (NCBI taxonomy): Eukaryota > Viridiplantae > Streptophyta > Magnoliopsida > Alismatales > Araceae > Spirodela > Spirodela intermedia. The sequence continues at coordinate 5,938,251 of LR746267.1, read as the reverse complement.
GGCAGGATTGGGCCCCAGCCCCTTTTGGACCTTGAAGTGGCCAGACCGTGGACCTCTGTTCAGCTCACCTAACTCGTTGTTCTCGTTGCCATGGGAGAAGAATCCGCCTCTTCCCCTGGGCTTGTACTTAGGGTCAACAGTATACCAACCGTGCCCGCTGGCTCTGGAATCATAACCACTCGATGAAAATCCAGCCGCCCTGTAGGCACTCCCATACTGGCCGTACATCCTGCTGTTTGGGTACATCCTGCTCATGAGTCCATGGGAGCCCGGCCCCATTCCAGAAGCTGACCTCTGAGTGTTCAGACCCTGGCATCACATATAAGAAAAGTTGGTGATTACAGGCAGTAAAGCAGGTAGAAATCACTTGAAAAAACATGGTCCCAAAAGAGAGAGTAAGAGATTGACAAGGGAGTCTAATGGGCCATGAATTGATGTCATGATAGATTACCATTGAAGAGAGAGTGCTTGTTGCAGCTTGTCTGTGCTGTCCATCGAGGAAAGCAGGACCATCGAGCCATGGAACAGGCGACCGCATTCCATCATACGCGTATCTAGGGTCAGGGGGGTAACCAGAAGGGATGCCACCTGGCAAAGCACTATTCCCACGTGAACCATTTGACGCCAATGGCTTCTGATGGTTATGCTTCAGTGGTACACTTCCAACGTCACCGTTTGCAGATCCATTAGAAGTTCCTTTTGTGGTCATCTTTGTGGCATCAACAGAAACAGTTGGTTCTTCACTCGCAGCAGATCCCGAAACTTCTGCTCGAGATGTAGGTGGTTGACTAGTAGAAGTCAATGTTGAACTGCTGGGGGTTGACGGCATGTAGTAAAGGCCTGGGTACTGATACTGTTGAGGACCATACAATTGACCATCAGGTCCCGCGGTCGGAACTGGAGAACCGGGAGGAGCATACGCACCATAGGGCGCATATCCATAACCAGGGTAGAAATCTCCATAAACACCCTGCAGGTGGTCAACAAGTTACTAAATCAGATCTCCGAACTAATAAAACACATGAAATAAACCGAAAAACGCTCAACAACAGAAAACTCGTTACCAAAAAAAATTTATTTCGAATGACATAATACCTAGGGAATATTCACGATAATAAAGCTATTTCAGACTATAATATATAAGGAATAACTTTAGCAACTGGGCATTCGAAGAACCAGTTACTAAAGAAAATATAATATGATTAAATGAAAAAGGAATATTCATAATTAAATGAATATGTGCATCTATTTATAAACACATAATGCCTTGGAAACAGTTATATGGGTGGGACAAAAAAAGGGATTACAGGTACCTCATCAGGATTTACATATCTCGAGTAATCGTCCCACTTGTTATTGTATGCTGAAAACATAACAGGAAAGGATAATAGTCAGAAGAGTTCAAGCACTGATATACAATTGAGCACTTAAAAACAAAAAATCCAGTGATTGACATGACTTGTTTCTCACGTAATAATATACAAAAATCATCTTTCGGTGTCCAAAATGCCATGTAATTCAAATAAACGCATTAACATTAATACCAAAACGTATCTTTAAAAATAAAAGCATAGACATACTTCCAAAATAATAGGGTTGTGATGCATATCCACTGGAAAGATAGTACATGCTTGGATCAACGAAGTCCTGCAAAATGGGTGTCGTTGATCGCTCACTTGATGGTGCATTCCCATTTGCCAGATTGCTACGTTCTACTGATCCATTGGACTGCTGACATATGAAGGGCAGACAATGTAAGAAGGAAGACTTATCGACAAAACGACCATAGTAAGAGTGCACCTCAATCACAATGCAGAAGTTACCTTCTTGGTAATCTCTTGGACGTTATGGGTCTTCGTCTGAGTATCCAAAGACAACTTCTGCACCAAATCCGCGGTTTCTGTAACAGGAAAAAAAATTAGTTCCCAACCTCTCCAGCAGAGAATCCCACTACATAAGGAGACCAAATCAACAGATGAGCCCCCAAATCATTCAAAGCAAAATAAAACAAGCGATAAACCTGAAACACATATACGATCATGTATTTCCACAGGATGATAGAAGACAAGCATCTACGAGCTCCACGTCAAGGATCGAAAATAATAAAACCGAGAAATTCCAAGAATAGGATCGATTGCAACATAGTCAAGGTCACACCCCAAATAGGACAAGTCAATTATAGGGAGTAAACCGAACAATCAACCAAGGAAAAAGAGAAGTGATACGACCTACACCTCCGAAACCCTCACACAACTTGAGAAAGACGACCCTAGTTCGGCGATCACACATATATCGGCCTAAACTTCAACGAAAAACCTCCGCATGAAAACGAAGGCGAATAGAAAAGAAAGAGGAAACCCTTCGCACATCCAGCCTAAACAGATTCCACGATGACGCCGAGAAACCCGTACGATCTCGAAGCAAGAACAAGCATCATAGATAAGAGAAACTCAGAACGGGGGAGAGAGAGAGAGGAGGCGATTGATCCGTACGGTCAGCTGCAGGAGTGAACGTCGCCATGTTTCTCGCGATAAGCAGATCTCCGGAAGACCGAGAAGACTACGCTGCCTCGCCGGCGCTTCCTGAGGGAGGGAAGGCCACCCGTCTGTGGTATACGACGCAGTTTGCACCCTAATCCTGCTCCAAGATACAGATCCGGCCAGGGACAATGCCTGCTGGGGAAGGCAAATGCTGGGGCTGGCTGCGCAGCAAAACCCAAGAGAGAGAAAAACCCTAAAAAGGCGGGGGCGTCCAATGCGCCGAGCTGAGGTAGAGAGAGAAAGAGGGGTAGAGAGAGAGAGAGAGAAGATTCAAATACCATCTCGTCTCACGCTTTTTCTTTCCCGGTAAAAAAAATATATAAATTATTCATTATTATTTCGGATACTTACGAATATACCCTAATAGTTTCAAAATATTGTTTACACATTTATTTTATTTTCCTAATTATTTTTTTCTTTGTTATATCTTAGCACATATTTAGTGCACCTGAAATAGCCGTAGAATCGAATTTGTTCACATTTTTGCGAACGGCTCTCTCCATAATCAACCTTGGGTGAGTTATTATTTTAATTTATAAATATTAAATTTATAGGTACATTTTTTTACATTTTCTTATAATATATTTTCCCAAAATATATATATATTTAAATTAAAAGCTTGTTTGGCCGTAAAAGTATGCCAGCAAATAAAGTTTCTCTGGGGCGGATGAAAAATCTAAGCACCGAGGCATTCTATCTCCTCTTATTCTAGCATCTCTCCGCATTTACTGAATGGGATCTAGAGAGAGAGAGAGAGCCCTTGAGGGCTAACGATATTGGTGCCATCGTACTCTCTCTCCCTTCCACTCGCTGAAGACGATATATGGATATTTTATTGTCTTTTAAATTCCTAAATAGTAGATGTGCCCTTGTGTACGGTATTCGTGGCTTCGAACTGAGGCCCCGAGATGTCTCTAATGTCGATCGCATATTTCCATCTTTCTAGGAGTTTTTCGTACTTGTTGGTTTATTAGGCGTTCCATTTGCGAAAAAAAAATCTAACATTGTACTCGCTCACCATTTAATATATCCCCCAGTTTTCCTCTTCGTCCACGTGGAGACCTCAGGATGATGATGATGATAAGTACTTCATCCATCTCTCTCTCTCTCTCTATCTCTATCTATCTATCTATCTATCTATCTATCTATCTATCCATCTCTCTCTACCTCTCACTATCTCACTCTTTTTAGGAAATATGTAGTGTTTATTTATTTATTCTTATTTTCTATATGGATTATGCAAGTTGTGAATTCATAAAAAATCATCCTTAAAAAAAATTGAATAAAAGTGAAAATAATACAGTATTATGCATAATAATATTATTGTTTAGATAACCCCAGATTCCCAAATTAGTAGACACTAATCAATTGAAGTTAATAATAATTATTATTATTTGGTAGGCCCCAACTCAAAATATTGAATCCATGATGAATCAACTTTAATCAAAATCTAGAAAAATATATTCCTTACTATTTTCCAGCACATAAAAAAAAATTACGTTCGTAGGTACCCGTGGAAGACTATTGCAACATTTTGTGGTACATTTACAATTGCTAAAGATATCCATAAAGCGTCAATAATCAACTGCTAAAAGGCATATACACAAATTGAACAAAAACAGGATCCTCGTTACAAAAACATTGAAAATTATCATTAATTTTGTAAAAGTGACCATAACCCTATGTTTAAGCGTAATTAATAATTTTTTACTCTAAATGGATGGCTCATGAGACCCTCGTTAGTTAGACTTATAACATTATTACATTAACACCATGCATATATATTTTATTGTTAAACGGGATCGAGGTTAATGGGCACAAGTAACCAACAATCTTGCAACCTGGTAAGCGTGCATTTCTATTAAAGGGAAAGGAAGTTATGCCACTCCCTCGGCGTTGACTCTTGAATGGGTCAACCCTCAGATGAAGGGGAAATTAGAAGTCCACTTGCCTTGGGGTGGCAGGCTATAGAAAAATTTATTGCAATGGCAGGGGAAGGTTATCGAGCCGGGCTTTTTCCCCGGTAAATCAGGCTATAAAATAAAAGATGCAGGCCCGGCCCAACGTCATTCTTATTCTAGGTTCACAGTGTGCTTTTATAGAGCTCGGCCGGAAAGAAGCCCACCTCTCTCTCTCTCTCTCTCTCTCTCTCTCTCCTTTTCTTCTAATGGCAGAGAATTATGGGGTCCACTCTGGAGACAAATATCGTTGAAATGGCAAGGTCTTCTCATTAAGTCAGGCGCAGGGTAGGTTATCGGGATGGGCTTTTCCCCCGTGAATCAGGCTATACAATGAAAGACAAGGGCCCGGCCCGACATCGTTCCTATTTTAGATTCACTTTGGACTTTACTAGGGCTCGGCCCGGAAAAGCCTACCGCATACTCTCTCTCTTTCTCATTGCACTGATGTAAGAAAAATAGAGCTAACTTTCGGGCTTTTCCACGCGCTCCGCCCAAGGTTTTATGGGGCCCACTACTCGTTAAAATGGCAAGGTCTTCTCATTTACTTTGGCGCAGGGGGTTAGCGGACATGGGCTTTTTTCCCCGGTAAATAAGGCTAATTTGGGGTTTTCTCGGCCCGAAAAGACCACCCCTCTCTCTCTCTCTATTCTCATTGCCACTTTTCGGACTTTTCTACGGGCCAGGTCCGAGAATTGGGGGGTTGTGGGTGGCGCGTTGCTGGTGGGCTTTTTGTTCTTCGGGTTAATCAGGCTATAAGATGAAAGAAGCAGGCAGGCCCGGTCCGACATTATTCCTATTCTAGGTTCATTTTTGCCTTTTCTAGGGCTCGGTCCAAAAAGGCCACCGCTCTCTCTCCCTCTCTCTTCTCATGGCCTGGGGATAACCAAAATATAGACATTTTTTCGGGCTTTTCTAAGGCTCGGCCGGAGAATCGCGAGGGCCCATTCTGTAGAAAATTCGTTGAAATCGCAAGATCTTCCCATTTAGATGGAGGCAGGGGTGGTTAGCGCGCTGGGCATTTCAACCAGCTATACAATGCGAGACGCGGCGGGCCCGGCCCGACATTAATACTCTTCTAAGTTCACTCTGGGGCTTTTCTAGGTTCGGCCCGAAAAGCCCAACTCTCTTTCTCCCTCTCTGTCCTTCTCTCTCCCTCTTTCTCCCTCTCTGTCCTTCTCTCTCCCTCTCTCTCCCTCTCTCTCCCTCTCTCTCCCTCTCTCTCCCTCTCTCTCCCTCTCTCTCCCTCTTCTGATTACCACTGTTCGGGCTTTTTATGGGCCCGGCCCGAGAACTGGGGTGGGGTGCCAGCTGTTGGGTGCCACGGAGGCAGAGAATGGCCACGTAGGTTCTGCATGCATCGGCTAGCCCCCCAGGAGGAAGTACTACAGATTTCGGACAGCTCGGGAAGTAGATGGATGGATATGTAATAGATGAACGCGCAGAGGGGAGGGAGAAGTCGTGGAGAGCATCAGCGAGAGGGAGGAGGGATAAGAAGGACGAAGGGGAAGGGGCGGTCGCAGTTAGAGAGGGAGAGAAGTGCAGAGGGAGTGGAGAGTGCCGCCGCCAGGTCGTTTTCGTCGCCATCGGTGGTCTTCTTTGCTATTCCGTTGTTTTCGCCTGAGGAAGCTCCGTCCCACGCCGATCGCAGGTCGCCGGCGGGATTCTGTCCGCTGGAGGGGCGGTGCCTTCGCCGGCGAGGCGTGCAGAGGCGGAGAACGGAAGGGGGCGAATTTTCGTAGAGCGCTCGGGGAGCCCCCAACCTCCCGACGCCTCCTCTGAGGATCCGGATCGGGGGCGGCCGAGGAGTCGGTGACTCCGTCGATTGTGTTGAAACCGATCCGGTGGCACCATCGGGCACCGATCGTCGCTGTTTCAGGTTCTGCTCCCTTCCATCCTCGTGCCGATGAGATTCTGATTCGTTTCTTGGACGATCGGTTCTGTTTTTTCTGTTGGAAACGTGCTTCCGGTGTTGTGTCGGGTTTTGGATTGGATTCGGATGATCGGTTGCGTCGGTTCAGATGATCCCGATTGTGTTAATGAAAGTTACAGCCTTTCTTCTCAAGCATCTCTCCACCATTACGATTGGATCGATTCGAACCAGGGACGAGAGGAGGGGGTTCAGTCTGAACGTTCTGGTTCCCTGGACGCCTCATTTGACGAACTATTTAGATGAGGTGTTCTACTGATGACAATATAATTCTTCTCAAATGTCTTTGATTTCTTCTCGGAAAATCATTTGTGAAGTTAGGTGGATTACCCCCTTGTTTCTTTGCCAGTGAGGATCCTCAGTTCTGGGGAGACAACTGCTTTTCCTGCAAAAGGGTGTAATTTCTTACTAAACAGTAGCGTCTGACATGGGAGAGGAGGGGGTTCAGAAAAGAAGCAGTTCTCTTCCATTTCCAAAAAAGGAATGGAATTTTTTTCCTAAAATAATGCTGTTTCCATTTTGACGATCTGAATTTTTGCCTTAATTTGGTAATTTTTATGTGGCTCTACAAAGAAACGAAATTTATCTCATCTGCCTCTATACATCTTGATCTTCTTATCGCTTTCTCCTCTCCCGGTTGGATGTGTAAGCTGTGTCCGCCTTGTTCTTGTTCCTTAGCCTGTTAGAATTAGATTTCCAGTCTTGAAGCTTATGGCTACTTTAGAATTTGGCCTCATCATTTCTTTGTTTACTGAGATCCTTCTTCTTTTTGTTTTCCTTCTCTCTGGGATCTTCTGGGTATCCTTTTTTAGTCCACATTCCTCCATATTTTCTTGATGGGCTCACTGTCTTCGTCCTTTGCACTCTCAGCATTGTGCAGGTACCAACAGGGAAACTCAATACCCGGTCTGGCCGTAACTTGCATGGGGAGATAATGCCGGAGCTTCGCAGTGGAACCCGGCAAGGTCGTGTGAAATCCAAAAGGGTAGATGATGCACCACAGCCACAGCCCATTGAACAAGCCGAGAACTTTGCTTTGCCAGCTAGTAATAGGACAGGTAGACGGGTTGGTGTAGGAAGGGGAAGAGGAAATGGTGCAGCAGTAGCCAAAGGGCCAGCTGCAGCAAAAGTTAGAACCATTGGCGGCCGAGGGAGTGGGATCAGGGTGATTGATCTAGATCCAGACAGACCTTGTGAAGTTCTGCCTGCAGCTCCCATTCAAATTGCTCAAGACCCAGTTGTGAATCAGACAGCCGTGCACCCTCCTGATAAAATTGTTGTAATGGAGGAAGGAAGTCCGGAAAAAGTAGTAGCAGCTGAAGAAGAAGCAACGACAGCACCTGTTCCTGACCGGGTATAGATCTATTGAACCCTACATCTTCTCAGTTTTGTTTTTTTTTCTAATTTCTTATTTTGACTGAGTACCTGACTTTCCGATACAGAAGTTTAACAATATTTTCTTGACATTTCACATGTTTCAAATGATATTCCTTCTATAGTAATGTTTATTCAAATAATGTGCCCTATGACATTGACTTTTGCTGGGTGTGTCGATGAATGTCTTGCATATTTATGTAGGGTTGTACTTAAATTGGTACAAGGCATGCGATAATTTCCTGGTGGATGGCCAAGAAATTTTCAATGCAGCTCTGGCCATAACATAAATATTTTTTTCCCCAAAAAGATATGGTATAGGATGGAATATAAGAGGGAAACGTCAGATATCTTGTCAAGAGTCAATCTTCATTTTTTTTTATCCCAGTGATAAACAGGAACGTAAAGCAAGCCTTCATGATACCAGCGTTATTCCTTTTCTCAATCATTTATTTAAACTCAAATGTATGCTTGAGCACACTTTTCTGTTCTTATTAGCCTTTTGTGAGGTTCTCATGCTTGTTTATTTTGAGGTTAATATATTTTCATCAAGGCATCATAAAATTTCTCCATTTCATTTGCACGATAGTTCTTTGCCTTTTGCATTCTGGAAGACATTTCTCAGGATATCTATTGACTAATATAGATTACCCAATGTCCACCTGATTTTCAAACAGACTACTATCATACTGCACTTACTATATACCTGTTCGGAAGTGTGTAGATTCTTCTCGTCGCTGATGTCGCCTGCTCTTTTTAGAAGTTCATTTGGATCATATCTTTAGATCCGTAGAACTGAGAGCCCATCAAGATTGATTCCTCTAGAGGGGGTGTAGATTATTCTGTGTTCTATTAGAGGAGTCAAATGAAACATTTTGGAAAATGCCAATAGTAACAATTGAACTTATTTTCCCAGAGAAAGCCAAGTAATTAAGCATCTCTTCTTACTACTAGAAAAGACCAAAGAATGGTTGTTTGATTTTGCAGTGACGCTGTCAGCATAAATGATGGACAATGCGTTGTCGTTTTGATCTTACATTTGACATTATCACGATTATCCTTTGATTGTTTTCTATCTTTAGGTGCAAGTTGGTAACTCCCCATTATATAAGGTTGATAGAAAGCTGGGAAAAGGTGGTTTTGGTCAGGTCTATGTTGGTCGAAGAGTATCAGGTGGATCAGATTGCCCAGGAGCAGATGCCTTTGAGGTGGAATTCACTATTTTTCCCATAACTTATCCTGATGCCAATATTAATTTGCATTTAGTAAAATTTATTATCCGTTGACCACAGGTAGCACTGAAATTTGAACATCGCACCAGTAAAGGTTGTAATTATGGGGCTCCATATGAATGGCAAGTCTACAAGTAAGAAGTTATCCATTTCAGAGCCTCGTGCATATTTTCTTGTGCATTATCTGTGTGTTTCATATCTAATATATCCATATTTTGTTAAAAGTACTCTCAATGGATGTTACGGACTGCCTTTGGTTCACTACAAGGGTCGTCAAGGAGATTATTACATTCTGGTATGGTGGAACTCCATCACGAATATGATGTAAACGTACCAATCAGTGGAAATTATAAATAACTTTATTGCTTCAGGTCATGGACATGCTCGGACCCAGTCTTTGGGATGTGTGGAATTCTGTTGGCCAAGCGTAAGTATTATGCTATATCTTCTCCCTTGCTCTCTGGGTAGTGGTTCTAATTTTCTAAGACCTGAAATGTTGGAACAGTATGTCACCAAGTATGGCTGCCTGTATTGCTGTGGAGGCCATTTCAATTCTTGAGAAGCTTCATTTAAAGGGGTATGTAGTTATACTTGATTTTGTTCCCCAAGTTTGTTTGTTTTCACTTTAGTGGGTGTCCCACTCTATACTTGAATTGATTCCCCAAGTTTTGAATTTGACTCGTCAATGTGTTGGCTGCATGCATCCAGAGGGGTATACGCCATTTAGCATGCCATTCGCCATATCCTGGTTTTCCACGCTTTCAGGGATTTTAGAATCTCATCCTTATGTTGCCAGTCCCTTTTGTCTTTACTTTGTGTTGTGGATAGCATGGGTCACCATATGCAGTGTCTGGGAACTTTTTTCTCCAGTTTGTTATAATCCATTATTCAATTTAATAGCATATTTGGCGAAATTACGTGCTGCTCGTCATCTATTTTCTTTCCCTGGCACAGGTTTGTTCATGGAGATGTTAAGCCAGAGAACTTTTTGCTTGGCCAACCTGGATCACCTGATGAGAAGAAGCTTTTCCTTATTGATCTTGGGTTGGGTATGCTATATTTTTGTTCCGTTGTTTCTTTTCAAAGTAAACTACTTTTTATATCACCAAAATAATCGAGTCATCTGTGCTTTACTGAGAAGTTTTCGCTGATTAGCTCAATTCTTGGACTCTTGTAACCCAAGCATAGATTTTTATCACCAGTAGCATCTCATGTCACTGATATAAATTGTTCAGCCTCAAAATGGAGGGATTCGTCATCAGGTCAACATGTTGATTATGACCAAAGACCAGACATTTTTAGGTATGCACATTTTAAATTTGTATGGATTATTTTCTCTATGTTTTTGTCTGACGACTTTGTCCTGGCAGAGGAACAATAAGATATGCAAGTGTACATGCGCACTTAGGTCGCACAGGAAGTAGAAGAGATGATCTCGAGTCTCTGGCCTACACATTAATATTTCTCATCAAGGGAAGGTTACCCTGGCAAGGCTATCAGGTCGTTAGCCATGTGGCTGTTTTCTCTGAATCTTTCGTTTTTTGAGTTGAGGTGGGATTCAAGAACTCATTTTTTCTGGTGCTGCAGGGCGACAACAAAAGCTTTCTTGTTTGTAAGAAAAAGATGGCCACTTCTCCAGAGATGTTGTGCTGTTTCTGCCCACCTCCATTCAAAAACTTTCTCGAGGCAGTGACAAATATGAAGTTTGATGAGGAACCAAACTATTCAAAGCTTATTTCTCTTTTTGAAAGTCTGATTGAGCCATGCACAGCTTTGAGACCTATCAGAATAGATGGAGCTTTGAAGGTTGTTGAATAGATCCTGAATATTTGTATGCTTTGTTATTTTGAACGTATCATAATATTATTGTTGCATGTACTCTTTGTGTTGATTCGAGTTCATACTAGAAGATAGCATCTTTAGTCCCTTTGCTTTGGTGGCAGGTCGGACAGAAACGTGGAAGATTGCTCGTAAATCTCGATGAAGAAGAACAGCCTAAAAAGAAAGTCCGACTGGGAAGCCTAGCAACCCAGTGGATTTCAGTATACAATGCACGCCGTCCCATGAAACAGAGGTAATGAATAAGCCTAAAATGGCATAAAATACCATGCATTCATATTACTGATATTCGATGTTTACAGCATGAATGTTTTCGATGTGTAAACAATATTTGATGATTGTGTTGCTAGATTTCAAGTTCACTTGTCATGAAAACCACAGTGTTCTGTTGTACTCCGCTTTTCTTGCTAGTATGTTATTCTTTTAAAAAGGGCGTGAATGTGTTAATTAACTGGAAACTTTGTAAGTGGCTGAGAGTTGTAAAAGTTTTAAATTGGCGAAGCCCCAATCTTTGTTAATGAATGCGTGAAACTTTTAAAACCCGTGTCATACCATATACATCAAAAGTCTCATCATGATGGTCCATCTTATTCCATGTATAAGAATCAGGAATTCGACAGACAATTCTAGCCACCCGTCTGATGTCAACATTCTGAAAGATGTTGCCTAATTATTGCCTTAGGCACAATCCACAAGAGTCTCCTGGCAACAAGGATGCTTTTTATTATATGGTAAGTTTAGGTTCATGCGACGAGAGAGGCAACACTCGAATTTTCTGTTATTATCCATCACAGAGCGAAGTGGACATAATTTCTATTCATAATTCTTTTCTATTGTTTTTGGATTAAATTCCATCATTTTTATGTGCTTTGTGGGTGATTTTTATTAAATGTAGATTTTTGTGAACTTTGTTAAATAAAGATGATGCAGGTTTTTGGATGAAATAGAAGAAACTATTGTCTTTTGCATTTGAATATTTACGAATAAGTATCACTTGCATTCTGATTCGTCGAACTTTTTTTAATATTGAATTGTTGTTAGGGGATGGTGTTTCTTTAAAGGGGTTGTTATCATTCAGTTGGTTGGTTAGAATTTTATCTTTGAAAAAAAACAAAGTCCTGCACCGATTTGTTCAAGTTCCTTATTCAGATCTTTAGTTCCAAACTCGTTTGCTTTCCTACGGATACAGCATAAGTATTTCTTGTTGCTACTGATGTTGTCATCTGTATGCATCTTGTGGATTTCTTCGGAATAATTCTTTTATTAATTTTTTGGTTGCATATATTTTCCTTATTCATTGTTTCACTTCTTGTTGTATTAGGTATCATTACAATGTGGCAGACACAAGGCTTCGCCAACATGTAGAGAAGGGTAATGAAGATGGCTTATACATCAGTTGTGTGGCCTCTTCTGCAAACCTTTGGGCGCTTATTATGGATGCGGGAACAGGTTTCTGTTCCCAGGAATTTGAATTGTCCTCAATATTCCTGCACAAGGTGTGCCTACATTGCCCTTTGGTAATTTATGCTGTCATTCCTTTTGTATCTACTGAATAAATATTATATTTGATTGCTAAATTTGTGATAGGATTGGATAATGGAGCAGTGGGAAAAAAACTACTATATCACCTCAATAGCCGGTGCAAATAATGGCAGTTCTTTAGTTGTCATGTCAAAAGGTCAGCTCGCACAAGAATTAAAGTTCTGGTTTATTAAGGCTTTGCTTCTTTTGGAAAATGAATTACATTACTGTTCATTGATGATGATTCGAACCTACGTCATTAAGTTGGAATTTTACGACTATCATCAGTGTGACCACCGGTATTTTATTCTGCTGTCATAGCTTAAATATAATTTGGTATAATGGAAGGAGCCACTGATTTCACCAATGATTATCTAAATCAGATAATATTCGAAGTCAAATGTGCCATTCAGTCTTGAATATTTCTCACCAGTCGTTTTTCAATGCCAGAGAGGGCTAAGATCTTGTCAGAGAGGGAAACATAGATTATATCCTCCCATAATTTCTCTATTTTGCATTCAAATCGAGCATGATAGCACGGTCTTACATTGCTCGTGGAATTTCCAATTCTGTTCTAAATCAGATATTTCGGACTGAATTGGCCGTCCTATTGGAAAGTTTTGAAGGATAGAAGAAAGGACGGGACGGGTTGCTGATACTGAGACTGGTTGCTTGGGGGAATTGGTCTTTGTAAAAAGGCTACACATTGTAACTAGGAAAGAAGAAAGGGAGAGGAGGGGAAACTACGAGGAGCAAAAGAAGACAGAAATACCATTAGGGTGCAGTAGAAAAGGGAGTAAAAAGAGATAAATAAAACAAAAAGGAAAATGAAGAATGGATATTGGGAAAAACCAATCTTTTGCAAGTGATCATCAGCAATCGTTCCCACTGCTGTCATATTGTGATGAGTTAAACTCCAGCTGAACGATGAACAGAGGGGTAAGAGGAATTGGTTGCAATCACTGCATGCACAGCAACATGGTTTCAGTATTGTCTACCCCACTGATATTCGTAGCTTGTAAACTCCAATTTTTTTCAATAAATGTCAGTTGATTGGCTGAAGAGCTGATCACGGAGTTCTGTTTGTTTGCATTCAACGTGTTTGGTGATTGGATTAAAGTAATAAAAGGAGTCAGTTTAATGTGCTTTTTTTTTCTACAGAACTATTTACATATAAAATTTAATATTGAAAATTGTAATTATTTATATTTTCTTATCAAGTTTTGGATTCATTAGATTTTCAGAATCTGATATAAGGATCATATGCAGTTGCTTCCAGATCCAATCTAGAGTCCACATCCTTGGACTCCATATTTTTAGACAAAGTTGAACGCCTGTATCATGATTCCTTGAGTAAAATAAATCTAAGTGGGCAGATATGAAGCTTCACAAGTCATGACATGCAAAGTGTTTCGTTGCAAAAGGATTGACAGTCACATCCAGTAGAAAATTTTCTTCTTTCTTCCATGTGATTCTCTTTTCAACTTTGATCAACATCTGGACAAATGCATCTTAGCCTGCTAGGACCTCCACTCAGAACCATTTGAAGTTTATACGTTACAATTCTTTTCGTATAATTTCAAATGGTCAAGGGATTCCCTTTTATGGAATTATATCTCATGCAAAGCAAAGGTACAAATATTTTTTGTGCCTTACGATAGGAGAAGAAGAGAGAGTGACTAGGGGTTGTGTTTTCTGTAGAGCAATGCAGTTTTTCGAGAGGAAGGAATTTTGACGCATTATTGTTTTCTTGAGTCATGGAACTTACCGATACACGAACACTTGTGCCAATTCCATCTTTTGAAAGTGTTCCTTTGTCTCCAAAGAAATTCGACTATTAATTATGGAGTATTTTGCTCTGGCTCCTGTCTTGTCTCCTCAATCCCACCTGTTCCTTGCTTCTATTAATCACAGAATTGCTATTCGGGATCTCTTACCTTTCATGGTAATTATATCAATGGGAATCTTAGGTATTTGTGATGCCAAGAAGAGGATCATCTGGGTCCCCCACCCGCTCAGGTTTTGGTCAAGATCCCATCTCAAGGTCCTTTTGATGATTCCTTGTGGATTCGTAGAAGAATCATCTTCTTGATTCGCCCATGGTATTTTCCACCATTTTGGGTTCGCGAGATCTGGTCCACTTGCGGCTTCTGAAATATGGGAATATTTTTCTCACCCAGATTAATTTTCATTTTGAGGGGACGGCCCATTCCTAAGAACAGGACCCAAACTAGACCGTGGACAGGCCCAGTGGGGCACGATCTTCCTTCAGTGCGTTGACCACGACAAGGATCGAATTAGAAAAGAGAAAGAAGTTGGTTGGGTTTAGGGACGACAGAGGAAAGAAAAGAAAAGAAAAGAAAAGAAAAAGCCTTGCCGTCATTTCTGAGAACCTTGATCTAAAGGAAGCCAACCCCAGCTTTACACACTCATCATCCTTGTGACATGTTACTGCTCAGGCTCTTGCTGCCATTCTCGTAGGCTGAAACTGGCTTATTACAAACTCGTGTAACTTTCATTAATTGTCTTTCTGGACGTTTGAAAATTCCCTTATCATTTCATTTGTCTCAATCTTTTTATATATTATTATTATTATTATTATCATCATTAAAGCGCATTGACTCCCCCTTTCATTTATCATTTATCTCATTAAAGCACATCGATCAACATATTTTCGTTGACTTAAATCGTTCAGGGACTCCATACACTCAGCAATCGTACAAAGTAAGCGAGTCATTTCCTTTCAAATGGATCAATAAGAAGTGGAAAGAGGGCTTCCATGTTACTTCCATGACTACAGCCGGAAGCCGCTGGGGTGTGGTTATGTCTAGAAATTCCGGTTTTTCTGATCAGGTGACGCCCTCTTCTCCGATTGAACTCACTTCACTCTATTGATTTGACGAGGAAAGTACCCTCTTAATTGACATAATGCGCTTGTTTCTTAATCGGGGTAACATGCTTTATGACTTTGCATAGATTGGCTGTAGAATGCAGATTAAGTTCCTGGAATGAGTTCCAAGGCGACTGTGGGCTGGTTGGATGCAAGATTTTCCATCCATCTCTATCCGAGCTCTAAAATATTCCTTTTTTTTAAAAAAAAATTCAACGCAGGTTGTGGAGTTGGATTTTCTGTACCCAAGTGAAGGGATCCACAGGCGATGGGAGAGTGGATACAGGATTACCTCCACTGCTGCTACTGCAGATCAGGCTGCCTTCATATTGAGCATTCCCAAACGAAAACTCATGGATGAGACGCAGGAGACTCTGCGTACTTCTGCCTTTCCTAGTAACCACGTGAAGGTATCTGTCATTCTCCACAAAACAGGAATGCATACTGACGGCGCGAATTAGCTTACAATCGATAAATGGAAATTATTTTAGTATTATATAACCTGAAATCAGCTTGAAGAAGTAACCGGCATATTAGTTAAACCATCAGCATTAAAGGAGAGGTATATTGGTCCTTTTTTGAAGGGACTCCGATGAAACTTCTGGTAGCTCCTATTAAATTTTTTATTTTTATTTTTTATTCTCACCAAATATCCCAAGACATAGGTGAAGAGCTCTCCCCCTGATTTCTTTGGGATCTGTTCGACCTTTGCTCCTGCTTGAAACACTGCGTATCCATTGCTTTAAATAGTATGTTCTGTGAAGCCTGACTGATCCCATACTTGGAATTCCATGGTTATGTCCACTGTGGGCCATTTTGACTTTTCACGTGGATTTTGACCTTGAATAGGAAGAGGCTTTTAAGGGAAGTTTCTAGAGAGATTTTGACATTTATTTTGAGAGTCAATGCTGGACATTTATTTCGAAATCATTCTCCTTAAAATCAGCCATAGAAGACAGTTTTTTTTTTTTTTCTGAGTATGCTAGCATCGAATCTAGAGAGCAAGAATATGGGATAAATGCTGCTTTTCCATGTTCCATGCTTCCACGGAGAAGAACCAGAAACCGACTGGCAAGTTTTTTTTTTAACGTTGACTTTATTGCTTAATGTGCATAGATTTCAGGCATCTTTAGTGCTGAATCTGCCACTTGTTACGTCTTTTGGGATAATTTTTCTTGATCCCTTTTATCTGGGATCATCTCCATGTTACTCTCCCTTAAGACACAGTTTATACCATTTTTATGATTTGTTTGCTCCTCCTTTTTTCTTTTTGGGCGTAATTTAGTCGGGAATTTCATTATCTACCTTGTACTGGAGCCCACTCTTCACATGTTCTTTCCCACTTTGCTTCGAAATCTGGATAATTCCTCTTCCCATTCTATACGTCCACTCAAGAAAGATCTCTGTGATCTGCCATAATTTCATTGCTTCTTCGATCATGCCTCCTTATTATTGCCTTTGGAAACGTCTCCACATAACCCATCTGGGACAGGCACGAGAGGGTTGAGAGAGAGAGAGGGAGAGAGAGGATGACTGTATAAGAAGGTCACTTAGAGTACTGTAATGGTGTGTTTGTGCCCAGAAGCTCAGGAAAGCAATTATGTTACTATATTTATCTGTCCGTCTGAATTTGCCTGAAGACGTGGTGTGTAACAGCATGGCATTGGTATTTGCAGGAAAAATGGGGGAAGAACCTGTACATCGCCTCCATCTGCTACGGGAGAACTGTCTGTTGATGCCAGCCAGGGATACCAGGCGGCAGGCAGGCAGTCAAAGATCAAGAAGCTCTTGGACTTGAAGGAGGGCTCGTCCCTGGAGTCAAACCAGCCGGATCCACCACCCTTCCCTCAGGGAGAAATGGGACTATGGCCCAGCAGCACCACCCCTTCCCCCCACATGCCCATAAATAGTAAAGGAGCCATTTTGTGGCCTCGGTCGGTCGTCCTCTGAAAAACAGGGGAGAGAGAGAGAGAGAGAGAGAGAGAGGTTAAGGGGATCGTGTCTGTGATATTCTTGTTGACTTGGACAACTGTTGGTGATGAAATCCATATCCATATAAGGTTCGGGTTCATTTTCCTTTGTGATTTTTCAACACGCACTTCATCCAGCCTCTGGGTGAATCACGTGGTATAAATATAAATAAATATATATATATATATATATATATATATATATTAGTCACTCGATGTCGACTCATCACATCCTGGGGTTGAAGAAGGTCCCAAGGGTTCGGTTATATATATATATATATATTCGCAGCTGATCCAGCCCACTCACCCCAATTTCTTCGTGAAAATTGGGCCAAGCGCTTCATCTGTTTTCTCATTTGGGCCATTTTTTACAAATTGGGCCAGATGGGCTTCATCGACCCTGAAAACGGGGAGCTGGGCCTCACCACTTTTCCAATTGGGCCGATATATATATATATATACCTATATATATACCTTGGTGGTTGTGTGTGGGGGTGGTTTACTACGTTGATCTGTGGGTGCTAATGAGTAGGGGTGTTAGTGGGCTGATATAGGCCCATTTATTAAGTGTAGATTTCCCTACTTATTAACGAGGGTGGTGTTAATGGGCCTGTAGATGCCCATTTAGTAATATCCCAGCCCGATTATATTTTGCCCTGAACTGGGCCTGGTAGAATTGGTGCAAGGAAATACGCCCAGCTGGGACTCTCTCTCTCCCTCTCTCTCTCTAGGAATTGATGCCCCATCTCGGCCCTATACATCCACGGAGAGAGAGAGAGAGAGAGAGAGAGAGAGAGAGAGATTATCATGGGAAATCGGAGCTGGAGAGCGTGGAAAGCCTTGATGAGTGCCATGCGGAGAGCTCCTCCATTGGTCAAACTCCATAACCCTTGTGGGCTGAACTCAATCATAAGGAGGATTTAGGTATCAGGAAAAAGAAATAATATAATTTAACCATCTAGAAATCATACATGATTAATTACATCAAAACTGAATTTCTATGTTGCATCGAATATGAGCCTAACAAAGGAGTCACTTGAAATATTAAATGTTCTCAAACTATTATGTATCCATGATGCCACATGTTTAATTTTGAATGAGCTTTATGCAAAATTAATAACTTAAAGTCATTGCTTATTTGGTTGAGTAAGATTTTATGAATATTAAGGAATATCATTTAGAAAACACTTTTAAATACTATGAATCATCGAACTATCATTTCATATTTTGGGATCTTTATTCAACGTGTCTACTTAGCAAATGGATTTTCCTTGAGATTATTTGAATAATGTTTCATTGTCAAACCATTATTTTGTTTAGACATATATATACATATATTATTTTACTTTTAAGATTTTAGATCCTTACGAAATCAGTCTACATCGATATGCAATTGAAGATCTTTGAAGGTTTAGATGAAATGTTATTTCAGTTTTACAGTCGTTCAGAATTTTAATTATTATTTTTCGAAATATATACATTTAGAGGTGACATAAAACAGAAGCTTATCAATTTGATTTCTCTATATATAGAACACCTTTCCAATGTCTAATTAACTTGGAATGATTATCTCTTTCTAAGATTTTGACAGCTTCCTTGTATTTTTCTATAGAAAACTTTAAGAGAATTCATGAGGTCTTTAACGATTGATTAAATGATACGATCAGTTTTTAAGTAACGATTAGTATTACTTGACCAAATCGAAGAGACGACGACTTTCACATCTAGTCAACATCATTATGAGAAGAAAATAATTGAAATAAAATTTACATCCTCTTCTCCTGAAGAAAAAATTACATCGTCCTCGTCTACAACATCGTGTCCTCTGAAAAAAATGAAATCTTTAGTGTTCTTTTAGAGGTGTGGATCTAAAAGAAAATCCCAAAGAAACATTATAATGAAGATGAACTTGGTAGTCAACAAGTGTGACTGAGATGTTCAATCTAAGCAAGTCTAAGAACAAGGTTATTTTTGGAAAGTAGACATGGCCAAAGGGCTGACCCACTTCACTTAAGTATCCCTAAACTCTATTTCCTAATATATCATAAGACTCTGGGCTTTGGGTAAAAGTTTGAAGATTTAAGAGAGAATATACCAAAGTCAAGACTAGAAATCAACCCATTCAACCCTTCTTGACTTAATGGCCGCTTAAAATACAACATCTAGATGTCCATGGACTTTCTGGGCCCCGTCTTGTTTTCCCTCATTTTCTACATACATAGAGAAAGAGAGAATAATAAGGAGAGGGAGAGTGGGAGGGAGGGGGAGGGAGAGAGAGAAAGGGAGTGAGGGAGAGAGAGAGAGAGAGGAGAGAGAGAAAGGGAGTGAGGGAGAGAGAGAGAGAGAGAGATTAGTTCCGTGGGCCGAGTCTTCTCCCACACACACCTGCGCCGCAGACTTCAGAAACCGCGAGAGGGGTAGGTAATGTGGGCCCGTGACCGTACATCATAGTCAACAACGGACCGCGTCGATCCGAGTCAAAGGCTCTTTTAATGAAACCGTGGACTTTTAGACCAGGGGGAGTGTAGATAGATGATACTGGCAGTATGCTGTCCATCCAACCTGCAGAGGAGAGGAGAGGAGAGCAGCAGGGGCGGCGATGGCACCTGGGGGCATCAGGATCAACGACTTCTGCGCTGCCTTCCTCGCCCTGTTCTTCCTCCGCCCTCTCTTGGCGTGCCCCGAAGAACACCGGCTGGCCCTCCTCGAGTTCAAGTCCGCCCTCGTCGGGGAGCCAGTGGCGGCAGGCCCCGCCTGCGTGCTGGACTCGTGGGGAGGTCACCGGAGAGCCGACTGCTGCCGGTGGGAGGGGATCACCTGCGACCACCGCCGGCCGGAGAGGCCGGTCACCGGCGTCGCCGTGCCCGGCTGCAACACCCTGCGGGAAGCGGCGGTGGCGGCGGCGCTTACGCCGCTGCTCCGGATACGAACCCTGAGGGTTCTGAATCTCGCCGACAACCGTCTCCGGGGAGAGCTCCCCGCCGGAGGGACGAGCTTGGCCGGCCTGCCGAGCTTGGAGGAACTCGACCTGCGCAGAAACTCTCTCAGCGGGGGCCTCTCCAGCGAGATCGGACGCCTGAGGAGCCTCCGCTCGCTGGTGCTCGACGAGAACTCCCTCTCCGGCGAGATCCCGCCGGATATCGGGGAGCTCGGCGGGCTCCGGCAGTTGTCTCTGCGCCAGAACCAGCTCTCCGGAGGGATCCCCGGCTCGATCGTCCGCCTGCGGGAGCTTCAGATCCTGGATCTCGGCAACAACTCTCTGTCGTCGGAGATTCCCGGAGAGATCGGAGAGCTCGCCAATCTCTCTGCCCTCTGCCTGGGAAGGAACAGGCTATCCGGCGGGATCCCGGAGACGGTGAGGGCGATGAGCCGCCTGCGGGAGCTCCGCCTCGGCGAGAACCTGCTCTCCGGTGAGATCCCCGGCTGGCTGTTCACGATCAGGACCTTGGAGGTGCTGGATCTGGGGAGTAACAGCCTCACCTGGAGGAATGGCGCAGACATGAGGACCGACTGCGTCCTCTCCTGGCTGTCGCTGAGATCCTGCGGAATCTCCGGCGAGCTCCCCCGGTGGCTGTCGAGGCAGACGAAGCTCGATTTCCTGGATCTCGGGAAGAACAGGATCAACGGGAGCATCCCGGAGTGGCTCGCCGAGATCGAGATCGGAGGTCTGATCCTGCCCGAGAACAACCTGACGGGACCTCTCCCCTCCCGGATGTTCCAGTCGCAGAGCCTCTCTGTGCTCGACCTCTCCGGCAACAACCTTAGCGGGGAGTTGCCGGAGAACATCGGGAACGCCACGGCGATCATTATGCTCCTCCTCGGCGGGAACAACTTCTCCGGCGCGCCGCCGCCGTCCCTCTCCAAGATCCGCCGCTTGATGATGCTGGATCTTTCCAAGAACCGCTTCTCCGGCGATCGGTTTCCAAGATTGGACGAGGAGCCCTTTCTCTCCTTCGTCGATCTTTCCTCCAACCGACTCTCCGGCGAGGTCCCGACGAGCTTCGGCTCGGAGATGAAGTTCCTCGATCTCAGCGAGAACCAATTTTCCGGTGGCCTCCCTCGGAACCTCTCCTCCATGCCCTTGCTCCTCCACCTCGACCTCCACAGCAACAGGATCTCCGGCCAGCTACCCGGAACCTTAGCCGGGATCCCAACCCTAAGATCTCTGATCCTCAGGAGCAACCTCTTCGAGGGACAGATCCCCGCTGTGATCTCCGAGCTGCCGGCCCTCCAGATCCTCGATCTCTCCGGCAACAGATTCACCGGTGGGATCCCACCAGAATTGGGAAATCTCAGAGGGATGATCCGAGCGCCCTCTCTGTCCTTCGCTGTGCGGGACGTCTTCACCTTCGATCTCGCCTCCGCCGACGTCTCCGTGGTGTTGAAGGGGAAGTTGCAGAAGCTGGAGAGGGGGAACCTCGACATCTACTCCACTTTGGATCTGTCCGGCAACGAGCTTTCCGGCGAGATGCCTCCCTCCCTCGGCAATCTCAGAGCTCTGAAGCTGCTCAACGTCTCCGGCAACAATCTCCGTGGGGAGATCCCCGCGGAGATCGGAGATCTGGAGAGCGTGGAAACTCTCGATCTGTCGCAGAACGATCTCTCCGGTGGCGTGCCGCAGACCTTCGTCCGCCTGAGGGCGCTTGCAGTGCTGCGATTAGGCGGCAACAGGCTCGCCGGCCCCATCCCCGACGGCGGCCAGATGAGCACCATGGACGAGACCTCCTTCGCGAACAACAGCGGCCTCTGCGGGAGCCAAATCAGAGTTCTCTGCTCGAGATCGCAGCCGCCATGGAAGAACCCTAACCAGAGCCACGGAGAGCCGTGGTTCTTCTGGAGAGGGGTAGCCGTCGGGTATCCCGTCGGCCTGTGCCTCGCCATATCGGCCTTATATTTTGTCGGAGTTTTCGGCCCGACGGCGAACCCACCGCCGCCCCGCCATCGGTGGGGCCGCTGAAGATCCAAGCAGATGATCCAAATATAGGGGGAGACGCAGCAGGCCGCCATGAGAAGCTCGCAGGAGAAGCATCCTGCAGAAATGATGCACGGATTGCCGCCTGCAGATTCATCTCCTCCGCTCGGGCGAACTCCATAGCTCTTCCCTATAAATAGGAGGGGCGTACAGTCGTATGGGGGGCATACAGTGATGGGACGACGATGAGCACAAGAAAGAAACAAATAGGGGCATAGAAGATAACCTGTGAATATGATGCCCTTGTCTTTCAAACAAGGGGGCCATGTTTGTTAGGATGAAGTAAAAATGGGGTATAAATAAAAATATAATTCTCTATTACATTTTTATGGCAAAAAAGGGCATGATTTTTTTTTGCGAAAAAGTGGGGTTAATGGGTCGGGCTGGAGAATCGCCCTCAAAATGGCCTCCTAGCATACCCTTTTGCTACAGCTAGAGATAGGAATAGAGAGAGAGAGAGAGAGAGAGAGAGAGAGAGAGAGAGAGAGAGAGAGAGACAGAGAGACAGACAGACAGACAGATTTTGGGCCAAATGGCACGGAATCTTAAACCCGGCCCATTTTTTCTGGGCTTAGATGGCCCATTAGGACCCTCATGGGTCAGCTTCCTTTTTTTTGTGAATGAGCATAATTCTAGCTAAACTAAATCATAATCATAATCGCCATACATGAATAATAAATAAAAGGAAAAAAATATTTTTTTCACGAACAAGATTTATTACATCGACTAAAGTAAAATTTTCAAATACCCCTCCACCCTTTTTTACATTCACACATTCTCTCAAATATTTTTAAAAACCCGTAAAATCCTCTCTCGAACCCAATTTTCAAGAAATAAAAGAGCAATTGGGTTAAAAAATAAATGAAAAGCTGAGAAACCCAAAAAATAAATAAATCTAATCCAAATGCTATCCATAAAAACCGTGACGTGTCGATTAACCTGTTGCCTGTTGCAGTAGGAAGTGGAAGTCAGAGTTCTGTCGGAGGAGAGGCGGCGGCTGCACGTCGGCGAGGTTGATGTCGAGCACCAAGCGGGATATATCATCCAGGGAGAAAGGTATGCTGAATAAAAATAAAAATAAAAATAAAAATTCATCCATTTTCCTCTATTTTTGTTTGCATTTTAATTAAATGAAGATTTACATGTTTATTGGCTGTGATCTTGGAAAAGAGGAACAGTTTGTTCATCACCTTGAATCATCATCTAGCAAGAAAGAATTGTTCGCCATGTTGAACGAGTCATCTGCCATCAGAGATTTCATCTCCCTGATTATCTGAAAAAATAAATAAATATTTTCCAAGATTATACCATCATTCATCCTCCTCCGAATGTTCCTAAGTTGGGGACCACTCACATCTTGAGATAAACCTTGGGTGCCGTATTTATCATCCCAGAACATTGTTCCAATGCGATATATTTGGGGGATGCTCAGAACCTAGGAAGAGAGAAGAAAATAAATATCTTTTTTTAAAGGAAAAAAGGATAAATAGTTAGTCTCATCATGCATTCTTCTGGGTCCTGGTCTCTTCTTTCTCTCTGACTCACCGGGCAGAGCTCGTCTGTGATCTCTTCCAATGATTTCTGGGATTTCTGATGCAGCACCTGTAAATTAACCAAAAATAGTCACCAAGGGACATGCCGGGTGTTGATAGCCTTTTTTTTAAAATTTTTAAATTTTTTTACCAGGAAGCCAACTGCTTGTCGTATGTGATGAAGCTCCTCCCATGAAGATCCAGCAAACTGCAAAAAATTACATGACAAAATTTCCATCAGAATCGGTTTCTCCATCTTCTTCTTCTTCCACTTGTTTATTATTTTTATTATGCTAATTAATATTAATAATATTAGTATTTATTAGTATTTATTAGTATTATTATTATTATTATTATTATTATTATTGTTGTTGGTGGGGGTGGGGATGGGGTGTGAGTGTCTACCTCCTTTGTGACTCTGGAGCAGAGTTCTTCAAGTTCTTGCAGGCCTGCTTTCAGATACTCTCCATTGCTGAATGAGCAGCATTCGCGTCGCAGGAGGAGGCTGAGCATGGAACCCGATTTCGTCCGTAAAAAGAAGAAAAATGGGGATCTCTACGAATCTTTGGAAGAAAAAAATAAAATAAAATCATCGGATATAAGGTGCGAAGATTTCGAATGAGTTCGTCACCTGTTGAAGAGCTGCGCGTTGATGAAGGAGAAAACCTGGCTGAAGGTCTTCCTCGTGATCACAGAAGGAACCTGTGGAGATTAAATCGAACAATATTGCGTCGGATTCTATGTGGTATTAACTCAATAAAAGTGCCCGCTTACATGATTCCGACGCATTATATTCAAGAAATCATCCATGCTATTGACGATGCTCTGCCAGTGCACACTCGATGCCTGCTTAGCCGCCATGCCTGGATGAACCCTCTTAGAAGACCCCCTTATCAATCTAGGCCTCCCGGATCTCGGTGCCTGTCGATTAATTAACATAAATGTCTGCTCATATGCATATATAATTTAATTTTTTTTTTCAGGTTCAGAGATGAGACGAACGAGTACCTGAATGCAGAGGTTCAAGAAGGGGCTGATCTCCTTCTTCAGGGCGTCTCTGATCATCCCATATATTTTCTCAACGTAGGCGGTGAGGTGCTGCTTGAAGAGCAGGGCGGGGTACTTGGGTTCCACTCTGGAGCAGGCGTCGGCGCCTCCTGCCATCCCACTGTACCCACTGGAGATCATTCCCACGGCTGAAGGTGCAGGGCGACCGCTCTGTGTCGATTTAAATGCTCATAAAGATAACCTTGGCCGAGTTCTGCTGATATGAATCAGAAATACTTACGATTCTGCCGAACAGAGACTCGCCCATGGCTCTGCTTCTGCGCGAGGCCACATACGGCGCATGATTGCGGCTGTTGGTGTTAGCTTTGAGCGTGCTCTGCACCAAGAACAGAAGAGTCGATGCCGTCGAGAGCCAATAAGCGAGCTCCCCCACATTGTCTTGGTTCTGAGATAAATCATGAGAGATACGAGTGAGGTTCAACGGACGAATGTTCATTCTGGGTTTTAACCGGAAGATCGGTCACCTCCAAGGACGATCTTATCGTGTGGATGATGCGATCGAATATGGTTGTCTTCTCCGCTTCGAATGATCGCCACTGTATCAGTGATTTGTAGACAATGCAGGCGGCTACAGGCCTGGTCCCGTCGAATCGCTTGTCTTCCGCTAGGCACTTGATGAGGGTATCGAGATTTTCCTCAAGAACAGGATAATAGTTTCTTAGGCAAATAAAATAAAATAAAATAAAATAAAATAAAAGAAACTTGGATTGAATGCAAACCTGCTGCCTGTCGGTCAACGACTTCTGTTTACTCAGCGCAGATGCAAGCAATTCTCCCGACGAATCCTTTTGGGGGAATCCGAATTCAGTTTAGGGTTCAGTGGCCGATTTAGAAGTAATTTCATGCACCAAGGAATCAATTTTTCATTAATCGCGCTTACTTTACTCGGTTTGAGTTCTTCGGCGACTTTGTGGCCATTTCCAAGGATCTGAACCTTCGCCAAGTATCAATAAGAATGTTTGAGTAAGTTCGAAGCAGGTAGAACACCCATTGCAAAGCATACCTCTGTCAGGTAGAACACCCATTGAAAAGCATACCTCTGTTACTGCTGGCCGATCTGAGTCAAGGTTCAGCATCTCTGTTGTTGCTTCTACTGACTGATTTCGGAGCAGTTCGTTCTCTGACTCTAGTTTTGCAATCTTGATCTCAAGACTGAAAATTAAAAAAATAAAACGTCCGATTAGATACGTTTCATAGAAAATAATGCTGGAATTCGGGTAAATAATTATTTTCACTGACTTGTTAATTTCTTCTGAGAGATCTTCGTTTGCTGAGGCTACTAAAGCCTGCTGCCGTAGAACCTGGTTCTCAGATTCCAGACTGGAGAGATTTGCCTCGAGCCTGCCAGGTGAAGAAAAACCACGGACATTTATGATCATTGGCTTTATAGAATATAATATAGAAAGAGAGAAATCATCAGATTCTACCGGTCAATCATTTCCTGTAGCTGACCCATCTTCAGCTGTGATTCCTCCGTCTCCTTGAGCAGCGATTCATTCTTTTTCTGTACCTCGGAGAACTTTCTCTCAAATTCGTCGGACTTGATCTTGAATTCGCTCAGTTCTTCCTGCATTGATTCAAAGTCAATTTGATTGGAACGCATTGTAGGTAGATGATGAACCCTCAATCTCTATAACCTGGAGAAGTAAATGAAAAAAAGATGGAGGTAAATCAGTCTGCAAGAATACGAACCTCGAGCTTGTTATTGCGGTTTGTCAATGATTCCAGCATGGTGTTGTCAGTGACGGGCACCTCCTTGATCACCGGAGGCGCTTCCTCGATCGCCTTCCTCGCAGCCTCTTTTTCTAGAGCGATGGCGGCGTTGGCCTCGTCCAGCTGCTCTCGCATCTCTTGCAGAGAACACTGCAGCCGTGCGATTTCTTGCGCTTGCGCTTCTTCGAGGTCGGCCTGAACAGAAGCCGTGGATCAACCATCTCCATAGAACCCTAGTTGGAAACAAAAAGATGACGCTTCACTCACCCTCAAGTGTTTTTCAAGCTCTAATCGCCATGTGAGCTCTTCGACCTTCTTCTCCAGCTTGTCCTTGGCTTCCTTGAGAGCCCCGGTCTCTCTGGCGGCCTGGGTAGAGAAGGAAGAACATGGCGATCTACTTCCAATGGCAAGCACAGGTACAGATGAAGATGAATCAAATGGGAACTACAAAGCTCCATTCTGGCAGGCAAAACTCACCATCTTGAGCTTTCTGAGCTCCTTTCTTGCTACGCGTCCCCTCCAGAGACATTGAAGCGTTAAGCTCGCCTGCTTCTGCTGCTTGTAGGTGAAATGCGCTCGGTATCTCCGCCAGTGAGTCTGAGAAAAACGTTGAATCACTAAATTATTCTTTGAAAATCTGTGCAGGATAAGCTAGAGAAACTCCTGATTAAGTTTTTTTTTAACTAATTTAGAGTTAAAATTACTTCTTTTGGTTGTGTTCTTATGATGAAGCAGGGAAGCATGCTAATCCCGTCCAGCATGAGAAAGTAACTTTTTAATTTTTGAAAAAAAACCTGGATAATTATGGCCGCCTTTGTTCTCCTTCGGTATCTGTACTCATCACGAGCAGCCATGGCCCGTAAACCTGTCTGTACAACGACCGCCGATGCCCTTAGATTGGTGTAAGCCTTTATTTCTCTGCGTGAGCGCAAATTCTTTTGTATCTTGACGGAAGCGTCTTCCCGCCTCATCTGTTCATAGAGCTTTCTCGCAAGTACCGCTGGATTAAGAGAGAGATAGAGAAAAAAAATAAAAAAATCTCTGTCACCAACTGAAAACCTGTTTTATTCGCGGAATGGGATCATGGATGAGTGAGAAACCTCTCCGAAGCTTCTGGAACTGAATGGCGGCCTTCCTCAGGATGACGAACTGTTTTCTGGTCAGATGGGTCTGTATCTGTCTCTGGATCAGTTTGGCAGCGTTGGCCAAGATCTCAATCCTTCGGGCATCCAGTTCAGCCATCTGCCCGGCCCTCAGAAACACCTTCGTCTTCCCAATCTGAGCCAGAAACACCTTCGTTCTTCATGTTCATGGAAATCGAATTCTAATTCTTCGAGAAAATTGTTCAAGATAATCCACTTGCACCAGACTTACTTGATATCCTTTCAGACCCATCCTGTCACAGATGGCAGCACACGCAGACTTCTCGTCAGAGCTGCCAATGAAAGAATGAAAGAGAGAAACAATGTATCAGTCCACGATCCCGCGCCAAGGTTTCTCATTGATCGTTTCTGAGGCTTTTTCAGAGGATAAAAGGGATACCCATCAAGAACATCCGGTGCAAGCATTCCAAAGCGATCGAGGAACTCGTCGAATGTTCTCTTTGTGGGATACCCGGCGCAACTTATTCTGATCGCCTCAAGAACTCCCTGTTACGATCATAAGAAAAGTAAAACGGGGAAACTAAAATCAGGGGAATGTACGGATTTGTGACGTACCCCGCATCTGAGTTGACTCAAGACGTTGAAGTTCTCAAAGATCGCGGGTTTCAGAACGGCGTTGGGCTTCACGCATCTGATGTAGTGGGGCTCTGTGGTGCTGAGGGTTTCCATGAGAGATTGCAATTGTTGCTGTTGTTTTCGAGATCAAGATAAAGGCTGGGGATTAGAAATTAATACGGGGCTGACTTTGACTTCTGCCTTCTTTCTCACAGGTCAACGTACCTTAAAGCGAGTGCCGATGGAAGAGAACTTGGACTGCTTGGAAGACTCCTCTGCTAATGGGGGGAAGAGATTTGCGACGAACGGGCACTTGGAGTCATTGAGCAAGGCCTGATGCTCTGCAACAACATAATCCTTGTTCTTATCCAAGAATTGGTCAGCTTGGTAAGTTACCTGCCAAAGGGAAGACATTTTATATCACAAATCCATGCTCATTTAACTTCTCACATATTCATCGACATATTTACCCCAGTTTTCTTACGTCTCCAGCATAATGATTTACGGTGAAGGCAGTTCGAGCTAGCTTCGGTTTGCTGAAACGCTTGTGCCCTTTATACGTCTGGTACATCTTCTGGGCAAATGTCTCATGCGTTGACTTCGGGAACATGCTGCAAGAAGGGCGGTCAAGAATGACGGTTGCGAAGGAAATGCTCACGCGGAGAATATCTCTACAACATGGTCATACCATGCTTCATCGAGGAGCGCAATTATTCCACCCGGTTTCTGTCAGGGAATAAAGATGATTATTGACGAAGAGTCCTTTTTTTCTTCAAAAAATTATCTTACACTAAAGATTCTTATTGAAGTACCTTTTCTATCAGATCAAGCACGTCCTGGTTATCCACAAATTCGACATAACTCCAGTCGATTTCTTCCCTCGTATATTCCTCCTGCTCCATTTTAAATACGTGCTGGAAAATATGCAACCCGGTTAGAAAAGGCAGATATCACTCATATTTTAATTCCATTTAATTGATACTTTGATCCTTACCTGATTGAAATGCTGTTGTAGCTTCTCATTGGTAAGGTTGATGCACAGCTGCTCAAAACTAGAAGACGGAAACTTTATCAGCCGGAATAAGAAGCCTTTTGTGATTAATTAAAGCATCGCCACGGTTCAGCTTGAAGAAAATGTGTTTCTCACACGGTTTACCTGTTGATCTTAAAGCTCTCAAAGCCATAGATATCAAGTACGCCGATGATGCTTACTGCATTAGGATCCTGCCCAATGGAGCTGTTAATTTTGTCCACGATCCTGGGGTCATTTCATAGGAAAGGGCAAGTCAGATCAGGGCACAAGAAATATATTTCTTATATTTACCGCTGTAATCTCGTTAAAATAATAGATAATTATATAAGATTGGGGGCAGTTCTTCCTCAATCACCATGGTTTAGACCGGAGAAGAATGGAAAAAATATGGAGGTTTTATTTTCATGCTACTTACCAGTTGAATAGCCTGGAATACACAGTCTTCGCCAAGGCATCACGACTCAGAGCAGCCGATTCTGGATCAAGTGGCTTTGTAATGTTTCCATCTGGTGTCACAATCACCCTCTCGCAGAGAGAGTCTTGAAGCTGCTTCTCATCACACCTAAATCATCCATTTTGCATCAGAGTAGAGTGCGATGATTATTTTTTCTTGTTCATGAGAGGTAGGCTCCACGGGACAGATTGGTGCGATGGGAGAAGAAGTCAACGCACATGAGCAGCTCAGCGGCCGTCTTGAGGTGTGAGATCGCCTTCTGATCCTTCAACCTTGACGAGTCGACCTCATTGCCCTTGGCGAATTCGATGTTCCCCAGATGGAGGATCGAGGCAACCACCCTGAATATGGCGTCCTGAGCTTGGGAAAACGAGGCCGAAGGTCAGGTTTTGCTCAGTACGTGGACTCAGCCAGAAGCCGAAGAACCCCACTGACCTGTTCCTCCTGATCGATCCCTAGAATATCCATGGCGTTTCTGGTTTGCAGATACTCTCTGGAATCGTCGACATTGGCTACTTCATAGCAATTGGTCTGGTTCAGGTATCTGAATTGCCTCGGGTCCCCTACCTTAAACCTCTTAACGTCCTGAAGAACTTCCGCTACTTTCATCAGTGGGGATTAACCTCGCGCAGCTCCAGAATATCTGAAGTTGATGCGGATTCAGGGGAAGATGGGCACGTTCGTACCTCTGGGGGGGCGTTGCAGAGCATGTAGAAGCAATGATAGTTCCTCTCGGGATCGGAAACCTGGCAGACCCGGGAGCGCTCGAGAAGGTAAGTCCTCACCGCGGCACCAGAAATCTTCCCGTGCCTGTCGAACTGGATCTCCACGAATTTCCCAAAGCGGCTGTTATAACGGATCGCATGGAATTTGATGCGTCAGAAGAGGTTCCAGAGCAATTCCCTGCGAGGTCGGAAGATAGCGGAGGTCGAATTTCACACCTAGAATTGTTGTTCTTCACAGTTTTCGCGTTCCCGAACGCCTCCAGAACCGGATTGGACTGCGCGAGATTATTCACAGTCAGAATCTTATCTTGCTCTTTTGTTCTTCGTCATTCTCTGATAATGGAAGACAAAAATTTACCTCTAGGACCTGCTGCTCCACTGTTCTTCCCTCGGTGCCTGTTCTTCCTCCCATGAATGCGAGATACCTCATGAGCATCTTCGTCGTCTCTGTCTTTCCGGCGCCACTCTCCCCGCTCACTAAGATAGACTGGCTTCCTTGCTCATGTATCATGGCCCTGGATTAAAGCAGCCATGGAAAGAGTAGACGCGTGAGGATATGGCGAATGAGAATTTTTTTTCTTCTTTTCTCAAGTTTTTCAATTGTTCATCCCAACCTGAAGCAAGCATCCGCGACAGCAAAGACGTGGGGGCTGAGCTCTCCGAAGGCTGCCCCCTTGTACTGCTCCATCATGTGGACGTCATACAAGTGAGGGAGTCTCCGGAAGGGATTCACAGCAATCAGGATGTTCCCTGTGTATGTCTGTTGATACATTCCGAAGAAAACCAGATTAGCAGAAGCAACAGCAGCAGCAGAAGAAGAAGAAGAAGAAGAAGAAGAAGAAGAAGAAGAAGAAGAGATCGTACATATATCTCATTGAGGGAAAAGCGGCATGCAAGGTTCTGAAGAACTCCTGGTTCATGGAGGTAGGCTAACTTGGTCATGTCATCAACCCCGGCTGGAGGAGCCTCCGTATCCTTTGGATAAATATCGGACAACCTCGCCACAATCTGTAATCCACCAAAACAAAACATACTGCGATTATGAAGGATGCAAATCAACAAGATCCAGAGTTTGTTTCCATGGCGAAAAGAGCTGTAATTAACGAGGAAAGGAAGAGAGAGAGAGAGAGAGAGAGAGAGAGAGGAGAGAGAATAATTTTGTCTACATTGAAATGATGTGATTCTCGCCATCGATCGGATCTAAACGATTAATTTCTTTCACGGCCATGTAAATCATAAGCAGATTCAAAGTCAACCGTGGGATCGCCCGATTTCTCAATATTCAAAGAAATTTGAGTGAAAAAGGGAAATCGAAGAAGATCCAACCATGTTTGTCCGAGAACGAGGATATGGAAATGAAGCTAGCATCAGTCCATACGAGAATTGACTCACCGTCTTCCCATGGGCGGTGAGTATCTTGGCGTTGCCGCCCTTGATCTCCGTGACCTCCCCGTCGATCCAAGCGAGCTCCGGGTCCTCTGTCCAGACATGCGAACCGACGACAATGTTCACCGGCGTTCCCTAATGATCAAACCACCGGGAGAAAAACTGAAACAATCTGGAGAGGAGATAAGGTAGAGATCGGAATCTACAGAAGCGCGAAAGAAGATGACGGGACTGCAGGCAGAGGCTAGATTACAGACCATCAGCTTAACGGCTACTCGGCGGCGATCATCCGACCGGGGAACTCAAACCTCGAGCAGGAGAGGACGAGGAAGAAGAGAACGGAGGCCGTGGGAAGCGTCACTTCTGCGGCAGCCGATGATGAGGATTGCCGCGAGGCTGGAGGAAGGATGATCCTGAGGAGAAGAATCTGCAACTGGTGGGGAGTAAGGTGGCGGGATGACGACCAGGAGAGAGAAAGTTGGAAAAAAGATTGGCGGTGACCGGCGCTAGAAATCAGGGGAGGAGCAGCGGCGGCGATGGTGGTTGCGCCGGGGGTGGCGGCGGCGGTGGTGGCGGCGGTGGCGGCGGTGGTGGTGGTGGTGGTTGTTGTTGAAGGAGTGGGAGAAGGGAGCAAAAAAGATTTAACAGCCCATCATACCCGCCAACTTTTGCCAGGTCGGATGCTGACATGGCGCTGCCGATCTCTGGAACTTGGCTCTTTAGTAGACAGCCCTGTTAAGAATTAACATTTCAAAAAGTTCCCAATTTCCTTGATATTATGTGTAGGCCTGGACCTCGGCGCATAATAATTTTCTAAAAATAGTTTTTATGGGTTTATTGCGATTTCTTCTCCTTAGATGTAACGTTGCAAATAAGCCCAGTTTCCAAAACAATTACGTATATGTCATCTCTATTTAGACGCTTCCGTCCATTCATAACATAAGACACTCTTCTATAGCCAAACTATAATTTTACGTTAATTATTTCATAATATCTCATTATAATATTCATTTATATTTTTATGTCATATAATTCACAAATCTCTCTTTCCTATCCAAATTTGCGTATGAATAATGTCAATTTAACAATATAAATAAATTTAAGTCAATATGTATTAAAATGTTTTTATTGCGTTTATTTGTAAAAACCACCCTCCAGGCATATGGAGGGGAGCCTTTCGGTGAGTGGGCCCCACAAAAAGGCAATACGCAACTCAGTCCACCGAGAACCGTGGGCCCCATGTTGTTCAAATCCTTTCAACGGGCCTAGGGAGACTGATCGTCAGCCGTCAGATCGGATCATCCACGGAATTTGGGACCCTCGAGGGCCCTCAGATTTGCCGTCTGGGCGGCGGCCGGCCGCCCGAAAGGCGCCGTCTTTACGACCACTGATCTCTCTCTCTCTCTCTCTCTCTCTCTAAATATGAGTCATCAGTCATGTACTTATTGGGCCTACCCCCGATTTCAATGAAACCCAGGTTTTGAAGCCCATAAGGACGCAAGGACTCCACCCAGGTTGAGGCCCACTCGGGTCGGCCCAAAAAAAATTTGAATCTGTCTCTTGTTCTCGGTCAGATCAGATTCTCAGAGTCAACGGGACGGGACGGGCCGGGCCCGTATATCCCTTCCATGGCCCGAAACATATCCGGGAAAAAAGCCTATAAAATGGGCTTTGGCGAGAGAGAGAGAGAGAGAGTTAAGCAATTTATAAAATATTACATATAAAAAATAATACTCGGAAGAAATTAGGATGGCGTGAGCAAGGGCCCCCCCGAACCTCTTCCGTGCCTTCGCGGGCTATTTTTAGGATATTTGGCAAAAAAATAATCTCCATAAAATATGGTCACAACGGGTCCCTCGTATGTATACACGTACACGTCTCTGTACGACACGTAATCAAAAAATGAAATTGACAAATACACCCTCATAGTCAATCCCTGCAGGGGTATTTTGATCTGTAAAAAAAGTACCAAGGGCTTTTATGGCAAATCATAAGTATATTCTTGACTCAATTTTCAGAGATTCATTCAGCAAAGAGTATCTAAAATGGCGAATATACCCTCTCTCTCTCTCTCTCGCCAAAGCCCATTTTATAGGCTTTTTTCCCCGATATGTTTCGGGCCACGGAAGGGATATACGGGCCCGGCCCGTCCCGTTGACTCTGAGAATCTGATCTGACCGAGAACAAGAGACAGATTATAGCTTGGCCGTCTCTCTCTTGCTGAACGATCACGCCACCCACCAAACAATCACCTATCATGGATAGAGAGAGAGAGAGAGACAGACAGAGAGACAGAGAGACAGAGAGACAGAGAGACAGAGACAGAGAGAGAGGAAAAATCGATTTTTTTTCCCTTCCGAGAACAAAACGACGCTGTCAAGAACACTTGACGCGCACCTACGTCATCTCAGGCACTCCTGTAAAACCCATTTATATAACAAAATATTTATGTCAGCAAAATTCTCTGGCCATTGAGCGGGCCCCACCCCCTGGCCCCAGCTGGATCGAAATTGACCGATAAATGCCCAGTCGGCCTCCGCTATCGCTCTGAAATCAACTCTCCGCCGTTCGGGCATCTGGAATCGGTACGCCGCCGGGGGGGGATCCACGTGGCGAGGGAGGAGATCATCGTCGACCATGCTTAGGGGGGATCAGCGATCAGACGGCCCTCTCGATGGATTCTGCTTGGCCCAGAGTCATTGGATGGTGCAGACGCAACCTGGATTACCGTCATCCTCTGAGTCACCATAATGGCTGAATTAAAAAAGAAATGAGATTAAATTAATCACAAGAAAATAAATCACATCATCTATATGTATTATAGACGACGGGCCGGGCCAGCCGGAGGCCCATTATAGGGCCCGAAAAATGGGGCTGCTCTCCCGGCCCGGGCCGGGGCCTTACGCTCAGTTGACAAGCGCGAGCTGCGACTCTAAAGACTCCCTCCGCGGTAATTGAGAAGATGATGCCGAAATATTAGGGAAATAATTAAAAAGCAGGGGAAAAAGGAAATTATGAAGATAATTGTTCTTTAATTGCGGCCTAAAAATGGCACATTTCCTTTTAGCCAACGCGCAGGATTTCAGATGAGTTTGGTCAACTAAGCAGGATTTAGGCTGGATTCTTAGTCAACTCGCCGGATTTCGGACGAGACTCTTCAATAATCGGTTGATACCTGCGGGATAGAGCGCAAAACCGAGGGAACGAAGAAAATTAACGGAAATTTCTGCAATATTCTCCAATAAAAACCCTAATCTGGCACCGACGAAGAACAACAAGATGATCCCCACTGGGTGAGATTTATTTATCGGGTGTTAAACCAACCGGGTATTTTCTAATTAATCTGCGCCCACCTAACGTTTGATCCTTCCTATGAGGAAAAACAAGGGAAGAACATGTTTTTGATCCACTCATGGAGACCTGGTTTCTGATCCTCTGTGATCTACGGCATGGGTGATCATCATCATCGTCTCATATGATCCGTGACGGGCAGGATCAGATCATTCCTAGCGTTTAATCACTGGCAAACTGGTTTTGCCCCTTGTTGTGGATCAAACGCCTACGGTCCTCGGAAGGAGGAACTCTCCACGAAAACGTAGAGACGCAGGTAGATTGAGATGGAGACGAGTGTTGATGGATAGGATTGGTGCCTGAATCAGAGGGGATTCGAGGAGGAAGAAGGGGGAAATTCCGAGGAAGGAGGAACCAGAGAAGATCAGGAAGAAAAGGAAGAAGAAGGGGAAGTACCTGGCTTCGTATTCCTTGACTTC
Source organism: Spirodela intermedia (assembly GCA_902729315.2). Lineage (NCBI taxonomy): Eukaryota > Viridiplantae > Streptophyta > Magnoliopsida > Alismatales > Araceae > Spirodela > Spirodela intermedia. The sequence continues at coordinate 5,902,626 of LR746267.1, read as the reverse complement.
GACGAGCTCTTTCCCCATGGAATCGATCCACTTCACTCTCCTCTTCACGGCCTCGTTGGTACCGTCTTCTTCCTCCTCGTCCTCCACCTTCCCCGGCTTCCTGATGCAGCTTCTCAGGAAGACCTCGACTCTGACCTCCTCCAGCTTCTCCTCCGGCTTCTCCTCCGGCGGCGGTGCCTCCTCGGCGGCGGGAGGGGGCGGCTCCGGCGCTCCGTCACCGCCGCCATCGTCCGATTCGAGGAGGGAGGGACCGGGATAGAGGCCGACGGAGGACTTGGAGAAGCAGACGAGAGGGGAGGGGCAGAGGGATTTCCTCGTCGGAACCCTCATCACAATCGCTCGGCGGGGAGATCGCTCACCTGAATCCGCCGGGCATTTCATGCCCCGGCAGCGATCGGCGGCGCCGGCGGGGAATGCAGCCGGATCCTCCTCCCAATCGATTTCTCCTGCGATCACAGAATCCAGAATCCCGAACAGGAAGAGATCGAAGGGGAGTAGCAGAGGAAGACGACAGCCAGGAATAAGAGCCCCTCCACCTCGACGACGACCCCGGACTTTTTAACCTCCACGACTGGCCCAGCGAAAGAGAGAGAGAGAGAGAGAGAGAGAGAGTTGTTTCAGAAAGCAGTTAGGTTGAACTGTTCTTCCCCCTTATCTAGTTCTCTCTCTCTCTCCTCTCCTCTTACCTGCCCTGTAAAAACTATCGGAGCAGTTAAATCTCCCGCTTCTTCCTCCTCCATTCCCGGGCGTGGAGATAAGTGAGGTTACCACAGGGGTCCACCATGAAAGAAGCTCCACCCTCTCCTCTCTCCTCTCTCTCTCTCTCTCTCTGTCCTCTGTGGCAGCGGTTTTTCCGCCTGCACGGTCAGTCTGGTAACGATAAGGTGATGATTGGCCCCGAGCGCCCGTGATTAACTTGATCTCATGGAAGGCCCTCTCTCTCTCTCTCTCTCTCTAGAGAGAGATGGAAAGCGGCTGGGGCGGGGTCACGTGACCCAGGGGAGGCCGCCGCCAGGAATCCCCGTGCGTAATTGGCGTAGGGACACGCGGCAGCCGCCCCCTGAACCCTCCCCATTTAGAAAACGTGTAAAATATTATGGTTCTGAACCGGTCGGGCCGGGCCTCGCGAATCTTGCGGGGCCCACCGGAAGCCCACCAAATGGCGTTTAGCCCTCAAGTCACGCCTATCTATTATTTTATTAATTTTGTATATTTATTTCGTAAAATGTCTATTCACGCACCCAACTCAAACTAGTCATCGGATTTAATTTAATATCATCGTAAGAATATCATATTTATTAATAAAAAACAAGCAAAATCATATTATTAGCATTAGAAAGAAAAGCCGACCTGAACACCATGAGGGGGTCAGAGCATATGACATTACGAGAGCAAGTAGTCAAATAACCTAAAATAACATATGAAATCATATTTCTACAAAGGGTCTTCATACAGTCTCCTTTTACTGAGATGGGTACGCTCGCCATGTCCAGAGAGAGAGAGAGAGAGAGAGACGACAGGAGTGTACTGGCGTCATGAAGAATGCCAACCGAATCAAAGAACTCTACAGAGTAAGTGGATCACCCACCAGCAGAGGATGTCTTCATCTACTCAGCAACACAGGAAGCGGGAGAGAGAGAGAGAGAGAGAGAGAGAGAGAGAGAGAGAGAGAGAGACGACATTGGTGTACTGGAGTCATGAAGAATGCCGACTCCTTCGAACGACTCTATACAGAGTAAGAGGATGTCTTCATCCACTTAGCCAACAAGACAAGAAGAGGAAGAGAGAGAGGGAGATAGAGAGAGAGAGAGAGAGAGAGAGAGAGAGAGAGAGAGAGAGAGAGGCAGGCTGGGGTGTTCAGCTGAGGCTGCAACTGCTGAGGTAGGGGTGATCCTGCTTGAAGTACTTGGTCCAGTAGTGCCTGTACTTGGCCATGGCGATCTCCAGCCAGGGCTTCATGTTGCCGTTGAAGTGGACCACGGCGGCCTTGGCGATCACAGCATGGTCGAGGGTCCCATTGTAGCCGAGCCCCAGCACGTGCCACGATTTGTCGAGCGGCTGGGTCAGTTTGTAGAAGGTGATCAGCCCCGGCGGCAGCGTCCCCAGCTTCCACAGCGCCCGGTCTTCGTTCTGCGTGGCAGTTGACTTCGTATGAGATTTTTCCGGTCTACTCAGTGTAATTTCAATCTCAGAGTCGATTTTTTAGTCAACTCCCCTGCATTCCTTTTTGGTTTCATACGAGGTTTTAAGGTCAGCTTACTGGTAGGTTTCAGCAGAGGTTTTTGTTTTGCTTTGAGTGAACCAATGCACAAGATTTCATGAGAGGTTTTTTGGGTCAACTTACTAGGTAGGCTTCAGCAGAGGTTTTTGGTTCTGCTTTGCGTCAACCAATGCACATGATTTCATATCAGATTTCTGGTCAACTCAGGGTGTAAATTCAGAGCGGGTAATCTTTAGTCAACCCGCATTCCTCTTTGGGCTCCATGCGAGGTTTCTGGTCAACTTACTAGGTAGGTTTCAACTGAGGGTTTCTGTTTTGTTTTGTGTCAACTAATGCACATTATTTCTCATGAATCTTTTAGCCAATCTGCCCGAGCTCATGCTGGATCTTCCTCAACCTACTAGATTACATATTAGGTTTCCAGTCAAAGTGTCACATTTCACTGAGGATTCTCAGTCAACTTTCTATGACATTTTAGTCAACTTACTACATTTCACCCGAGATATTTTAGTCAACCAACCAGACAAGATTTCCGATGAGATTTTAGCCAACTGACTGACCTAACAGACTTCCTATCAGATTTTCGATCAACCAATGAACCAGACAAGATTTCCTACGAGATTTGCAGTCAAGCATGAAAACAGAAGATTCCAAGGAGGATGGGTTCTATGGTTGACTCACCAGATTTTGCCATTTGTGGTAGATGCCGGTGATGTCCTTCTTCCTCCACTCCTCGAGATCAAAGATGTTCATTCCATAGGCCCAGCCGCAGGCATCAGGGTCAAAGTTCTTGGAGATGAGAGGGTTCGAGAAGTTGAGGTACTTGTCAAAGCGGTGGAAGCTCTCCCCGCAGGTCTCCACTGCCCCGTTGACATTGCCATTAAGGTCAACCTCCCACAGCCCAGTCAAATCCCTCTGCACGACGACATCATCGTCGAGGAAGAGGATCTTCCTGAGCTTTGGGTAGACCTGCGGCAGGTAAAATCTCAGATGGTTCAGCATGGAGAGGTACTTGGGATTGCGGTACTTGAGAGCAGAATCGCCGGCAGAGAGCCTCGCCGGCTGGCCGGCCTTGAAGTAGTACTCCTTCATGGAGGCGGACTCCAGCTGGCGGAGAACCGGCGAATAAGAGGAGTTGAGCCACCGGAATTCGTCCACGTTCTCCACGTTGATGGCCGCTTTCCCAGGCGGGTTCTGCAGGAACCACATGCTAATGGCCCCGAAGTTGAGCTTGTCAGTGACCACGTGGAAAACGTGCTTCTCAGGCTCCTGCATGCACCATGAGGGTCAACGTGGGAATTCCATGAAGTGGGGAGAGATGAGCCGCCGCTTCCTCTTTGCCTACCTTGGCGTTGACAACGGTGGAGTTGACCACAACAGAGGCGGCCAGGACATTGTCCGAGAAGACGGCGTAGTGATAGAGGGAAGAGTCCTCAAGCCTCTCGGTCTGAGGGAACCTCCTTTTCTCCGGTGGGAGGAGATTGTAGTCGATGGTCAGGCGGAGGGACAGACAGTGGATGCCAGCAGGGATCGTTTTTGCTGCCAGTTGACTAAGAATCTGGTTTTGCTTCTTCAAGCTCCGGACCTTGTCGTCCGCTGACTGAAACATGAGCCTCAGTTGCTGGGTCACCTCCTGGAAGTTGTAGAGCTCCTTTCCGGATCTATCGAGAACCTGTCCCATGGCCTTGATCCTCTCTTGAGCACTGGGCGGATTCCAATTCAAAGATTCAGGAAAAAAAAAAAGAAATTGAAAAAAAGCTCCAAGAACAGGTGGCGTTGACCTATCAAGAAAGAGCAAGTTTTGAAGAACCTGAGTTGAAGATCAGAGTCAAAGATGGCCCGCCCAAGGGCCCGCTGGCTCTCCTTGAGCTGGGCCGTCAGTTCTTCGAACAGGTCGAGCTTGTTCTTCGACTTTGCGAGGGGCGCGAACACCCTGGCGACGATAAACTGCTCTCTCAGCTGGCGCACTACCTTGTCGGAGTTCCCGTTATCGTTCTCCCGCCGCCACAGGCCGTACTTCCCGAGCACGGAGGAGTCCACCGCGCTCGAGCGCTCGATGGCGGCGTTTTCGAGTCTTACAATCACCTCATCTTCATCTGGAACCTGCTCATTCTCGCTACCTCCCTCGCTCAGTTTCTGGATGCAAATGACTCATAATAAACATATGAAATGCAGAGATCTCAACAGCCAGCTATACAAATATGCATATATTATTGGAAATGTAGATTAGTCACTGTTTGACAAGAAGTTTCCACGCCGGGTCAAATGATCGTAGAGGATCATGGTGGGTCTTTGGAATCAGCACGATCCGTTGGCAATGTAATATAATACATTTCAATCCAGGGACAATGTGGTTGGAGATTAGGAACCTTACCCGCCGCTCATTCTTCCTTGGAACATCAAGAGGTTCATGACTTCCTGCAGGTATTTCAAAAAAGTGATCCAAGTGTTCTAATTAATGACGTTTCTTCAAAAGTTTTACAATCCCAGGAATCTCACAAACTACCTTCATCACTTCCAAGTAGGTTACCTCCAAGAAGATTATCAATCGTGCCTCTTCCCCACTCCTCACCCTGAAAAGTCAATGTCCTCCGCGGATTCAGTAGAGCAATCATTCACTTAACTGTGGTCAATGTATGTGCTATCTTGGCAGTGTCTCATGATCTTATCAAATGATTGAAAGAGTGCAGCATGGCTACCTCAGAACCAGTTTCTTCTATGTGGGAAAAACGTGCCACTAGGAGTTAGTTTCTCTCGGTCAGTTTCCTTAATCTAGGTAGTTTCTTCTTTTTGTGGCCAGCGTAATTGTATTCAAATAGCGACTGTTCTATCATTTGAGAAGTAGAAGAGATTTTTCCGGAATGTTTATCCTTGTATGGTTTGCGTCACTCCAAACTATCTATGATCTATCAGTCTAAATGAAAGTTGGTAGTCAACACAGAATATATTACCTGAAAAGGAAAAAAAAATCAACATCAATGAGGAAGAACTTGCATACGAAAGAGTACATAAAATGTATGGCTGGACCCACCTCCTTGGTTAACAGAGATTTAATATGTTGCATGGCCAGCCGGTCTCTCCAATCAATCTGCCAGAAAATGGCGTCAGATAAAAAAAAGGGAGCAAGGGGAAGGGATTCATCCAAAAGAAGGTTGGTACCGTTGAGCTAGACGAGTTTGAAGCATCTGTTTCATCTGGAAAATAAATAGAACTTCTCAATCAAATCTACTGAGCCAACTTACCAAAATAAAATAATAATAATAATAATAATAATAATAATAATAATAATAATAATAATAATAATAATAATAATAATAATATAAATGTAGAGAGAAGCAGAAAGGATTTTTTTTAGAGAACTAATGATCTATGCAAATACTTCTTTTGGTTTGAAGATCTTGTATTCTTCATTTATCACAGGATTTGGACAATCATATTTTAATTTTGCGTGCGTAAGATAGAGTGAGATAAAGGATAATCCCCAACCAGGGGAAAAAAAAATAATGATAAAAAGAGGAAATCAGATGGTGTATGGCCACAGAGAAATCAAATGACGTGATTTGAGATTTTATGAACATACTTATCACAAGATACTTTCCCATAGTACAACCTATAATTATATGGAAAACACGATTTAAAATAAATCGAAAATTTTGGTTATTATCTAATGATAAAGTAGTGACCCATGACTACTTCACTAACATTTATCGTCCAAATTAAGTACAGGTGTGTAGAATCTTAGCTTCGTATTTAAATTGATATATATTTCGTTCATCATGCTAATCCATCTCTGCATGCACTTGTTACATCCAGCGATTCCCAGAAAAAAAACTAGGAGCCAAAGGAACTTTCGTGAAGATCTGAGGTACCCACATTATGGAGGAGATATGATTATTCGTATTTCTTTTAATTTTATTTCCCAGTACGCGTGATCTTGCTTGTAAACATGTAAATTTATTTATATTAAATATGGGGACAAGAATGAAGTGAATTCCAAGCAATCGTGATAAGCAGCATGAAGCTCACGTCAGTCATTGCTCAGCAATGTAGGGTTCATGGGATTGTACATATTTTGAGTTTTAAAACATATCAGGTTCTGTAACTCCGAACTAGATTCAAAACGGAAAAATGATTTTTGTATATAAAAGAATCCAATCAAGGAGATTTAATGAAAAAATAGCATAACTTCCCGAGCGAAACAAAAAAGAAAAGCAGATATCATGAGCTCCACATAATTAACAGAGGTCGAAGCAGAGAAACCACAGAGCAATGGAGAAATCCCAGATAGAAAACCAACGAATTAGGGGACTAAAACAACAGGCTTACCATTTATAGGAGAAAGAGAAACGAGGACTAGAACAACAGGCTTACCATTTATAGGAGTCTGGATGATTTGCAATGCCACCACAGGGATGATAACAGCAAGGAAGAGGAAACGAGCAAAATTAGAACAGAAGAAACTGCTGCTCCCTCTATTCTTCTGCAAGGCACTGTGATTGCCAGTAGAGTCCTGATTTGAAGGCATGATGATCCAATCCAAACTCTGGAACAAAGCAACAAGGTTGAAGTTAACTATTGATGTAATCGTCCATGTTACCAAAGAGGGCAGGAAGGCTCAGGTTTCAGTCGCTTGTAAAGCTTCTTTTAGGTGCCTTCCATCGGCTCCATAGCTCTATTTTCCTAAACAATCGAATGTCGTAGTTTATATGTTGGAGATTACCCCAAGAAAAAAGTAAAAGGCATTTGGAACGGTGCACAGAGGAAAGAGATGATAAGAAGACAGATATCAGTTCGTCCACATATCATGATCCTCTCTATTCTCTGCATTTTCTACGTATTTTTATCATGCGACGTCTATCCATCTCTCTCCCGATTATAAATTTCAAAACAACAATATAGATTTAGGGTACGAAATGCTCTCGAAAGCTTCGCCACATAACTTCTGTCAGAGAAAATAGGATGAGATCTATCCTCGCAGCGATGATAAAGCGTGGAAGATATAAAAAAGACGAGGGATCGTAGAAGGCTAGGAAGACTTGAGTCCGAGATTCACGACAATTGTAGGTAAATAACCAAACAAAAATTTCGTAATTGCCTTCCCACTTCAGATGTAGACTGAAATCTGACGCGTGCTTAGGAAAGAGAGCAAAGGGGACATCCAGATCCACGCCGGTAATGGGATTGTCGCCACTCTAAGTAGAATAGATGGACAGATCAGACGGAACAAGAACGAGAACGACGACGGTAGCACCGACACTACCACCGACAACGACGAATCCATATTACCACTAAAATTTCAGCATCCCGAGCGAACGACTAGAGACCGCTATTACCCTCACCGCCCAACTTCCGATAAGTAGACAGATCTCCAGCTCCGCCGCCTCGTCTCCCCCCCCCCCCCGGATCACCAACGAAAGCACTCCATTCTCTTCCGGCCTTCCAGCACTATGAATGCACGTACAAGCGTGAGTTTACTCGCCGACCAATGCAGCCCCAACCCCCCAAACACTCGCACCGCCGCCGCCGCAGCCGCCCCGAGGACGAACAGGAGGAGAGCGCAGAAGCCATGGAAGAGCATGAGGTCGAGACGAGAAAGCTTACCCGCCGGCGGCCGGGACTGATGGGCCAGAAGGTAGAAGAGAGAGTGTCCCCCTCTTCTTCCCCTTCCGTCACCGTTCCTCCCGCTTGATCCCCCTTGAGCAGGGAAGGTAGGTGGGAGGACCTGCAGAAGCGTGGTAGTCTGTCCCTCAGGCGGGGCCCGCCTCTACCAACTGTGGCCCCCCCCATTGGTTAAAGAAGGATGAGCTGACTTTGGCCATGTCAAATATGGGCCCAAATATTAACGGGCCGGCCCAAAAAACTGCCAGCCCAAGGCCTGAGGCAGGCCAGGCACACCGGCCACCCTGCCCATTTGAGAGCCATATTACACAATAATTTCAATACTTATATCAAGTAAACTTTAATTTTACATAAAAAATTGAGAAATTATACAATAATTAATTTTATATTAAATGAATATTATTTTTATATAAAATTGTTAGAGCATCAATATTCTAATGTTGAATTGTTTTTTCTTTTACTTTCATACAAATCAAAATAAATTATTTTTAATATCAAATAGTATCATAAAATCGACATTTCTTATGTCATCCATGCTTGGCTCACTTACCACCCTACCGATTTGAGAGCTACATTTTATAATAATTAATAGTTATCTTAGGTAAAATTTAATTTTATATAAAAACTTTGGAGCGCCAACAGCCTAATTTTTAATCCATTATTTTTATTTTATTTTTCTCTCATAAAAAAATAAATTACTTATTGTTACTATAGTTCAAATAGCATCAGAAATCAATATTTCTTTAGCCAACCAGGCTACGCTCACTAGGCATCCTGGCCATTTGATGGCCACATTATACAACAATTGATAGTTATTTTAAGTAATTTATATGTAAAAACTATGGAGCACAATTAACCTAAATTTTAATGTTATTTTTTTATTTTCATAAAATAATTATTAATTATTTTAAATATCAAACGGTATCTTATTATTATTAGCATCATAAAATCATCTTAGACATTTCTTTTGTCACATCCAAATTTATTTTTACTGATTTATTCTTGTAAATATCTAAACACTAATGTCCATTAACATCTCTCTCTCTCTCTCTCTCTCTCTCTCTCTCTCTCTCTCTCTCTCTCTCAAGCCCCCCAGCCTCGGAGGATGGAGGCCCGGGCGACCCGGTTGACTCCGAGAGAGAGGGCCCCCATGCGGAGCCCACAGCCATGGGTCTCACACATCTCCTTCAGATCTTGGAAGCCCCGGTTCATGTGGGTCCTCAGCTCTGAGTTGACCTTCTCCTCATCCCACATGAAGCCCTGGATATTCTGGGAGAAGCAGGCTAGCAGAAGTCAGCGTCAGTAGTTGACCGGCTTTACAGGACCCAGAAATCCCGAAAGCTCCACTTTTAAAGAGAAGCCCACTAAATGGACTCTCAGCCAGACCCTTCACTTCTCACTTATTTTAGAGAGAGAGAGAGAGAGAGAGAGAGAGGTCGATCACCATTAGAATATGCTCAGAATATTCCACTACTTTTACCTGAACCCATTCGAAGTAGCTAACAGTGACCCCCCCGGAGTTGGCAAATATATCCGGCAGGACAACCACCCCCTTCTTCGACAAGATCTGCCAATAGTCAACGAAATAAACCATATACGGCAAGTCAGCGTGTGATATTTTAGGAAAAGTCAAAGACATCACATAGTCTGACCTCGTCAGCCTCTGGGTCGGTTGGATGGTTGGCGGCTTCAACGATGAATTTGGCTCTGATATCCTTCGCGTTCTCCCTGAACAGAACCACAACGATTTTCAGTCAACGCCATGCTTAAAATCAACGGGCCGAAAAGGGGCCATGGGCCTGACCCAAAAAAAAGCCCGCAGGTCCAGCTGTTTCAGACCCCGCCAAAGCTAGGACACAGCCTGCACGGACATCGGGCCGGGCAAGTCCTAGCTTTAATTTTACGGGCCCGACCCAGACTGACTTAGAAAATCTGGCAAATAGGCCCAGGCCTGATCTCAACAAAAGCCTGCAGGCCCGGTTATGCCTTCCAACACCATCATCTAAAGGGTTCAAAGCCGGAACCCCCCAAAGCTAGAACCGGGCCTAGTAGCTTTAATTTTACGGGAACGGCCCGGATTTCCCTAAAAAAAATCTGGAAAATGGGCCCACGGGCCTGCTGTACCTTCCAACACCATCATCTCCAGGCTTCATTTTCCGAGCCCGGATATGAGACCTCGGGTCGGGCTTCAACTTAACAGGTCCATTCAAGGGCGGCCCTACTTATAATCACCAACAGAGAGAATTCTAACCTGTTGATCACACCGCCAAGGGCGGCAGGAATGAGGACGTCGCAGTCTTCAGTCAACAGCTCATCCGGGTCAATCTGATCTCCACCTTGAAACCCATTGACTCCCTGTCTCCCTGATGAGTGCTCGATCAGGCCGGGGATGTCGAGCCCGCCACCGTTCTTGATGGCCCCGGTGATGTCTCCGACTGCCACCACTCTCCCACCAGCCTCTTCAATGAGCCGGGCGGCCCAAGAACCCACATTTCCAAACCCCTGAAATTATTTTTCAAATAATGGAAATAAATGAAAAAAAAATAAGAATAATTGATTATAAGGATGAGAAGAACATTAGTTATAAAGTAAGAATTAGTCCCGGTTGTAGCTACTTGGATGACGAAGCGTTGACCAGAGATGGTCTTGCCATGTTCTGAGAGCAGGGCCTGGGTTGCATAGAGGACCCCCCTCCCAGTAGCAGATTCTCTTCCCAGAGAACCCCCCAAATCCTGGCAGAAGAAGTTAAATGGAATAATTAAGCAAGTAACAAAGGTGCCAAAATTATCGGCATAATTTTTTTAAATCAGGAAGAATTTTAGGCAAAAATAAATATGAATGTAAATGAGCTCCTCCCCCCAAAAAAAATAAAAAAAGCATTTAAATGAGGTTATATTGGTAAATTAACAGTGATTATCACCACGGGCTTCCCCGTCACGACCCCGGGTGAGTAACCATGGAACTTCGAGTATTCATCCAGTATCCACGCCATAGTCTGAAATATCAAGAGGAAATTAGGAAAGAAATATGCTTTTCAAGGAATCCAGGGATATTCATTTGTTCGCGGAAAATATCTTTTTTTTCTTTTTGTTGTTGGAGAGATTGGACCTGGGAATTCGTTCCCATGTCGGGAGCAGGAACATCAGTGTGAACACCGATCAGATCGTGAATCTTCTGAGTGAAGACCCTGGTGAGTCGCTCGAGCTCGGACCTGGTCAACTCCCCTGGGTCGCAGCCAATCCCCCCTTTGGCTCCTCCATAAGGCAGATTTGCGACAGCTGTCTTCCAAGTCATCAGCTGCGCAAGAGCGTTGACCTCATCTGGGTCAACCTGCATCAACCAGACGAGCTTCTCATCATCAAGAAGACTCGAGTGAATTAATTATCCCACAGTTTTTTTTTCCTCCCAACAGGAGACTATTCTTTGTGACACGACCTTTGTACTTGGTCAAGTGATAAAACAATAGAAATGAGGAACATTTCAATGTGTTATTACCAATGATCGGCCCCTTTTTGTTCGTTCACTAATTCTTATGAATCTAAAAGTTCTTACAGACCCGGAAAAATAGTAATTTATCTTTGATGAACAGGAGAAAGAATCACTACATTATTATTCGATTTGAAACGACATAAGAAAAGGGAAATTACAAAATAAAAATTTTGAAACAGAAGGATTTTTTTTATATTCAATGTGGGTCTAATGTAAAATCCGATCTTTCATATTTTTGGAGGTGAAAAGAAGAGAGAGGGGAAATTTACCAGAAGAGAATAAAACTAGTTGATGAAAAATTGGGTTCACGGTTTATGGTTTTAATGGAAGGATTTATTTTTTCAATTTGGGATTAATCTAAAAAATAGATATTCTACTTCATCAAATGACCACTATTTCGGCCCAAATATCAATTATTGACAACAAAGAATGAAAATATATCCGAAAAAAAATAAAAATGGTTGATGAATATTCTACCTTGCTAATTCTGATTGTGCAGGTAGAAAAGAGAAAAACATGGTGACGTCTATGTTCTAAGAGCATGATAATATTTTTTTTAAGTAGTCAGACAGAACCTTGGGGTGATATCGGATTCCTCCTTTCATGGGGCCCCTGGCGTTGTCATGCTGAACCCTGAAGCCCACAAAGGAGGCCAAGGTGCCGTCGTCCCTAGGTATCGTGCATTCGACCTGCAATCCATCTCAGTCTGTTGAGAGTGGAAATGACACAAGTAAAATCGTGTGGTTCGATTATAGTAATTGTTGTTAATTAGAATGGGCGATTATGGGAGGAAATAATGAGAAAAACCATGTAGTTCATGTGGATCGAAATATATAATATTTATCTGGGTGGTTCAGAAAGAAATTACAGAGAAGCAGAAGAATATGAGGAGGAGAGGATGAAAATTAATGCTGATTGAAAACCATAAGAAGAAAAGGGGAGACTGGGGATGAAAATCTCCTCTTTAGATAAAATAAAGAGGAGATTGGCCAGATTCTGGCCTGTAGGGTATGAACTTCAGATAACTGTTTCATTTAGTTTGTTCATTCACAGTTGATGAACTGATCCTCATAGGAAATAATCTTAAAATTAGAGTGACAACATCTCCATAGCAGTGTTTTTAATTAGAAATCAAGAATTATGGGAAGAAACAGAGAAAGACCCACATTATTATGTGATTTGTGGATCAGGAAGAGTCATAACGGGTGGGGGGGAGGGGGGTTTGAGAAGATAAATTACTTAGAAAGGCATAAGAATTTGGGGGCGAAAATGGAAGCTGATGTTGAATGTAACCCAAAAAAGAAAAAGAGGAGATGGTGGATGAATCTGGGTCGCTGCGCAGAGCTATCTGTTCATAATTTATATAAATATGTATAATATAAATACTAGGAGCCGAAATTCTTGGTAGAATCAATTGTTCAATCAGTTTATCACAAGGAAATAATCAATAAATTTCATGAGTGATCTTCCTGGGAAATAACCTTAAAATAGTAGGTTTGACTTCATTGGATGAAGAGAGAAAACGGGTTTGGGAGGGGGGTCGGAAAGATGGCCTGGGTTTGCTTCACCTTGATCTCCCTGAAGGGGATGAGCAAGCTCTTCTCCAACTTGGAGTCCAGCCCCAGAAGCTTCGCGGCCTCCTTGAAGTTCCTGCTGGCCGCTGTGAGCGCATTCATGGCCTCCCCCCACTTCGCAGGCCCTCTGCAAGCTCATCAAGACGAAGAAAGATCGAGAGAGAGAGAGAGAGAGAGAGAGAGAGAGAGAGAGAGAGAGAGAGAGAGGCAATACAACGAAGCGTTGTAAAGCCATCTGGCAGTTCTCAAGAGGATAACTTCCGAGCAGGAGGGTGAATTTCGACCGACACCACCTGTCGGGGCTAAGAGCCAACACGCAGCAGCTTTTCTGCCCTCCCATGGAGCAAACCTAATCATCACCCATGCAAATCGTTTGTTTTCCTCCTCTTTCTTTCCCCCGTTCTTCATCGATCGGTGAACCCGGCTGATCCTCTCCGCCTGATGGATCAATGAATGCATGGTAATGGAAAGGGACGGCGGCGAGGGATTTTGGAGTCTGGAGCTCTTCCGCCGGAATGTAGAACACGTATTGAATTCCTCCGCCGCGTGATTCCAGTTTCGGCCCGGCACGAGGAAGAGCACCCCACCAGCGCGCCATTGCGGACGGGTGAAGAGGTTCCTAACTCACGCTTTCGTCTCCCTCCTTCTCTCCCTCTCTCTCTCTCTCTCTCTCCCCCCGCGTGCCGCAATGCTCGAACTCGGTTCCCGATCTCGGCCGTAGCATCAGTCTCTCTCAACTGTTAGAGTAACTGTTGTAGCAGTCTCCTTGGGTAACTCTGCCAGCAGTTGTAGTAGTCTGTCTCTAGCAGCCGTTGCTATAACTGTAGACCTCTATCTCTCTCTCTCTCTAATTGTCTATAAATTTTGTCTGAACTTCAGCGCAAGGAGAAAGGAACTACTACTTTGGAGACTAGAGAGGGGGAGGGATGGACTGCCTTGAGAGAGAAATTCTGATGGCAAATCCTAGTGAGAGGTCGAGAGAATGTGCGTATGCGTGTGCATGTGATGGGTGCTCGTCTTGACTCACCATGCACACAGTATGGTGTTGCATGCAGCGGAGCATATAGCGACATGTCATGGCAGACGTGAGGTATGCATAGTTGATGTGAGTACGACAGTAACATAGCACAACGTAAGACAAGGTTCACGTGGGTTTTCCATGATGTCACATGGTGAATTAGGCTGCTTATATTGAAGTCATGCATACAACATCACACTAGTGATTAGTTAGTTAATAGAAGACTGTTTATATTGTTAACCTCTTAAGTTGACCACTTTGAATTAAGATGGTGTAACCCCCATATGAAAGACACTTTTTAGAGTAGGTGGCACCTAAAACATTACAGCATTACCAATGATGATGGTTGGTAATGACGATGGTTGAGGTAATGACCATGGTTGAAGCTGACGGTGCCCTATAGGAACAGGGAGAGGAGAACTATATGACAAAGGCTAGACAAGGCCAATCACCAATGACGATGCACCTTTGTAAAAAGAGGGTATTCCATGAACCAATTATCACATTTGCAATGGGCTACCATACATCATACACTAACTACCCAAACAAGGCTGACATAAAGGTAAGCACAAGTGTAGTTCAATCCCATCGCCACACAAGATCAGCTTCTCTTAGTCATTGAGTAGCTCTCAATCCCTAATCTCCCACATATTAGGAGCCTTATAGTTCACAACAACTTCTTTTCGTGAAGAATGCCATTAACAACTGAATCATGAAGGCAATAGTGGATACTGGGGAAACCCATGATTTCTTCTCAAAATAAGAGGCTGGATTAGAGCTAGCTTATGGGGATAATTGAATAAAATCAATTAACTCTAAAGCCCGAGCATCAATGGGAGTGGCACAATGAGTAACTCTCTGAATTTATTCATAGGAAAATTGAATGAACTTCTAGATATATACAGTAAATGACTTTGACATGATTTTGGGGCTTGACTTAATGAGTATAAGTTGGTATCTTCCAAATTGCCTATGAGATCACTCATGTGGTATCTCTCTCTCTCTCTCTCTCTCTCTCTCTCTCTAAATTGCTGATATCTTGATAAGAACCACAAATACTAACTACAAAGAAAGATAGTTCTTTCTTGAGTTAAAAAATGAGGCTCACATGTAAATAATCACTCAAGTAGACCACCATTGAATTGGATCATATTGAGCAGCAATGCCTCTCATCAGTGTGGAGGTACATAGACAGCACACAACACCAGGAGTCCGCAAGCACATACCGTATAGGTTTGCATGCATGTGTCAAGGTGATACATACCCAATAAGGGCCTCTACCAAATAAGGAAGAAGAGAGAGCTAAGGTCCATCATGACCCATTAGGCCCAGTTAGAGCCTCTTTTAAATCTAATCGTGGAGCCTTCCCCAGGGAGTAGGAAATCAAAAGTAAGAAGTCTCTGGTCCCCCTTATCATCTCTCTCTCCCTCTCTATGTTCTCATTCTACTATCCCTAGGAAGAAGTATCTCTGCCGATGCCCCCTTCCCCAGGAGAGACTTGAAGATTGCCTCATTCTCCTACCTCTCTTCTCCCTCTTCCATTTGGGGTTCCTCTTCCTCTGTGGAAGCCTTTTGTCTAGTCGGGTTTGGAAACTGTTCTTCGGAAGAAGTACAATAGCAAGATACGAACTAGGATTGTATCAATTGGTATCAGAGCTAGAAAAACCTCAAACTTCTGGTTTACAATCACCAGATCACAGGGAGTGAAAATGGAAGATATGGAGGCCCGGATGGACGCCAAAATCGTGGCTCTGGAAAAGTATAAATAGAGCAGTCCCAGAATCAACATTCTTCGGCTCTAGTTACCGTCCAAGCCCTACTGAAAGCCTCCTTCCCATCATGTCACAAACTCAGGACCCTTCGGTGCCTGCGGGACCTCTCGTTGTAGCTGTGGGAGGGCTTTCTGGTCTTTCCCCTTAGGGTGCACTGAGTTCCCCAACATACCGCCTTACCACGTACTGCATGGAGCACCTCGACCCTGAGTATTCCGGGGACGATCTCACACAGGGGGACGTTCCCAAGGATGGCTTATTACCCACGCCGAAGGGGCTGCAGCAGTGCCTACACCACCGTCGGCCACCGATCGCTGCTGCCAACTGCCCCGTCGCCCTTGTAAATCGCTGCGAGTCCGCCGTCGATCGGGTTTCCCGAAAATCATTGCCATCAGCAGAAAATGAGGGAAGACGCACAATTAGTGCTGACAACCCTCAATTCAACCGGACGGGCCATGTGGGGGCCCATCTGGAGCAGGCTGCACAAAGGCAAAGGCCACATGAACAGACCATGGGGGGGCGGGCCCATGAGGACGAGGGCGGGCCGCATCGTAGTAAACTGGTCAAGAAGAATTGGACCCGATGTGGAGCCAAATCCAGATTTTTGGGAGCAGTCTAGGGAAGAGGCTCAAAGAGAAATCCGCTTCTTCACCAACCATGACTATTTGGGGGGGGGGGGGGGCTGCCGAAGCCCAAATTCGAAGACAAAGGAAACGGGGGTATTCCAATCTCCCCTTCCCATCAGCCAAGGCTGGAGTGTGGGATAAGGGTCGTCCGCCTTGACCAGGGTTGCAAAGAACTCGGCCACCTCCCTTGAATCGAACGAGGATGTCACTGAAGACTCGCTGAGTATAGATGGGGTGGTTCCAGCTCGTCGCCAGGCGGCACCTAGGGACTAACACGGGGATCATTTACGGTGCAAGGGGGAGATTTCTGTCTTTATGGGCGACAACCCAAAAGGCTGGTTACTATGGGTGGAAAATTTTTTCAGCATCAACCAGATGTATGACCATGATTGAATTCGGATAGTAATGACTTATAAAGCTCTATCGTGGTTCAGCTACTGACACCAACTTGTGGGATTCCATGGCTGGTTTGACTTCAAATGCAGCTTGGTGGAGCAATTTTGGATATAATCAGCGGACTCCCTCTCAATGCTTACCCTACAACAAACTGGGTTAGTTAGTAGAAGACCTTATCTCTCAATTTGAGCCACTTTCAGGGTTTCTGCCGGATTTGGCCCCCAATGTCCAGGCCAAGGCATTCCTTGCAGCCGTCCAAGATGACATTCAAGATGTTGTGAACTGTGGAAACTGAGGGATACCATGGAAATATATGAATTTGTCTTCGACGTCGAAGTAGCTACGAATGTTGTGGAAGGATTGCCAAAGTCAAAGGGGTACAACTGCATTATAGCTGTGGTGGACCGCTTCAACAGCTATTTTCAATCAAAGATATAACAGTTAGTTTCGCCAAGGAGATTGTCAGCCTGCATTGAGTCCCAATTTCTACTCTCTCTGACCGTGACAATCTGTTCATCAACAGCTTTTGGAAAGAACTCCACTTGCAACAACGGACGGCACTTAAAATGAGTTTATCCACTTACCCAGAGATGGATGGTTAAACCGAAACCGCCACACTAGAAAGAACCCGTTCTTATAAAAACAAACCGGAAAACGGTTCTGAAATCGATGAGATCACGTCCAATAAGGAACAACCCAACATCCAGCTGAAAAGAAGCCGAACGAGAAACACCTCCAATGTTTCCAGAAAAGGAAAGAAAAAGGCAGACACTGAGATAGAAATAGAGAGAAAAAGAGTAGAGCGAGAGAGAGAGAGAGAGAGAGAGAGGAGTGCATTATACAGGGAGGGGGGGTTGTGAAGGCTGACCTGTTACTTGAGGAGGGCCTCCATGGCCTCGAAGAAGAGGAGGGACATCTCCGGGTTGGGGGTCTTGACGGCGCACTTGACGCCGGGGACGCCGGCGGCGGCGGTGAGCTCCACGAGGAAGATGACGCTGGGGGGAACCTTGGCGGAGAGGTAGAGGACGTCCTTGTTGCCGTTCTTCCTCTTCGCCACGAAGAACACGTTCGCCGCCGCCAGCCGCTCCACCGTGCCGTCTACGCTCTGGAGGACGGCGCTCGGCAGCTCCTTCGCCACCTCGTTCGCATCCGGCAAGGACTTCCATGTCTGCAGCACCCCCAAGCTCCTCCCCCGTCAATAACCAGAACGTATCCTCGATGATCCGAGGCTAGGGTTTATGCGGATTCTTTCAAGGAAGTTCTGAGGAGGCTAGTAGGATTTGATGCTTGCCTCGAGGAAGCTCTGGCGCTCCATCTTCCCGTCCTCCATTAGCAGCGCCTGGAGGGGGATCTTGTCGTTGAAGTACCAGACCGGCTGCTGGTTGTTCTTCACCGCCACCTGTAGCAGCGAGCTCGGAGGGCCCGGGAGGACGTTCTGGAACAGCACCATCGGCAGGAGCGTCGTGGCCGACGATCCCGGTTGCAGCGACGGCACCTGCAAGCGAGAAGACGAATGAATTTCCTTCTCGATCCGATCGGAGAAAACAGAGATTAGAGAATTCATATATGGAGCTCGTCGGTGGTATGTGCCTGGAGGGGGCCGGCGGCGGCGAGGCCGAAGGTGTTCTTGTTGAACTGGATCATGAATCCGTCAAGGGCGGCGAGAGAGCTGTTCTCGAAGAGCAGGCTGTAGAAGACCTGGCCGTCGCGGCGGGTGAGCTGAGCGCTGATCTGCAGGCCCTGCCCATTGGACGACGGCAGGAGGATCGGGAGGGAAGGTCTGCGGGAAATCACGGCGAAATCAGTGCGGAGGAGAAGAGGAAGAGAAATTAGTGCAGAAATTAGGGCGATGTTTCTTACCGGGGGGCAGCGGCGGGCTGGTCGACGGGGACGAGGGCGTTGTCGAGGCCGATCAGGTCGCCAAGGAGGTCCGGCACAGCGGCCGGAGCAGGCGGCTGCGGAGCACCGGAGGAGGACGGCGGCGGAGCAGCGGAAGCACGGTCGGAGCCCTGGGAAAGGGACTCGGAGTAGGCGGTGGGCTCCCCGCCGTCGGGGAAGTCGTCGTCGTCGGGTCTGGGAGCGGAGGGCTTGGCGCGGGTGACGAAGGCCTCGGGGGGCTTGTGGAAGACGGAGGAGAGGGTGGCAATGTTGGCGAGGAGCTCGTCCAGGAGAGAGGCATCGAGCTGGTTGGAGTCGTCGCTGATCACCGGCTTCTCCGCCAGAACAATGTCCTTCGCTGCCTGGTGTAGAGAGAGAAAGAGTGAGCAAGAGAGAGAGAGAGGTTGACTCCATCCAGAAAATCATCAGGGGAGGAGCGAGGTGAACTGCCTCGTCCCGTCCCTGCCCAAAAGTTGGTGAGGGATATCTCCTGTCTACTTTGATCAAGGCGCTGACTTTTGAGTGCTAGTACACTACTACCTCCCGCCACCGCCCAGAAATAGGTCCGGGCTATCTTTTATCTACTGTAATAATAATGACGTTGACTTTTTGGGACCATAAACACTACCTTCCACCCTGCCCAAAAATGGGTGTGGGTTATCTTGTCTACTACTTTGATCAAGGGGTTGACTTTTGGGGTGCAAGTACCCCTACCTCCCGCCCCTTCTCAAAAAGTGGGTGCGCGTTATCTCGTCTACTTTGATCATGGCGTTGACATTTTGGGGTGCAGGTAATTACCTCAGGATCGGTGGAGAGAAGTCGCCAGTATATGTAAGCACGGTCCCTCAGGTCGGGGTTGTCAGTTTCGACGGTGGCGTTGTTCAGAACGACCTGAGCCATGAAAGTCGAGAGAAAAGGTCAAAAGGCATCTCAAAGCGAACGCAGAGAAAAATTCCTCCGGAGGAACATCACATGGAATAAAATAAACTGCCTTCTTCATCCCTGTTATTCTTCTTCTTATCATTTCCTCCAACAATCTCGGACTAAATGTCAGAAAGGGGGCAAGAAACGGATGACACCATCCAGCTAAACCTCACCCAGATTTAGATGTTCCAATGCGGTGTTCAGTTTTTTTTATATATTATTCTTATTATTATAGAACCTAGATGGAATCCTAGCTCAGAATTAGGCGTTATATCTGCCAAAAAAAGTAATCTCAGAAGGGTGGACAGAGAGAAAGAGTAAGATAATCATGCAAGGGTAAGGGCGTAAAAAGTCAACTGCAAGAACCTGGATCATCTGCTGTGGGCCTTCAGTTGGCTTTTTAAGAAACAACTTGACGGTGGCAGTCAGCAACTGCAGCTGCACAAGAGCAGGCTCCTCTGGGAAGCTTTCGAGAAAGCTTTCGAGCAGTTCATCGGCATTGTCGATCCTCTCCGCATATTCACCGATAATCCAGATCATCGATGCCTACAAATAGGATTCATGCTCAGAAGATGAGTGGAGGAACACCGGCGAAAAAAGTCAACGAAGTTTACTTCTTCTTTTTTAATACCTTAGCCTCTGGTTCATCAAGGTTGTCTAGGCTCTCACAAAGCGTTGCAATGATTGACTCATAGCTGCCACAGGGGAGTAAGAAAATGGTCAACCATCAAGGATGAACATAACATAATTCCACAGATGGGAGTATAGGGTCAACGGACTATATATATATATATATATATATATATAAGACTGGGACTTACGTGTTAGGATAGCGTCTAAAAATGTCTTTAATAACTATGATCGCCTCCTGTACCACGTAATTCACCTTCAGCTTTATCAGTTCGAGCAAAACGCTGATGCATCGCTCAGCCGCTCTCTCCAACTTGATAGCACAACGGCCAATCGCGCGGACTGCCTTCCGAACAAAATCTACATCTACCTCCGTGGCGTACTCTTTGAACTCCAGCAGAACCTAGAAAGCAACACCAGAGACAGAAAGATGATGGTTAGATATCTTCAAGTGGTGTTCATAGCGAAGCAGGAAGCATGGTGACAATGATCCAGATGCTTAGAACACGCGAACGAACAGAAATGGTGGAAGGAAACAGGGGGTAGAAAATATTTGATAGAATAGATCTGTTTGAATGGAAGAAAAAAGAAAAGAAAAAGGCACATGATCCTTTATAGGATAAGAATTCTCACTGACCACTGTAGTTGTACCATAAATTGAATTTTTTAACAAGAACTGGGGAAAAAAAAAAATCCAAAAACAGAAGGAATCAGAATATGAGTTTCTATACCTGGTCTATGTTCCGATCAGATGCAAGCTTTATCATGATCTCCAATTTCTCCATCTTTACATAAATGGGATCATTATACTTGCAAAAGAAAACCTGCCGAAACAGGTGGTCATAAGAACATTAATAAGCTGTGGACACGCAGATGTGAATTTTATGTTCATCAATTACAGCTAAATGTTACCTTGATTTCATGAGCAAGGATGGTAGGCCGCTTCTGGACGATAAGATTGATGTTGCGCAACGCTACATATTGTATCTCAGGCTCTGAAGAAAGAAGTGTCACCAGAGGAGGAGCCATTTTTTTGCAAAGATTGCGGACGACATCGGTACTCGTGATGAGTTCCATCTGCTGAAGAATCATCTGACAAAGCCAAACCATGACGTTGTTATATGGAAAAAAAAATCAATTAAAATCAGGTGAGAAATCAAAACGTTACCAATGGTTACATGTTGAATCGACCCTAAAAATTAATAGCAGACTATCTGCTGATATAATCAATGCCATAAGATTGCCTACTAAGTCAGATTTACATAGTGATTAAGGAACATACTCTATGAGCTACTAGCTTATAAGTTCTCGGGACAAGGATTAGTGTCTGGCTTTAAAAAAATTACAGAACGAATCAGAAAGCACGGAGAAAGAACGGATAATGATCATTGCTGCCCACCTTGACAGCAGAAAGCACGACAGCACAATTAGCATGCTGCAGACGCGGGGTGACTCTTTCCACAATATTTTCTGCTTCACGGGCATCAGCTGCCCTGTACCTCGAGAGTGCATCCAAAATGAAAACTTGGCCCCATCTGCGAATAGAAAATCGTATCAGTACTTGACCTGACGTAGAAAACGGTAATTTGGGGAAAGTACGAGTGTGGAGCCCTAGCGCTTGCTGAAATACCCTTTGCATAGACCATCCACAAACACTTATGCTAGGCGCCATAATTCTTTTCATACATGCAATCTTATGAGTTGATATCACGTGAAAACCGTATCAAAGTTCTTTCCGAGCAAACACACTGAACCACACATAGAATCCCAAGAGATAATTTCTCAACTCCAATCCAAAACATTACAGCTCATATTCACATCAACTTATCTTTGAAAGGAATCCATCAAACATCTGTGACCGGTCAAAACCTAGAATTCAATGATTCATGAAGACTGGATAATCAATATGTTATCATTCATTACAGGCTAAAAGTCAATGTAGGAGTAAAACCAAAGATATAAAAGAATGGGTTTTTATCGGCCTCTGGATGGATAAACAGTAAAACTTGAACAAAAGAAGAAAGGGGAAGAACCATAGACAACTAAAAACCACATGGCAAAGAAAAAACATTACGTACTAAGTAAACAAGCACGTCCACCATGTTTCAAATGGAAACTTTGAGTTCATACTGAGTTAGATAGACATAGATTTCAGCTAGGATTGTCAAGTCCCTTTCTACTTTCAAGATTAACATAGCTATATGTATTCAAATGGTAACTTTGAGTTTCATACTGAGTTAGATAGACAGATTTCAGCTAGGATTGTCAAGTCCTTTTCTACTTTCAAGATTAACATAGCTATATGTATTCAAATGGTTCTATTTTTCACAAAGTCATTAAGAAAATTCTTCCATTACCTGGAAATTTTCTCTTTGAATGAAATATTAACCGTTAAAAAAATTCAAGTGATAAAAGCAAGATAGATCGAATTAACCACAAAGGAATTTGATCAAAATTTTTGGCCAGTACCTAACTAGTGTCAACCCTTTATAAGGCGTTGCCAGACATATGTACAGTGTAGGTCTGATTGGGGAAGTTCCTATCTTAGAGAGTGGATTGAAAAGAGGGCCAAGTATGCATCGGTTTTCCAGTCAAATAGGAAGCTCTCCTGGTTTCCGAGGTTCCTATATCCGCACTCCCAGAACTGTAGAATGTAAAGAATGAATGTGAATACGTGCTTATAATGGTCGTCACAATATAATGTATAAGGCAATTCATTTCATCATATCACTAAGATAAGTAAGAATACACAAAAACAAACTCTAGTAACCACCTTTTGCAACTAAAGCTAAATTTAAACAAAGGTACGAAGTGTATACTTACTCATTGCACTCGTTTAAAGCCGTCAAAAGCTTAGAAAGTGTATTGCTGGTGATCTCAAAGATCAATCTGGTGCTATTTTCTTGTATTTCAGCAAGTGCTGCGACAGCATTTGCGACCACCATCGGATTACTGTCAGAAATCATGTCCTTGAGTGTCTCTAAGAAACCCCTATCTTCAACTAACTCTGCATTAATATCGTAAAGCTTTGCAACACAAATTGCTGCTGTCTTACGGACATATGGATCATCATCCTACATAATTGAAAATTATCATCAATATCTGAAAGAAAAACTACACAAGAAGAGATAGTTATTGAAATTGATGCAGCAAAAAAGAATTGAATAAGAAGAGAGTCATTGGAAATAACCCGGCTACACAAGCCCAGGGAAACAGAGAGGATATTGAGTAAGAATCAAAAGACAATCAAACGAACGTGATGGATTAATTGAAGAGACCTTTAGACATCTTTGAAGGGGATCACACAAATATTCTGTGATTTTGTCAACACGAATGCACCCCATCGTTCTCACGGCTAAAGCACGAATTAGAGGATTTGGATCTTGTGAGTCCTGCGAGATGAACAAATCGTCAAAACATAGTCAGGTTCACAATCAAAGTGAAATGTGATCCTAATACTGATGTAAAATATTTATTCAAGACTAGCGTTCCTTCATCAATAGAGGACTTCAAAAACATCTTCCATCATTTGAAGTTCTAATTGAATAAAACCATATCCATTTTTAGCTGCATGCGAGACAGATTTCGTTCCACCCTTTTGCGTTAATACAAATCTCAGGAAAAAAAAATTGACTTCCTCGAATGCAAGCAAACATTAGCTAATGTTTTTCTTCAGAATTCCACAAAAGACTCATCAAACTAAGAATTTTTTTTTTTCAGGGGGAGAGTGAAGAATTAAATATCATGGACTACTAATGCACCAAACATGCAAACGTCGCCCTAAGCATGCCAAATGGTAATTTTTGAAAATAATTGTCGCATGAGATACTTTCTCCAAGATAAAGCAATATCTTTCATCCAGAGCAGTAATATTTTTGCAATAAATAAATAAATAAATTATAGCCAATGGAAGTATAATCTTTCGGAGGGACAACAGAGGCAACCACCCGCTCCCTACCACACCCAACCACCAGAATAGTCAAATTTGTACGTTTCTCTTCAAGAAGATGTCGAATAAAATAAGGGTAGAACCACACAGGAATGTCTTAATGAAAACAATGAATGATGTCCATCGACAAAGACAGATGAAAAAGATGTTAATCATAGCCTGCATACACTGAATTAGTTCCAATAATTAAAATAATACTAAAACCTTAGAAGCAAGCGATACAAGGAAGAGAGGACACACCTTGACAAAAGTATTCACAGCTAGTATGGCTAGGTCGGGCTGGCTTTTTGCATAATTGATAAGATATAAGTATACAAGTTTTTTCAACTCCAGATTCTCCGTTTGCATGCAGTTCACTACATCTGTGAACAATGACGAAACATCTTTTCCGACAGTCATGGCAGCAATCACCTTCTTAACTGCATCCTTTCTCCTATCCTATGAGAACGATTAGGAGGTGTGAGCTACAGTTAAAAAATCAGAAAACTGAGAAGAACTCAACCTTGCAGAATAAGAAAACTAAGAAACTCGACCATTGTCACATTGGCCAGACACAAGTCATAAAATGAAAACTTGGTTGGAATGATACAACCTGAACCTGAATGAGTTAGAACCATTGTCTGTAAATCAGTTAATTTCAATCAAAATCAACTTGAGGATAATCAAAAGGCATTCAAAATAAATAAAAAAAGGATCGTTATGTACAATCAAACATTTTGAATTAATCAAAATATAACCCAGGTGTGGATTCATTGCTGTTGTCCATGATTTTGACCTGAACTGAATTGAGCCAATTTGCATATGAGTTGATACAACTTACTCAAACAACTAACATAAAATGTCATCCAGCAATAATGGAATGATACAAAAAAATGGTTTTTGACTTCCTCCATGACCTCTTACTTCAGCAACTTCATTGCGGTTCAACAATCAGGATATCTCCAACATTATATCTCCATTGCCTTCTTAGCGACAAGAGATTTCACACCATCCGGTCCACTGAAAATCACAGATTCTTTGGTTCCATCAACACCATTGAGTTGCAATGATATCACAGTTTTACATTGCTAATATCCTCAACGCTGCATTCATGCCATAAGATTGATGGAAAAACCATTCGTTTTACCATGCTACTGACACTGCAGTCGGACAGATCTCCATCATTGGCAATGAAAGTTCTGTCCTTAACCATTTCACCATGATACTCATGGGAATTTTTCAGTTAATCGTGCCCAAAATGGGAATGATTACTGATCAGTTGAGGATAATAGTTTTGAGGGGGATAAGTAGCCAAGTAAGTCTGGCGTGTAAAACTCGATGGATCTGATGATGAATTCAATACAGGGAAAGGTAAATTCAATTTTTTTATTTTTATTTTTATTTTATGGGGTTCACAGTAAATTTTCAAAATGAATTAGGTCAAGAAATTTGGAAATACGGACTCCTAAACCTCTCCCAATTCTGTAGCACTTACTGGCGAGATAGCGTAAGGATACATCCTCTACAACAAATAAGATCTGAGGCTTCCTGATCTCGGGTTTCAATTACAAAGAAAAGCCAGGGTGTTTTCAAGGGAGACTTTGATTCTCAGGAAAAACAAGTTTTCCATTGCCTCCCACTGTGCACTGAGCCTTTCAAGAAATGGTGAGTTAAAATATTTGCACACATTGTAAATAGAAAAGGATAGCATTCGACGTCTTGACAATCCCTTCACCAGACAGACGAAGAAGATAAAAAAGGCAAAATGCCTTTCAGAGTGTTAGAACGCGTAATTTACAGTTGAAAAAACGCTCGTCTCATATACGTAGGCTCAAAAGCACGAGCAAACATCATCGAACCGATGCTGACAACGATAAACCTCCCAATCCACTTTCAGATTCCACCGCGCAGCATGCCGCAACATCACGCACACAAACGTAGGCCAACCATTCAACCTCCCTAATCCAATCAGATCATCCCCTCCCGGCGACATCAAGTGAACGAGCTCCCAGATCTACATTCGTCCGCCCAACCCCCCCCGCAGATCCGCGACCAACCCATCCACAAAACGACACAAGACCACCAATTCCGTCACAGAGACAACGTAAGGGAGGCCATAACACATACAGAGAGCGATTCAAGCGCAGATCGATGTGGTCGGGGAGAAATCGCACGGATTAGCGGGGGTCGGAGAGAAACCTTGTATTGGGAGTTGAGCTCCTCCTTGAGCTCGGGGATCTCCCCCTTCTTGGTGGTGGAGAAGTACTTGGAGTCGTGCCCACTCATCTCGACCTTCTCCTGCTGTCTCTGCGTTCCCCTCCTACCCCCACCTTCCGCCGCCCTCTCCACACACCGTCTTCCTGCTCGGAGACCACGGCCAGGGAGGAGAGATGGAGGAGGACCAAGCTCGAAGAAAATGAAATGACTGGTAAAAGCAGGGGAAGTCAGTAGCCATTGGGTTGCTAGCAGGCTAAAACGGCCCATTGGGCCAATAATGGCTACAATCAACTGCCGACCTTGGATTAGATTACATCTAACGAAGTGATTAATTATCACAATAATTGGTCGTTTCGGGTAGGCTTCCAAGTACGAAATCAGAATGGCTGAGTATCCAAAAGATATTGATTTTTTTTATTAAAAATAGCCAATTAAAATGTAAAAATAATTACGTAAATCAGGGGGGAAAAAAGGGACCCATGTGGGCAATCGTGATAATTTAGGCATCTAAAAAATATTTTCGATCTGAAAATTTCCCGATTTCTATCGAATGAGACTGTACGTATTTATAGGAAAATCCCAAGGGCATATCATTATTTATTCATTTAATTGGGGATTTTATTTAATGATTTCATCTTTATTTATTGGAAAAAAGAGTAAGGACCTTCGAAGCATGCCATATTTTTTGTTTTTCTACTTACAAAAAAAACTTGAAGATAAAATCCTCTCGTCAGTCACACCGTTTTTTTTTAAAAAAACCCTCCTCTCAACATATTATTTCTCAAACACTATTAAAAGTTACGATTTATTAAACGTATTATTTTAAAGAAGACGTTCCGAATTGAAAATTATAAAAAGGCCACCTAAAAAAGCAGGATCTTTTAAATAGGGGCACTGAAAGCTTCATAAAATGGGGTGCATTTAGTGAGAGAGAGAGGTAGAGAGAGAATAACCTGCTTTTTTTAAATTACTCCAAAAAAAGAAAAATGGTTTACCAGTAATAGTGGACTCTGCAACGGTCCTCGTTAAAATTAACTGGCTTTTCTAGGGCTAGTCTTAAAGAAATGGCCTTCAGAAGAATCTCCATTTCTTCTTGCTCCATTAAAGTAGTTAGAAATCTGAAAAAAGACTGCTCTTCAATGGGCCAAGAGCATGAAATTCCCAGAGGCCAATCTCTCCATAAAAGGCATAGATCATATCTTTGACAGCATTGGGATTGCTCTCAAAGTCAGCCCTCTCCTTTGAAGGCTTCTCAAGAGAGAACAACACTATACTTTTTTTTTTCCTATTTTTTTACTCAAGTCGAGCAGAAAGTCAACCCTCTTGTGCTGACGAGAAATTTAACAGTCTTGAGTGCTTTATTTTCTGCATAGACTGTCAAGGAGGAACTGTAGTAGCTCAATACTAAATATGTTAACTTCATTTATCCAAAGGAAGAGGAAATTCATCTGCATCAAGGTTTTCCTAAAGATTCTGATTGTGCTAAAAATATGCAGCATCATAGATAAAAGGTTTAGATGAAAGTTATTAAACCCATGATACAAGTTGACTTTTGGTACTTAACGACACAATTCCCAGAAAAAGAAAGATGACAAGTCTTGAGGCAAACTGTTCTCTAGATTATAAAATAATGATTCTTAAAAGCCAGGGAGAAAAACGGAGAAGATAACCCAAACATCACGAGAATCACAGACATAGTGAGCTGATTTTGAAAAAAAAATTTGACAAAAGTAATATCCCAAGATCTCGGTGAGCAAGGAAGATGGAATTCTAGAGATAATCTAAGCAATATCAGAAGGGCCTCGGCGTCCAAACTCAAAAAGGAGTGGAAATACAAGAGAAATAAGAAAGAACAGTTCTTTTGGACTGCTTGGTGATAAGAAAGGAAGCCAGGTGGTGGGAGGAATGGGAGAGAAGAAGAAAATCTATCGCTTCTTGGAGACACCGACAGTCTTCCCCCTGCGGCCAGTGGTCTTGGTGTGTTGCCCACGGACACGGAGGCCCCAGTAGTGCCTCAGCCCACGGTGGTTTCTGTCAGGAAAATCAGTACAAAGATATAATAGTAGCCCGATTCAACGTTGGATCTGCAGACTCATATCTAAACATTAGAATACTAGTTAAACTGAGCATAAGAAAAGTTTTTTTTTCTCAACGTTTTAATTCTCAGTTGCGGGCTACAATGAACAGCGATCTGTATTAACCGGCCCTTGAGATTCATAACAAACGCCAATAATCATGAGCTGAGAAAATACATATCTGAGTGATACAAGAAACCAATAAAGAATAGCATGGCAGGCTAATGCTCCCTAGATAACCAGGGGATGAAGCTGACATGTAAATGGTCCTCAGGAACGTAGCATATCACAAGGAGCTCATAAAATGACGGCAAGCTTCCCAACCTTTTTCTGGCAGTATGAGCTCGTCGCTACCTAGTCCCAGTTGTTAATGTCTTGAAATAAACATAATGCTCGTCTAAAACAGGGTATACCAACGAAACTATTCTTTACAGAAGCATAAGATGTAGGTATGAATCTTCCAAGCTGTTTTGCAGGGGATCATCCCAAGGAAAGTTGACTATTCCATGCAAGTATGCATAAAAATCAAAGTAGGAAACAAATCGATTCAGTATAGCGATACCCATCTATTCTGAATCTGTTACATAAGATACTGGTTAACCAATAAGATTCACTCCAACTTATGTAAGATAATGACAATATCAAGACAACAAAGGGGAACCAGACTACAAAACTTCCATTGGTCGATTCTACACGATAGTGGAAGATTTAAAACTAGAGAATATGCGTACTACAAACTTATTGGCGACCCATTTGTTTTGGAAAAAATGTTAGATCCTCCTAAAGATCTAAAGATGAACTAAAAACAATGATGAAAGAACTTTTACTCAGCAAGACTAAAATTTTCCATTAATAAGTGAAATACAAAATTTCCAGAGACATTCATGTACCTTAAAATCTTATCGGCAACAATGCAAGTTGCAAAAGTACAAACCTGATCTTCTTAAGGCGCTCAAGATCATCCCTCAGCTTCATGTCCAGGGCATTAGAAACGACCTGGGAGTACCTGCCGTCCTTGTAATCCTTCTTTCTGTTCAAGAACCAATCAGGGATCTTAAACTGACGAGGGTTTGCAACGACAGTCATCAGATTCTCAATCTCGGCATTGGAGAGCTCCCCAGCCCTGCAGAATACGTGACAGCGGAACATAACACGTATAGTGCCTACATCAGAAATTAATTGAGAAGTGTGGTAGTTCAAAAGCGTCAGCTGGCACAGCAACATGGCATCCGACAACTAACTCCATCTTTCCCCAATTAATAAGCAAACGTGGTGACATTCCGGAGGCCGAACACCAATACCCGGAAGGAAAGCCTACAACCTTCACTTTTAAAAACTACACCAAAACAACAGACCCTGAGTCTTTAGTTTCATTTCCATACTTTTCGTTCGATTAATGAGATCGATGGACGAGAAGATCGGGAAAATTAACTTCTAGTGAAAAAAAAGTCTAAAAGTTGTTGGCATTATCTTACATGACAACTAAACCTAAAGCTCAAGTATGACAACGTGCATCCGGTATAACTAGATCCAAAGCAAGCTATAGGCAGCGCAGGCCGAAATTCAGGAGAAATCGGTCAACAGATACGAAAAATAGTCAAGACAAAGATGGAAATATCTTACCTCTTGTTCATGTCGACGTCGGCCTTCTTGCAGACGATGTTGGCGAAGCGGCGCCCGACACCCTTGATGGAAGTGAGGGCGAACATGATCTTTTTCTTGCCATCCACGTTGGTGTTCAGCAGACGCAGAATGTGCTGGAAATCCTCGTTGGCGATCAGAGACTGCGCGGAAGCAACGATAGGCATCATCACACACGAACCCAAAAGTAATGAAAAAAGATAAACTACACCAGATCGCAAAGGATTCGGAGAACGGGTGATCCACATTAGGCCACAGTGAAGGGAACCAACCATGACGGCGGCTCGGGTTTCCTAGCTGCTGTTCTCCGCTCGTTCTCTCCCACGCTACGTTGGGCTCTGGAGCAGCAGGCGAGCGCAGTACGAACCCTAAATCATCGCTGCGAGTTGAGTTTTTATATCTAAGAAAAATTAAATTAAATTTACAATTAATCTGCCTATAAACATGTAATTCAATTATTACCATATTTCGTGTATAATATTTCCTGTATTCCTACAATATTTTTCCTGCCCCGCACCCACCGCCCACGGAGATCTGGGATTCGTAGGAGAGAGGGAGAGAGAGAGAGAGAGAGAGAGAGAGAGAGGGGGCAGAGAGTCGCCACGTGGAGAGTAGAGGAGAGGTCAAATGACAATCTAACAATCAGTTAGTTGGGTGTCCTCACAAGGCCCAATTTAGGTTATGGGATCCAAGTTTATTTACAAGGCCTGAAAAGTGTGGGTTGGGCCTTTTTGGGCATTTGGACTTGCATGGCCCATTAGACACTCTCCAATTATTCCCAAATTATATTTCATATGCAATTTTACCGCACTAATTTTAAAACGTATATAAAAATTTAGACCGTTTATATTATTTCAGGAAAAAACTTAGGAAATAGCCTCCGTCCATTGCTGGATTTGAGACTACACCTCACGAAAACCCAACCCACTATGATTAGCTCTACTATCAATTGATATTGCTACCTAATAATGGCTAAAAATACCTTAATAGAAAACTTTATCCTTGAGATGGGTTTTAGATCTTAATCTCCCATTCTCTCTCTCTCTCTCTCTCTCTCTATCTCTAAAGGGGGGGAGGATATCAATCCCCTTAGGTAGGATCAACTCTACAATGAGACTGTTGCATTTCGTGCAAGTTTGTTGAGGCTATTATGAAGCTTGTGTTAGTTTGAGGCCATTGTGTTGAACATAGACTTAGTGAGGCCTTTGTATCCATCATAGGCTTACTAAGGTCTATTGTTTTCAATGTAAGATTATCGAGGCCTTTATCTCTAGTGTAGTTTACTAAAGAATCAATAATGCCTAAGAACACATTGTCCTTTGAGAATAGAGTAGATTAGGTCAGCAAAGTAATTATAACCTTGTAGGTGTTCAGATCAAAACAAGAATGAGAAAACAAACAAAAAAGATGCAAGAAGATCAATTCACCCCTCTATTGGTTCACAATGTGGCCTCATTAAGACTAATAGGAAAGTGTAAACATATTCATCATAATTGAAAGTTTAATTATGAGTAGATATATGTTAATAAATATATTTTCTAGTTTAAATATGGTTATTTGATATTAATTATTTTATATCTTTTATTTTTCACTAAATTTATATTTATTTCATTAATTGTAAGAAGAAGAATAAATCCATGAGTTATTATAGGTCTTAACCATTACTCCCTAACATTAGTGAAAGCCTTACACCTTAGACTTTCAAACAAATTGAGAAGAATGTTGAGCCTAATAAGTTGACTTGGTTTATTATAAAGGATTCAATTTGTGTTAATCTTTTTCAAAAAAATTTAGTAAGGAAATTCATGAATAATAAGTCTTCATTATCTTGAATTAATAATTAATTAATAATAAATTTTAAGCCTTAATTCATCATAAATAAATTTATATTTATGTTAAATTATAAATATATTTAGATTTATGTTAAATAGATTTAGCTAATTATGTGATTTTATACAAAGTTATGTAATTTTTATAATCATATTTTTGAGATAAATGAAGAGAAATAAAATAAAATAAAAAATATAGAAAAGGGTGAGGGATCCCTAATTAGTTGGCCTTATAAGTGGGTTGGAAGCACAATCAAGTAGAGATGCGAGTGGCTGACTAGTAGAGGGCACATGCACATCACTCCTCTTTCACGTCATTAGTGGCTAGTTAAACATGAGGTAAGGGGTGGTCGTACATAAATAGAAAGAGGCTCATTGATGATAGAATGTTGTATTACTATATATACATCTCAAAACTTAGAAAATAATAGATTTAGGACTAAATCAGTGTCACAACTTCACGAAGTGCTTCTAATTATTTTAATACATAAAATATTTCTTTTTTATGAGAAGTAGATATCCTTATGATGTTGCTTTATAAAGTGTATTCATGTACTTATTTCATTCTCTCTCATATATGTAGGTGACTGGTGAAGGTTTGAATCTTATAAAAGTTAAAACTTATATTTTTATATGATTAAATTGTGATTTTTTACAGATTATTAGTAAACAATTAAGCCACTAGAGTTACTCAATCATCGGTGAAAATCTTGTGAATATGATTTACAAAGTATTATTATTAAAATTATCAAATAATTCTAGATAAAAGGATCACAAATCTATTAAATAAATTATCTCTGATTGATCAATGAATAAGACGTCTTTGTGAAAAAACTATTTCGTCATGAGATGAGTTGTAATCTTTTGAGAGCATACCAAATGTGATGAAGAGCTTCCTCTTATTATGCAAATTTAAAGATGAAGCTCCTTAAGATGTGCCCCATCTCCATCTAACTTATCTCTATTAGATGACAATTGCTAGAGATCCACAAAGTCATCATTTTTTCGCTCTTGCAAGTGATAATTGTCGTAGATGATTTGTTGACTCATCCCATCGATTTCTAAATCTTATAATTTTTTTTAAAGATTACCTACGTTGTATTTGTTCAAGTAAAGCCTTTGAGGCTGTAGACATTACATAAAAGTCTCACCGAATACTCAACATTTTGACGTATCACCGTAATAATGTCATAACTCTATTTT
Source organism: Spirodela intermedia (assembly GCA_902729315.2). Classification (NCBI taxonomy): domain Eukaryota; kingdom Viridiplantae; phylum Streptophyta; class Magnoliopsida; order Alismatales; family Araceae; genus Spirodela; species Spirodela intermedia. The sequence continues at coordinate 5,869,586 of LR746267.1, read as the reverse complement.
CCTATTTTTAACTAGTTTAACTTTTATCATCATTTTCTAAACTTCAAATGGAGATCTAGGGAATGCCAAGTTGTCTATGTCTAAAGAGAGCCCTTGAGGCCATAGACATCACACGATAATCATCCAAGACACAAAATTTTGATGATCACTATCGCAAGGTTAGAACTCTGTCTTTCTTACTTTCAACTTAATTTTTACTTAATTTAATAATACTTTGTGTGATTTCAAGTTTTAAAACTATTCTTCATTAAATTACAATTATTCTGACTTTATAGATCTTAATTTCACTAATTAATTCATTTGTAATTAATTATACAAAAATCGTCAGATGAAACTTTATTTTTGTCCAATTCATGTTCGTTGGGTTGCTAAAGTCATCCAACATCTGCACCCTTACTTTTCTTTTGTATATTTTAAATATATTTTATGTATATTATTTAGTCTAAAAATCATAACATATGACATTATTTATAAAAATTATGAAATATTATTATATATTATTTTACATTCCTATGATTGACTTAGAAATTACTCATTATTTTTACAACTTTTTATTAAAATTATAATTTATTTTCTTAATTAGTATTTTCTAGTTTTATAAATTTTAAATTTGGGTGATTTATTACATAATGACTAAATCACATCACAAGCTTTCCACCAACATAAAAAAATGATGATAAATCATAAACTTAAAAGGTTATAAGTATTTTTTTCTTAAAAAAGAAATTATTTAGATGTATAAGTTTGAATAAAATGAAAGGGTTGCAATAATTGACTATTGATTGATAGAGTGTTGAACATAATTATAATTACTATTATAGTGAGTTGAGTCTTACTTTTGATGTCATCAATGATGTTAAGTGTAAAGGGGCTAACTTTATCTGGCCCATTACTACTCTTTTAGGGTTAGATGTTAAACCCTAAAGGAACTATCTCTATCACCGTCATCATCGATGTCTTCCCATTAGCACTCCGACATCGGCCCCTCATTGACACCTTATCCCTCTTTCGACAAGGTCCTCTATCGACAAGGCAATTCTATGACAATAGAACATCAATCTTATTGTTTCTCATGTCTTCTTACATTATCTCATGTTTTTGTCATACTGTTCTATGTCACATCCATCATCTTGACAAAAAGGTTCACTTTCCTATGTGTCATTGTCACCAGCAACTGTCTTTCACTCAAAGAGAGGTAATCAACCATTGTCATCAATGACATTGCCTCAGCCACTATTGTCACTACCATGTAGTCATGCTTGTACTACTCTTTGCTTAGTTATCACATCCTTCTCTTCAACAAGTTGTGTTGTCTATACAATTATGACGTAGTGTAAATTTGAGTTGATGAACAATTTGACCTAGTTGATACGACCTCAGTTGTAGGATGTTGAATCTCATTCTTGAAATCACAAAAGACTTGATTTTTGTGAATATGCTTTACCTTGAGTCCACAAGGGGTTGATCTTAAGCCCACAGAATTAAAAATCGTTCCTTAATGTTAGATTTCACTAGTAGAGATGTAGAACCTCTAGAGAGGAAGAGAACATGAAAATAGATTGATGAAATATGAACTACCTCTTGGGCTACAAGGGTTGACCTATTTATAGGTCAAAAAATAATTATAACTAACTTATAAAAGGAGGAATTTGTTATGATCTTAAAAAGTAGAAAACAATAATTAAAACACCCCTTAAGAACATGAGGGTTCGGTTAGAATGCCCCTCATACTTTGGGAGGAATATTTAAAATTTCAAGAATAATAATGTGGAAATAAAGAGAAATGTAGGAATTAAGATTTTGACACATTTAACATGTGCCCAAATCTCTAATTGGGTCAAACTGTGTCTTCAAACATCATGTGCCTCTAGTCCATTTGAGTTGAATTAAAACTTTATTTTAGCAAAAAATGAAAAGCTTATTAGCTATTTGGATGCAAATCTTGTTACACTTCTTTTCTTCGGTCAAAAATCTTCCATCCCTCAATTGACACTAATTTCTCAACTATATCAAACTAGGTATTATTCCATGGCATGGAATAGGGATCTAAACCTACTCTTGTCTAAGCTATTGCACAAGCTTTCTAGTTACAATATTGTTAGAATAGGTCCATTGGGCCCACCAGACCTATTTTGGACTTATTTTCTTTACGTTCTTATTCTTCATTCATAATCCTTGTCAACTGATCTATTTGACCTCATTGATATGTCATTTGCTTCATGGTTTCAACTCGATTCAACCATCCTTACTTAGATGTTTTAAAGCATTGAGTTAAGTATTGTCGAGCCTCTCGTTTAGATTCACCTTGCACAACAACTCTAGACGATATTGGAGAACATGTACGTTAATCGGACAAATATCAGTCGCATAGTTGAGATCTTTGAGTCATTTTTTGGCTGCAAGTAGGGGATTCCTCACTTCAAGCTCATTTTGGTCATCTCCAAACCTTGATATAAGAGCTTGTCATCTATTAGTTTTTGACCATTGATCTTCAGACATTCAAGCACTATCATCATGAGTTTCTTGTCGAAGTCTATCCGAGTAGAGTTCACCCATTGATTACCTCTCAGATTTGTAAGACGATCCTCTCTAGAGATTGATACCTGATATCTCTCACATTTTCTATGTTGCACTTCATGTAAGTACATGCACTCTTCCTACTTTAGCCAGTGGCACATCTACTCTTTTGACATGACCATCTTCACTCCTCAAGCATCATATGACCTCCTCTTTCAAGACTTGATAGTGGTTGTCTGTCACATGAAAAGGGCCGCGATTCTTTTCCTCAATACATCTACTACAACAAATAAAACCACTTGCCCGATAAATGTTGAAAATGATTTGGGAAGCTCAACTCTACTCAACAGGCTCTCTTGCCTCCTTCACCAACTTCTATGGCACCATCCAATGTCTTGTCTCTAACCTTTCAAGTGATATTAACCTTTGGCAAGTATGAAGTACTATGCTACTCAAACGGTACTATGGCTCATTCCTTAGCTAATCTAGTCTTACTTTCAAATCTTTCCACACCAAGTACACATACTCTCTTTACATCTTCATCTTCACCATAGATTATTAACTTGGGGACTCCACCTACATGATTGGCACACCCACTATTTATGATTGTACTAATGTTCAGACTTATTCAGTCAACAGACAAGATAATACTATTGTTACCCCAAGTATTCTTTTCACCTAGGTTCTCTATGTTTTCAGATTTTTTACTAATTTTTTATCTATTAGTGACATTACTTGAGCCATCTTTTACTTTGTTATATTTTTTTCTTTTTCATTGTACCTTTTAGGATCTATATACTAGGTGAAAGATTAGTTTGGGGCGTGAGAATGAACAAAGTGTCTACGAGTTAATTTTCAATGAACCTTTTTTTGGTCTTCAAGCCCTTTTTATTTCCTCTATGGCCACTTCATCTCTTTTGTAACATTGTCATTTGAGACATCCTTGTTTTGACAAACTTCAAAAAACTTTGTCTTGACTTTCTCTTAATAAGTTTTTATGTGAGTCGTGTTAATTAGAAAAATAACATTGCAGTTCATACTTGAGTTAAGATAAAATTTCATTCACAACACCCTTTGACTTCATTCATTGTGATGTTTGGGGCTCCTCTTGTGCTCTATCTGTCTTAAGTCATCGCTATTACAATCTTTATTGATGACTACACTCGGGTGAGTTTGATCTATCTTTTCCAAGATCGTACCTAAATTCACACCATAGTTGTTCACTTCATTACTAAGGTCATCACTTAGTATTCTATTATGCCTAAGATTTTTTACACCAACAATACTTTGGAGCTAGTCTAAGACTCACTTCACACATTTTGTGTTGATCATAGTATTCTTCATCAGATTATGTGTCCATATACATCTTAACAAAATAGTCTTCTTGAATGAAAACATCACCAACTACTTGACATTGCTCACATATTATTCATTGAGATAAATGTTCTTCATTATTTGTAGTCTAATGCTCTCCTAATAATCACATATCTCCAAAATCAACTTCTTTCTATTCCACTTGGTGGGGCCATTCCACTTAATTGTCTTTCACTTAATTTTCTCTTTTTTTCTTATCGCTTTGTATCTTTAGATGTACTACTTTTGTTTAAGACCACTCTCTTTCTCTCTCTAAAGTGATCTCTCATGCTCTCAAAAGAGTCTTTATTGGTTATTTACGAACACAAAAGGGTTATTAGATCTATTTTCCTAATACTTGTTGCTTTGTGACATTAGTTGACATTATCTTTTATGAGGAGTCTCCCTTCTTTTCTCTAGTATTGATTCTTCTTCGATCCGCTGCATCTTCACCACATGATTTTCCTCCTATAGTGATCATTACAAATCCTTCTCCTACTATTCTTACTTGTCTAGTTACTCCCTCATCAGTTCTTCCTTTGACACCTTCGGCTTCATTGTCATCCAACTCCTTTACTCCAAGATCAGATTTGTCTTCACCTTCTACCGATGAGCCTCCTCTAGTCATTTCTTCTGACACTCATGTGGATGACCTTCATCTTCCTATTGCTCTCTTCAAAGGTACACGCACATGTACCAGACACCTTATTTCTCACTTTATTTTCTACGACTACCTTTTTCCTTCTTTTCGTAGCTTTGCTCTTTTCGTGACCTCTAAGTCGATTTCACGGTCGTATGTTAAGACTACACAAGTATTTGAATATAAGGTAGCCATAGACTTGGAGGTGGATGCCTTACTATCTTAGAGAACTTGGACACATATATCTCATCCACAAGATGTCAACATCATCACGTGTAAGTGAGTTTTCACACTCAAGTATAACTGACGTGACTTAGTCATTATATAGTAAATCATGTAAATTTAAAAATTATAAAATTAGAAAATACTAATTTTCAGATATTTAAAATTATTTATAAACAAATATATTAATTATAATTTAATAAAACTTTTAAGAATAGTAATAATTTTTTAGGTCGATCACATAGATGTAATATAATATCAGGTAATTTTTCAGAATTTTACTCAAAGAATATATTTTTTAATAAATTATATACTATAAAATAAAAATAAATTATATTTCAAATTCGTGAAAAAGAGAAATAAGAGTGTGGACGTAAGGATGATGTCAACGCCCAACAAATGCAAATTGAGCGAAAATAGAGTTTTGTCTGATGATTTTTATATAAGTAATTACAAACGATTTAATTGATCAAATTAAGATATGTCAAAGTTGAAAGAATCAAATTGAATGAAGTATAACTTAGTAAATATAAATCACACAAATTATCACTAAATAAAGTAAAAATTAATTTGAAAGTAGAAAAATAGAGTTTTGATATTCCGACGGTGATGCGTTAGTGATGCACTAGAATCTTGAGCATTCGAGAGGATCGTCATGTAGTGTCCACAACCTCAAAGGCTCTCTTTGGACAAGGATGACGTGAGTAATCTTTAGATCTCCTTGAGAAATCTAGAAATTAATGAAATGAGTCGTTGAATTGTCTTCGATAGTTGTCACTCAGTGGAGTAGAAAAACGATGACTTTGTAGCTCTATAGCGACTGTCATCTAACAAAGAGGAGTTGAATGGAGGTGGGGCGAGTGATAGGGAGCTTCATCCTCAAGTCTGCACAACTAGAAGAGGTTTTTCATCGCATTTGATATACTCTCAAAAGGTGATGACTCATCTCCCGACAGATCGTCCTCTTCTCAACAATGACTTGTTCGTCGATCAGTCAGAGATGATTAACTAAATGGATTCACGATCCTTTTATCGTGAATCGTTCAACAATTTTAGTAACAATGTTTTGCGAATTATGTTGACGAGATTTTCGCTGATGATCTAGTGATTTTGACGGTTTAAACCTTTATTGGTAATTTATAAGAAAGTCGTAATAATTAGATAAAAATATGAGTTTTGACTTTAGGAGGATTTGAACCCACACCAATTGTCCACTTGTATGAAAGAGATTGAAATAAGTATTCTAATACTCTTATCAAGTGACGTCATCATAATATATCTCTATTATAAATAAGTAGTATTTTAGGTATTAAATCTTTGAAGCCTTTAGAGAAAAAGTGTGACGTGGGTTTAGTCTCACATTATTTGTGTGCCAAAGTTTTAAGTAAATATATAATAATATTATATTTGCAAGTAATGAGTCCTTTTCTCTCTTATGTATGACCACTCCTTGCCCCATAGCTAGCTAGCCACCAATGAGATGGAAGGGGAGTGGTGCACATGTGCCCCCATTAGTCTTAGTCACTCGAGCCCTTGCTTGCGGCTCCTCCCTCACTGTGCTTCTGACCCGCTTGTAGGCCCGACTAGCCAGCAGGTCTCCCCCATTTTGCTATATTTTTATTTCTATTTCTTTTTCTTTATTTATCTCAAAAATAAAACTATACAAATTATATAAATTTATAAAAAATCACATAATTAGCCAAAAATCTATCTTAATCAATTAAAAACTATTTTTCACACTTTAATATAAATATAAGTCTATTTATCATAAGTTAAGACTAAAACTATATTATTTACTAATTATTAACTCATAATAATGAAGGCTTATCAATATCTCAAATAGATTTATTACATGTCACAAAACTTGCTTGGTTGCTTGTGGATTCACATAGGCCTATGACATTGACTACACTGAAATGTTCTCCTCAATGGTTCAACTAAACTCCATATGAGTGATACTCTCTCTAGTGATGAATTATACATGATCTTTACATCAATTTGATGTTTCTAATATATTTTTCTATGATGACCTTAAAAAACATGTGTTTATGGAGCAACCTCCTAAATATGTTTCTTAAAAGAAGATGTGTCTTTTATAATATGCTATTTAAGGACTTAAGTAAAGTTCACGTGCTTAGTTTGTCAAGTTTAGTGGTCTTCTAACGCAATTTCGATTCTCACCATGTCTTGTGAATTTCACAATACTTATAAAGACTATTGAATCCGGTATTATCATCTTAGCTATTTATGTGGATGACATTCTTATGATAAAAAGTGATGAAGTAAGCATTCAAGCTATTAGATCATACATACAACATCACTTTAGTATATGAGACCTAAGGATTTTGTGATACTTTCTTGGGATTAAATTCATCTATCAAGACGACCAACTTTCTCTCTCTCAATGAATGTATGTTCTTGATATGTTTCAAGAGATTAGATTACTTTGGTGTAAGTTGGAGTTGTCACCTATGGAGGCACATCTGCGCTTCTAGGATACGTCATCTTTGCTCCTAGAGGATACTAATCGATATAGATAGTTGTTGAGAAAGATGGTCTATTTCACTATCATTTGTCCCAACATCATGTATATAGTTAGTATCCTTAATCAATTCATACAAGAATATTGACAATTCACTATGATGGAACTTTATGGGTTCTAATATACATCAAAAGAGCTCTTGGGAGAGGGCTTATCTATCAAATATATAGACATATTCAGATTAAAGTCTACTCAGATGTAGAATATACACTAGTAACAATAAAAATCTTACACCACAAGTTATTATACATATGTGGGTGGTAAACTTATCACGTGGCATTTTAGGAAGTAGAAGGTAGTATCTTACTCTAGTGATGAGTCTAAGTATCATGTTATGATCGAGATAGTGCGAGAGATGATGTGACTAAATTTACTCCTCAAAGAATTTGACGTCTCATCTTCTATGCCAATGCATATATATTGTGATAATCAAGTTGTCATTTTTACTACTAGAAATCTTATATTTCATGAGCGGACAAAGCACATTAAGATTGTCTGTCATTACATCTGAGATAAAGTAATGTCAAGTGTTATTTCTATTTTACATGTTGTCTTATTTCATTAGCTCATAGACATCCTCACCAAGAGTCTTGCGAGAATCTCCTACGACGCAACATGCACCAAGTTAGGCATGTTTTACTTAGATGCTCCATTTTGAAGGGGAGTGTTGCAATAAGCCCACTAAGCCCATTTTATACTTATTCTCTCCACATCCTTATTCTTCCTCTATGATCTTCACTTCTCATTCTCTCTCTTTTTTCTCTTCTTCTATATAATTTCATTTACTCTTTTTCAATAATCAATTCTAAAGTTTTCTCTTCCTCTTGTCAACAAATATATAGCGATATGATGACAAATCAAATGTTGAATAAGAAAAACAATTATGAATGAAATAAATATGTGAATTGTCGTCGCGGAGGTAGAATGTCATCAATTTTTGAAAGCCTAAGTGACGGTGTAAAACTCACGATCATAAGTGGAGTATCTAAGTCTCACATCATTCATCTTCTCGCTGAAGTACTCTATGAGATAGCCTTCCTAGCTAAGGACACCCTCAATACCAACGCTCGAGGCATCATAGGTGACCTCAAATACTTTGCCAAAGTCGAGTAGGTGAAGTATCAATGCTTGAGTGATAAGAGCCTTCACTCGATCAAAGGCCTACTCAGCTCCTCTATCTAAAGGAATGTCTCCTTCTTGAGGCAATCAGTAAGTGGAGTGGTGATGGAACTAAAGTCCAGAATGAAGTGACAGTAGAACGTTGCTAGTCCAATGAAGCTCCAGATGTCATGCATGTTACCTGGCCGTGGCCAAGTGTGACTATCACGTAGACCTTTTCAAGGTCCGCATAAACTTCTTGCTCGAAAATGACAAAACCAAGGAATGTAACCTCAGAAGTGAAGAAACTACACTTCTTAAGATGCACAAAAAACTTCTCCTGTCGAAGTGCCTCAAACACTTGTCGTAAGTGCTAGAGGTGAGAGTCTTGGGTACCACTGTAGACTCGTCGGCTCTTGCAATAGTGCGGCAGGTTCAAGAGTGATGCTTTGGGAACCAAGTCGATAGCACGCTGAATGTGTCTCAATAGAGGTAGCTCTCTAGGAAGCTCCTATGGGAAGCTCCTATGGGAGTACGTCGGCGTACTTTGATAACATACCCTCAACTTCTAAATAAGGTGGTGTAAGGGTCATGTCATCTCGTGTATCCAAAACGAGAGCGAAGTACGTCGAGGATCCATCTATGTCCGATGTGATCTCGTGCTGAAAGGTAGGTCCTTTCATCACAATTAACCCGATACATGACTTAGGGTCACGCTTCGGTGCGGGCTTGTTGGTATGATGTACCAAACAAGTCGGCAATCTCAATACATGAAAAGTAAGTGTTTGCTCTTCCCATGAGTTAGACATCATAGTTAAACAACTAGGGCCGTCTAAGTATGATATTGTCAATTTTCATTAGAAGGACATCACACAAGATGTGCTCATCATTAGTGCTCATCCTAAGTGGCACCTGACACTGTCGACGAACAGGTAGTGCGGTGGTGTTTATCCACAATATGTCGTAAGGGGTTGGATGACTAATAGTACTCAGCCTTACCCTCTACAAGACTTAGTCTGACACAACATTGACGCAATTGCCGCTGTCCACGATCACCTTGCATGCATGTCCATTGATCTTCACATAGGTGTAGAAGATCGACGTGTAAAGAGAATCGTATGTCGTAGGTGTAGATGTGAGCATAGTCATCCTCGATGCTAGGGTGATCTCTCTAACTACTGTGGTGTCTGGCTGTGGTGCAAGAACCGCATCTTGAGATGAACATTGGACAGCGATGTTGACCAGCCCCCTCGATAAAGTATTTGTCAATGAGGCAGCGAGAGAGGCAACCTTGGCTGGGGGTACGGTGACTAGCAGGATCTAGATGTAGCTCGTCAGCAATGTAGACATCATCGCCTATAGGGATGTCATCCTCGTATGAACTACTATCCAATTCTTCAATCTCTATGAGGAGATTCGAAGATGGACATTGGCTCGTCTGGTGTCCCTTATTCTTACACTTGAAACAAGTGATATGGGCTTGGGACGTAGCCGTGGCACAGTCAGATGTGTCGGCTGGTGGCAGATGCAGGGGTGGTGCAAACCCTACTGATGTCATCAGTATAGTCCATTTGTTCTCTACGTTAATACGTGTCAGTGTTGTCGTCGGTGTTTATGTAGATCGCATGGGCACGATCTTCGTGGTGATCAGAGGTGGGGTGAACTGTGTCCTTGACGAGTTGCTTCATATGCTCTACTATGTAGTAGGCCTCATCTACTTTAGACGAGTTATTTTTCAACACCTCGTTCTGAAGCTGCAGACTAAGTTCGTGGGTGAAAATGTCCCAAACCACACATGACTCCTCGACAAAGTGACACCTCATGCGGCACTCCTCAAAAGCTTGAATGTAGTCTCAGACAGGCATCTTGCCCTATCGGAGGTCTAATCGACTGAGAAACATCATCGACTTGTATTGTCGAGGAACATATTTGTTCCTCAAGCATGATGCCATATCAACCCATGATGTGATGGGTTGTCTTTATCGGTGTGCCGCGTAGCTCTCATTTTTCTAAAAGATCTTGGCATATCTGCCAAGTCTCGTCTCTGCATACTCTATACATAAATCATCATCCATGCGGTACCATTGAAAATAGGAGTTTATATTAGACTCCCAATTTATGAAGTCCTTGGGCTCATGGGAGCTGTCAAAGACTGTCACATCGGCATGCACACTTTTCAATATGTAGGCTCTATGATCCTCACATCACTTGTCCCGATCATCTGATCAATCAGTCCTATGGTCACCACCAAAGTTATGGTGGGGAGGGCTCAAGTAACACCCTTGATCGTAGTAGTAACGATCTTAGTGGACATCCTGGGGTGCCTAGTGAAAGTCTAGAGCACGCTGGTAGTTGTGGTAGTAATCATCGCGATCTTATGGTTGACGCTCTACTCATCGATTGAGCTCCTCTGATCAGGAAAGGTCAGCTTTGTAACTCGGAAGGTCTCTCTTGTCGTGTCCCTGGTTATGTCCGTGGGGTTGATAGTCGTCGTAGTGGGGTCGAGTTGGTGGTGGTAGCGGACATGGGAGATTGTCCCTACAAGCAGGGTAGATCGACTCGCGACGATCATAAGTATCTTGTGGCCAACGACTGCCCAATTGATCGTGGCCATTGTCATGACGAGGTGCATTGCGGCGACAAAGATTCCCTCGACGATGATCATGATCGAGGTACTAGTGATCATATGGATCACTATAGGAGCTCACAGGCCGACGAGGCTCGCGATGCTCTTGATATGCATGTGTAATAGGTAGTGTGGTCGGTGGTGCGACCAGATATGTGACCGACGATAGAGCCGGTCGCAACGGGCCATGAGTTGTGGCTACTAAGATAGCTCGCTTCAGATGCTCAATAGCCTGGTTCATGCTACACATGACATCATCTGGGAGGGAGTGCACTCCATCCCTCGAAGGGTACTGGGGCGAAGGTTGCTATCAGCCACCTCTGCCACGACCCCTAGCTCGGTGGCTCATAGCTGCAGGCGGTTGGGGCCGCCCTGATGCCTCTCCGGCCGACATAGGGCTTAGAGTCTCTTGGGGTCGGGAGGGGTTTGGTACTGAATCCGTCGGTCTTGATAGAGATGGTGGACTCATGTCCACTCTAGCTACTCAAGGAGTAGCGGGATCTGAGGCCTCGCATGGGTGCTGTGATGATGGTGAACCTCCTCAAGCTTTGGCTGAACGTGTCTCTATCATGGTTGGGTCTTATGGGTGCCTAGATGCCAATGCAATCTTATATGAATGGTCGACTAGTGGTATGGAAGCTCGGTTAGTGTCCTCAGGGGACTGAGGTTAGGTGATAACCCAAACCTGACTCTAATACCAATTTGATGCAGGAGGGGGCGAGAACCCTTGTACATGATCAATGAAACTCAAGACCCGAGAAGGGGTAGTCGGACCAATTTGATAAGAAGGTATGGACCTTAGATGCTAGGTCTGGCCACATAATCTAAGTACATGCAGCCATACTAATATGCACTATCAACCCAGGGCAACTCAAAGAAACACTCGGCGATGGTAAGTGTGAGACTCTCTCGGTCCACATTTGACAGACGGCGGAACGATCGTCGTGAAGTAGCCTAAGATTGCAGCTCACGAATGGTGACGAGTCTAGTACAACATTGGAAGTCATGATTCGATAACTCATCCTATCATATCTACGTTCTCCTAATGGCGGTGGAAATGAGCCAAGAAAACCCTTCGAAAGATAATTAAACTTAAGTAAGAGGGGTACGGAGCTAACCTTCGGGGTTGCATAGCCTAGTGGGTCGTGACGGAGCGAAGACTCGATGTAAGTAGAGACATTTGGTGAAGAGCGATGCTCAACGTCGACGGCCGGTCCTAGTCAAGAGTCATAGTAGTCGTCGTCATAAGGCGTGGCACAGTCGGATCAGGAGTGGGCCCGTTGGTGGGCTGAAGGGCACACTAGCAGATGCGCATGGCAAGTTACACGGCGTATCTCAAGGCACAAGGGCGGCAGTGCTTGGAGGGCACGCGGGCTGCAGGAGCTGGCATGCAGGGTGTGCACGGTGCCGATGCTTCAGCAGGAATGTCGAGCGTCAGCGGCACTTCGACAAAGTGCTGAGCGTCAGTGGCGCATCGACAGGAATGCTGAGCGTCGGCAATTGGGTGAAAACCTAACCATCGCCAAAAGGATCAGCCTTCTCTAGCAGCATCGAGAAGCGGAGCAAAGGAAGGAGGTGATCTGGCCGATGATACCAGGGAGGGTTGAGCCCTCCTGGTCTAGGTGGCGCTAGAAACGGCGCGACAGCGGCGGATTGTTGGGAAACTCTGGCGGGGGCTGGTGAGGAGCTTGGACTGTATCTGGTCCGTCGACACGACTGCAGGGTCTCTCCCGATGACGGCGGCAGGTAGGCGTTCGTCGGCAAACGGCCAACGACTGAGCAGAGCGACGAATGGCGACTTCGGCAAGTTTATGGTGGAGTTTCGAAAGAAGAGGTGGCAGTCAAACTAGGAGTCGAGAGACTTCAGTGAAGTGCTCGGCGACGGCTCATAGGGAGGCGAAGCAAGCCCCTTTCATCACAACGATGTGATGGGGTTCCAACAGAGGTGGTGGCAGCTATAGTGGCGACTGTGACCATTTCGTCTGGTGATGGTGGCGATTTTACGTGCGACAATGAAAATGTCCGATGGCAGCAGGACTTCTCTAGTAGCAGCGTCATGATGAACGAAGTCCTTAGGGTATCAACAACCTTCCTCTCCCTCTTTCCCTCCCTAACCTAGGTCACGAAGAAGGTATCTCACAAATGATAATTTCTTATAAAATTCAGTGCTCCCTTGAGGGAGGGTCCTACCTCCCCTTAAATGAGGCCCACAAGTGGGCTAAGGGGAGGTGGGCCCACTTGACGCCCTCAAGCCCATAAGTCACAAAAAGGCTGCAAAAGGGGCTTATTGGGCCTCTAAAAGAGAGATCCAATAAGTTCCTCTAAAAGGAGAAAGAGGAGGGCCCTCATACGGTGCTTAAGTGGGCCTCAAATGAAGACCCAAATAAGTCTTAAAAGAAGTCTAAAAGGAGAGAAACATAGGTTTCCTTCCTTAGGGTTTTAATTGGACCTCAAAAGAGAGACCCAATAACCCTAAGGAAAGAGAGACACAAACAACAACACACACATAGAATTGGGCCCGCTAACACACAAACACGAGGCCCAACAAGTCAACGTAAAAATACAAAGAAAGATAAGGGTGAGCTTGAGCTTGTAGTCGTCGTGGAGGCAGAATGTCATTGTCTTGAAGGGCTAGGCCATGTAGTGAAAGCCAAGCTCCTTCTTCTTCGTGCTTCGATTGGGCTGAACTCGGACTGCTAGTGTCTCCTGAGCTGATGGAGATGGGTCTCACTCGCCATCAGTTGGACTCGATGGCACAATAAATCAGTTAAAAGCTTAATTGACGACAAAGGGCTTCACTTGGGTATATGGTGAATATTTCTTTAAAAAACTTATTAGCATTTGCTAAGATTATTTTTGTTTGTTTCCTCTTGACCTTGACAATTCATTTTTCTTGATCTCGCTATCAACTAAATATGGAAAATACATTTCTCCATGATATTTTACAAGAAGACACATGTATGACACAACCCTTAAGATTTAGGACACAAGGAGGTTTCAATATGATTTATCGATTGCAAAAGTCTCTTTATGGCTGAAGCGATCTCATAAAAAATGATTCAACTAATTCAACAACACTATTTGTGAGTAGGGCCTTCAAAGATGTGGTGTTGACTACATTTTTTTTTATAAACACTCGCACTTGATTGTGTCTTATTAATTCTTTATGTTGATGTCATAGTTATCATTAATAGTGATTCCAATGATATCTCTCAACTTAGAAACTTTTTGCAAGGATAGTCTGCCAACAATGACCTAAGAAACCTCAAGTAGATTCTCAGTATTGAAATTGCATGTTTAAGGAAGATGTTGTCATTAAGTAATAGACATATGCTTTTGATCTTCAACTAGTTACCACTCCTATAGATCCTGACTTAATTTTTTTTTATGCTGAAGTAGAATTATTAAACGATTTGAGAAGATATTGACGTCTACCCTATAAATTCAACTACTTGACAATCACTCAATGATACATTTCATTTGCCTCACATGTTGTAAGTTAGCTCATGGACCAACCTCATAGTGGGCATCTTATAGCTGTTATATAGATTTTACAATATCTGAAGAAAATTCCAAGGTAAGGGTTATATATGATAATTATTGTCACCTTAATATCTAAATTTTCCTTATGTAAATTGAGATGGAAATAATATAAATATGAGATCTGAGACTGGTTATTGTATATTCCTTAATGAAAATCTAATCTCTTAGAAAAACAAGAAAAAATCTATAGTTTCAAGATCTAGTGCAGAGTTGGAATATAAAGTTATGTTACATAGTAGATGTGAACTCATATGGATTTGACATCTCTTAAGGGAACTCAAATTTCTTCATCCAAGTCCTATGAAACTTTGATGTGACAATCAAGTGGTCATCCATATTGTATATAATCTTGTCTTTTACAAGATAACAAAACAACTCGAAGTTGATTGTCACTTCACCAAAGAAAACCTTCAAGCTTAACTCATCACTACAATCAATGTGTCATCAAAAGACCAACCAGCATAAAATCTCTACATATGGTATATATGCCCTAGCTTCCGGGGATCCTAAGTGTAAATGAGCTTATGGTCTAATATAAATGGGCTAACTGTGTCATGGCCCATTACTTATCTTTTAGAGCTAGATATTAAACCCTAAAGGAACCATCTGTCATGAGAATCAAATGTTTGAGAGAAAAAAAAGGGGGTGGAAGATGGAAACCCTAGTGACCATAATTCATTTCCACATGCAAATGAAGGTGCATATCTTATCTAAACCATGCATTATATTTAAAAACTTATGTTATAGTATCTTTATAGGTTCCTTCTAATTTCAATGGAGTAGACTAAGTGTAGATATGAGGTTCATTTAGATTTGGTTTTCCTATATTTTTTTAAAAAAGATTTGAAGAATTTAAGAGAAAAAGCGTAAACAATTAATGTGGCACATACACGACTCGTTTAGGTTTCACTTGAATTTAATTACCATCCCAACTCCGGAGGCTGCGTTAGTGTGACAGATCACCGTGTCTAGAATGACCATTCACCTCTCCTCGCGGGTTATTCTTTCACTGCCGTCACCGTGGCCGCCCCTACTCGCATGAATCGCGTGAACCAGCGATGACCACGTCCGACGTGTTGCCTATACGCAAACGTGGCAGTCACCAACACGTACGTTGGCAAAAGCGAAATGATCTTTCTAGATTGTTCCGCGAGTTTGGCCCCTGCTGAACCACGTAACATACCTGGATCTGACTCTAGATTGTCGGAATCCACGTGATGAGCTCAGTAGCGTCTGCCGACCTGGCCTCCTGGGGACCAGACTCTTCTCTCTCTCTCTCTCTCTCTCTCTCGCTCTCTCATACAACCACAAATACTTACTATAAATAACTCCCTTGTCCTTGAGGCAGTGAACCCAGCAGCCGTTAGTAGCAATCCTTCCCTCCGAGTTCGACCTAGCAGAAGGAGGCGGTAGAGAGAGAAACAGAGAGAAAAATGGCACTCTCAGCTGCGCCCATGTTCTCCGTAGTCTCTGTCTCCCTGTCCTCCAACGCCGGTAGCCGCAGGAGCCACTCCGTCGCAGCGCTGTCTCGTCTCTCCAGCCGCCGCGCAGCCTCCTTCCGGGTCCGGAGCCAGGCCGAGGTAGGCCACCGGGACGGACCCTCCCTCATTGCTACAGCCGCCTATCCCAGCTTGAATGCTGTTTTCTCTACCTCCTTACTGATCGGGCTTCCCCCCCCGGGCGTGCGTTTCCTTCTCCGTTTTTCTGGTACAGGAGAAACCGCAGGAGAACCCGTCGTCTTCCACTTTTGCCTCGGATGCAGCGTCGTCGCCGTCCTCCCCCCCGCCGGCTCGGCCGAAGGCGGTGGTGAGCACCAAGTTCTCGGACGTACTGGCGTTCGGGGGGCCGGCGCCGGAGAGGATCAACGGGAGGCTAGCCATGGTGGGGTTCGTGGCGGCACTGGGGGTGGAGCTGGCGAGGGGGACAGGCCTCGCGGCGCAGGTGGCGGAGGGCGCGGGGGTGCCGTGGTTCGTGGCGACGGCGTCGGTTCTGTCACTGGCGTCGCTGGTGCCGTTGTTCAAGGGGGTGACGGCCGAGTCCCGCTCCGCGGGGCTGATGACCTCCGACGCGGAGATGTGGAACGGCAGGTTCGCCATGCTCGGCCTCGTGGCCCTCGCCTTCACCGAGTTCGTCACAGGCGGCCCCCTGGTCTGAAGTCCACAACCAACACCCACTTTCTCCTGCTGTAAAAAGCTCTGAGGAAATTTTCTACATTATAGAAATGAAATGGTTAAATGATTAAAAAAATAAAATTAGTCATCCCCTGTTCTCGTTACTACGTTCCCAGCTCCCCAGAATTCTCTGTCATTAACTAATCTAAAGTAACTCCATACAATTACCTACCCAGCAAATATGGTACCCAGAAATTTACAACTTCAGAAATTTATAGATTCAAGACTATACCTCACAAAAACAGAACTCATTATGATTGTCAATTGGTATTCCTACTTAATAATGGTCAAAAAATCCTAAATAACAAATATACTTCCAATACGAGTTTGAGATCTTGATGTGACCTAATCGTTATAGAGTAAATTACATAAATTTATAATATATAAAATTAGAAACATTTATTTTTTAGATTTTTAAAATATCTTATTATAAATTAATTAATTATAATTCGAATTTCAAAATTTTAGATTAAAATTTTAAATTATTCTCAAATTATACGATTTATTATAATTTTAAAACTAAATATTGAAGATAAAATATATTTAAAAAATTACGAAAAAGAAAATTTTGGCTACAAATGTGACAATGGCAACATCATCTTGATGAACATAATTCAAGCATAAATAGAGTTATGGTAGACAATTCTTATGTAAATAATTGCATATGATTTAATTGATTAAATTAATATTTATAAAGGTAAGAAGAATAATAATTGATTAAATTGAAAGTTATAATAATAAAAAATATTATTAATTTAAGTAAAAAATAAGTTTTGAATGAAAAATATAGAGTTTTAGTATTGAGACAGTAATCGTCGAAATTTTGAGTGTTCATGAGAATTATCATGTGATGTCCACAATCTAAAAGAATCTTAAACTAAGACAACATGAGCAATTTCTATATTCTTTTGTAAAGTACATAATTAATAAAATAACTTGATAAACCATCTACGTTGATTGTCACTTAATAGAGATAAGTTGGATACAAGTGAGTCACATCTTAAGGAGATTCATCTTCAATTATGCATAGCAAAATGAGACTCTACATCGCATATTGATCGTCTTCTTCTCGACAATAGTTAGTTAGTCAATAATCAAAGATGATTTTTTTTAAAAGTTCATGATTTTATGTATTTGAAACCCTTGGTTAATTGTTAACTATGAACTATGAATAACATTGATGAAATTTTCATTAGTGATCGAGTGATTTCAATAACCAAGTCATTGATTGGCGTTCCATAGAAAAATCAATGATGAACTATGAATAATGTTGATGAAATTTTCATTGGTGATCAAGTGATTTCAATAACCAAGTCATTGATTGGCGTTCTACAGAAAAATCATAATTTAATTAGATGAATAGATAAATTTTAGTTTTAGTGGGATTAGAACCCTTAGTAATCACTCAATTGTGTAAGAGAGAGAATGCAAATTACTCAGATACCTTTATCTAATGAAATCATGAAGACATTTCCTTCTAATGAGTAAGGGGTACTTTTAGTATAGAAATAAAATCACATACATTTGTCTAGTGACATCATGATGTCATTTATTTCTAATGAGTAAGAGGTATTTTTAGTATAAAAATAAAACCTCATACCTTTGTCTAGTGACATCATGAAAGTGTTTCTTTTTAATGAGTACGGGGTATTTTTAGTATAAAAATAAAAACTTGTAGGCAAGTGAAGGTGTGAGTTTAGTCCCACAAAGAAAATAAGAAGGATTAAACACAGATAAAATAAATTTAAGAAAATATTCTTTTTGATCAATGTATGTCAATAACTATTTTTCTTATCAAAGTACTCTCTCTCACATGTGTACAACCACTCCTTACCTAATCCAACTAGCCACCAATGATGTGGAAGGGGAGTGATGCACCTGTCCCCTAACTAATCCTTAGCTACTAAAGCCCTAAGCTCATGGTGCACTCTACTATGCTTTTCGACTTGTATGCAACCTTAATTGACAAATGGGTTATCAATCGTGCTTTTGACTTACTTGTAAGCTTAGTTGACTGATAAATTCTTCTTTTTATATTTTTATTTTATTTATTTATTTATTTATTATTATAAAATTATATAAATTAACATAAAAATAATATATTCTTAAAATATATTATTCATGAATTATTAACTCATGATAATAAAGACTTATTAAATCTTAATCTCTCTCTCTCTCTCCGTACCTCTCCATCTGTATAAAGTGAAGGAGGTTATCTATCCTCTTGAGGTAAGATCAACTCTATAATAAAACTATTACATCAAGGTTATTATTGAGACTATTATTAATGCAAACGTTTTGAGGCTATTGTGAAACTTTTGTGTTAGTGTGAAGCCATTGTGTTGAACATAGACTTACCGAAGCCTTTGCATCCATCATGGGCCTACTAAGGCCTTTTCTTTTCAATGTAAGATTATTGAGGCCATTATCTCTAATGTAGTTGGTTAAAGAGTTAGTAACACATGAGGACATAATCCCTTGCGAGTAGAGTAGATTAGGTAGGTAAAGTAATTATAATCATGTAGATGTTTACATCAAAATAATAAATGGAAAACAAACAAAAAAGTTGTAACAACATCAATTCACCTCCCTATTGATTCCCAGTTTTGCTTTATTAATATGAGAAAAATACGTAAACAATCAGTAGGTGACCATTCACCTCTCCTCGCGGGTTACTCTTTCACTGCCGTCACCGTGGCCGCCCCTACTCGCCTGGACCAACGCCGACCACGTCCGACGTGTTGCCTCTACGCCGACGTGGCAGTCACCAACACGCTACCCTACCGCGCCCCTAAAAAGCGAAATGATCTTTCTAGATTGTTCCGCCAGAAGGTTCCCCCCCTCCCCCCACCCCCGTGAACCACGTAAAATAACCTAGATCTCACTCAACGATGTCTGAATCCCCACGTGGCGATGGTCACTGGCGTCCACCAACGTGGCCTCCTCGGGACCAGGTTCTTCTCCTTCCTCCCTCTCTGTCTCTCTCTGTCTCTCTCTCTCTCTCTCTCACACACACACACACACGTACTATAAATAACTCCCCTTGTCCTTGAGGCAATGAACCCAGCAGCCGTTAGTAGCAATCCTTCCCTCCGATTTCGACCTAGCAGAAGGAGGCGGTAGAGAAAGAAACAGAGAGAAAAATGGCACTCTCAGCTGCGCCCATGTCCTCCGTAGTTTCCGTCTCCCTGTCCTCCAGCGCCGGTAGCCGCAGGAGCCACTCCGCCGCAGCGCTGCCTCGTCTCTCCAGCCGCCGCGCAGCCTCCTTCCGGGTCCGGAGCCAGGCCGAGGTAGGCCACCGGGACGGACCCTCCCTCATTGCTACAGCCGCCTATCCCAGCTTGAATGCTGTTTTCTCTACCTCCTTACTGATCGGGCTTCCCCCCCCCGGGCGTGCGTTTCCTTCCCCTTTTTTCTGGTACAGGAGAAACCGCAGGAGAACCCGTCGTCTTCCACTTTTGCCTCGGATGCAGCGTCGTCGCCGTCCTCCCCCCCGCCGGCTCGGCCGAAGGCGGTGGTGAGCACCAAGTTCTCGGACGTACTGGCGTTCGGGGGGCCGGCGCCGGAGAGGATCAACGGGAGGCTAGCCATGGTGGGGTTCGTGGCGGCACTGGGGGTGGAGCTGGCGAGGGGGACAGGCCTCGCGGCGCAGGTGGCGGAGGGCGCGGGGGTGCCGTGGTTCGTGGCGACGGCGTCGGTTCTGTCACTGGCGTCGCTGGTGCCGTTGTTCAAGGGGGTGACGGCCGAGTCCCGCTCCGCGGGGCTGATGACCTCCGACGCGGAGATGTGGAACGGCAGGTTCGCCATGCTCGGCCTCGTGGCCCTCGCCTTCACCGAGTTCGTCACAGGCGGCCCCCTGGTCTGAAGTCCACAACCAACGCCCACTTTCTCCTGCTGTAAAAAGCTCTGAGGAAATTTTCTACATTATAGAAATGAAATGGTTAAATGATTAAAAAAATAAAATTAGTCATCCCCTGTTCTCGTTACTACGTTCCCAGCCCCCCAGAATTCTCTGTCATTAACTAATCTAAAGAAACTCCATACAATCTGTCCAACCTTTGTGGAGCAGAATGTAGAGAGAAGGCCACGAGTGGAGTAGAGGGGGAAGCCAAATGGCAACCCAACAATCTGCCGAGCGTCCTCAGAAGGCCTGTTTTAGGTTATTGAGATCGAGTTTATTTACAAGGCCCAAAACATATGAGTTGGCCATCTTTGGGCATTTGGACGCATGGCCCATTAAATACTCTCCAATTTATTCTCAAATTATATTTGATATTCAATTTTATTGTACTAATATATATATAGATATATGTATATACAATTTTAAAGATTTTGATTTTATTATTTTAGGAATATACTAATTGAGGAAATAACATCCATCCACTTTTGGATTCAAGACTACATCTCGCAAAAACCAAACTCATTATGATTAACTCAATTGTCAATTGGCATTGCCACTTAATAATGGTTGAAAATCCTAAATAACAAATGCCTAATACTAATTGCCATTATGATTTACTTGTGAGATGTGTTTGAGATCTTGACGTGACCTAATCCTTATATAATAACTCACGCAATTGAAAATATATATAGCTAAAAAATACTATTTTTTAGATTTTAAAAATATTTTAATATAAATAAATTCATTATAATTTGAATTTTTGATAAAAAAATTAAATTTTTCTCAAATAATATGCTATGTTATGATTTTAGACTAAATAATGATGAAAGAATATGTTTAAAAATTTGGGTGTAGATGTGAAGATGTCATGAACACTTTGATGAACACAATTTAGGCGAAAACAAAGTACATCCAACAATTTTAATGTAATTGTTTAGAGATGATTTAAATAATCAAATTAAGATTTGTAACAATGAGAAAAATAGTAATTGACCAAATAATATTTTTGAAACTTAAAATCACATAACATATCATTAATTTAAGTGAAAAAATAAGTTCAAAATAGGAAAGACAAAGTTTTGGTGATGTAGTGGCAATCGTCAAAATTGTGAGTTTACAAAATGATTACATTGCGATGTGCACAATTTTAAAGACTCTCATTGTAGATCCTCAATGAAGTTTATAAATTTAATAAAAAGGAGGCTCTTTATCACATTTTGTACGTTCTTAGGAGATGGTGAATCATCTCTCAGTGGATCATCCTCTTGTTGATGAGAACTTGTTCGTTGATTTATCAATAACATTGATTAATTTTTTGTCAATGATCAAGTAATTCTAATAATTAAATTATTGACTGGTGTTCTACTAAAAAATCATGATTTAATTAGATAAAAAGATAAATTTTGATACTAAGATTTGAATCCTCACCAATCAATCAATTGCATGAGAGAAAGTGCAAATTGCCTGCATACCTTTATTTTGTGACATCACAAAGGCATTTCTTTCTTATAAGTAAATGATATTTTAATTATAAAAAATAAAAATCTATTATTAAGCACTAGTGTGGGTTTAGTACCACATTGACTATTTTTTAATTTAAAGACATATATATCAATACTTATTTTTCTCATTAAAGTACTCTCTCTCACACATGTTTACAACCACTCTTTGCCTTGTGCCTAGCTGGCCATTGGTGATGTGGAAGAGGATGATGCACACATGTCCAGTCCTTAGCCACTAGAGCCCCAATTTGTGGCTGCACCTAACTTCATTTTGATATTCATTATTTTTCTTAGGAAATACAAGTTGACATTTATGGGTTCAAGTATTGACAATTCAAGTTTGTCATCTCAAAGAATCAATCATTCTAACATTAAAACCAATTATTAGAACCTCATGCTTTCACTTGACATACTCTCTTCTCACCACCAAGTTACTTAAAGGCATGATGTATAGCAACGATCAAGAATATAGAGTTAATTACTTTTCCAAAATCAATTAGAGAAGATGATATGACATTCTTGTGCAATGTTAATGCTTGCAATTGAAATAACTTGAGAGGATGTATTGAATCTTTGTATTCTCAACTAGTTTGCAGCCCTCAAGCTTTCATTGATAAATAAGCCTTCACATTCTAATTCTTGGATTCACAAGATTTCCAGCATTCAAAATCTTTACTCAAATACTTGTTTTTTTGTAGAATCCACAATAACTCCTTAGAAAATTCAAAACTTTAAATCTTCTTAATCTCTTATTTTTTTTCATTCAAACTTGCATTGGAGTTTCCTAACTTGATAGAGAATAGTGGAATGTTCAATTCAGATTCAAGTCATCAAGTTTTCATTGACTTTTCATTCACATAATCAGTTGATATGTCACCTTAGAGATGTTGAGTTCAAAGCTTGAATATTTCTTTTATTTTCTAACCCTTTTGATGATTTAATCCTTGAGAGATCGTAGTGAGCATGTCTATCTTTATTTCGAAATGTTAGGCACTATATATTGTGGTTAAAGTAATATGTAATCAAAGATAAGATCATTTGAATGATTTATTTTCTACCATGTAACCATATACTTATCTTTTTGTTGGATAATAGTTATTGAGCTAACAATCTTTGTTGCTTATGTATTCCTAATATGAAGAATTACTTGATCTCAATGATTAACACATTAGGTTCAATTGTTATTGATCTGATCATCAAATCACTAAATATAAGTCATATAATAACTTTGTTAGCTATATTGAATATTTGAGGCACATTAATGACATGTGTATATAACCATCAATATTTAATGATTTTTTTATAAAGAAATATTTTTATTGTAATATTAAAACTAAGTGCATCAACACTAACCATCACCACTAACAAAGGACAATAACTAGAAAACCTAAAAGATTGTAAATAATGTTTTTTGTAAAATAAACTATTTTACATATGAGTTGGCATGAAAGGGTTGACATTTACCAGGTGTTGATCATTATGCACAAAACAAAAGTTAGAAGACATGAGTCAGAGTCTTGGAGTAAAATGGACCCTAGGAACCCATGGGTAGACTCATAATTTACAAGTGTAGACCTTTGTATAGAGTAAAAAATAAATAAAATTGTGACAACTGACCATCGATTGACAAAGTATTTGCACAAGTATTGTTAGTACTATAAGGAGTTGAAGCTTACTTTAGATGTCATCAATGACAAGGCTCATTTGCCTATGTTTGAGAGGGAGAGAAAAAGGGGTTGAGAGATGGAAACCCTAGTGGCCATGATTCAATTCCACATGCAAATGAAGGTGCATATCCAATCTAAACCAGACATTATAGGTTTCTTCAAACTTCAATGGAGTAGACACACTGCGGATCACGAGATTCATTTACATGACATCTCATGATCTGGTCTTCCTATATTTTTTATAAAAATAATTGAAGCATTTAAGAGAAAAATACGTAAACAGTAAGTGGAATTCACTTGCCATCACAACTCCGGAGGCTCCGTTAGTATGAGACATCACCATGTCTGGAATGACCATTCACCTCTCCTAGCGGGTCACTCTTTCACTGCCGTCACCGTGGCCGCCCCTACTCGCGTGGACCAACGCCGACCACGTCCAACGTGTTGCCTCTACGCCGACGTGGCAGCCACCGACACGCTACGTTCCCTACCGCCCCCCCTAAAAAGCGAAATGATCACGTAAAATAAACCTAGATCTCACTCAACGATGTCTGAATCCCCACGTGGCGATGGTCACTGGCGTCCACCAACGTGGCCTCCTCGGGACCAGGTTCTTCTCCTTCCTCCCTCTCTCTCTCTCTCTCTCTCTCACACACACACACACACACGTACTATAAATAACTCCCCTTGTCCTTGAGGCAATGAACCCAGCAGCCGTTAGTAGCAATCCTTCCCTCCGATTTCGACCTAGCAGAAGGAGGCGGTAGAGAGAGAAACAGAGAGAAAAATGGCACTCTCAGCTGCGCCCATGTCCTCCGTAGTTTCCGTCTCCCTGTCCTCCAGCGCCGGTAGCCGCAGGAGCCACTCCGCCGCAGCGCTGCCTCGTCTCTCCAGCCGCCGCGCAGCCTCCTTCCGGGTCCGGAGCCAGGCCGAGGTAGGCCACCGGGACGGACCCTCCCTCATTGCTACAGCCGCCTATCCCAGCTTGAATGCTGTTTTCTCTACCTCCTTACAGATCGGGCTTCCCCCCCCCGGGCGTGCGTTTCCTTCCCCTTTTTTCTGGTACAGGAGAAACCGCAGGAGAACCCGTCGTCTTCGACTTTTGCCTCGGATGCAGCGTCGTCGCCGTCCTCCCCCCCGCCGGCTCGGCCGAAGGCGGTGGTGAGCACCAAGTTCTCGGACGTACTGGCGTTCGGGGGGCCGGCGCCGGAGAGGATCAACGGGAGGCTAGCCATGGTGGGGTTCGTGGCGGCACTGGGGGTGGAGCTGGCGAGGGGGACAGGCCTCGCGGCGCAGGTGGCGGAGGGCGCGGGGGTGCCGTGGTTCGTGGCGACGGCGTCGGTTCTGTCACTGGCGTCGCTGGTGCCGTTGTTCAAGGGGGTGACGGCCGAGTCCCGCTCCGCGGGGCTGATGACCTCCGACGCGGAGATGTGGAACGGCAGGTTCGCCATGCTCGGCCTCGTGGCCCTCGCCTTCACCGAGTTCGTCACCGGCGGTCCCCTGGTCTGAGGCCCACAACCAACGCTCACTTTCTCCTGCTGTACAATCCTCCCTTGTTAACTGATCTGAAGTAACCCAGCTGTACGTTGGTTGGGCCTCTTTGGGTATTTGGACTAGCTGGGCCTATTAAACACTCTCGAATTATTCCAAATTATCCTTCATATTCCATTTTATCGCACTAATATATATATATATATATATTATACTAAACCATCCGATTTTATTACTTCAGGATAATACTAACTCTTGATTTGAGAGTTAACCTCACAAAAACTCAACCCACTATGATTAGCTCAATTGTCAAACGACATTGCAAAGTATTAATGGTTAAAAATACCTAAATAACAGATTTACCCTTGAGATGGGTTTGAGATCACAATCTCTCTCTCTCTATAGAGGGGGAGGCTATCTACTTCCACGAGGCAGTGTCAACTCTACAATGGGTTTCATTCTCTCTCTCTGTCTCTCTCTCGCTAAAGGGGGGGAGGCTATCTATTCCCCCGAGAGAGGGTCAACTTTACAATGGGTTTCATTCTCTCTCTCTCTCTTTTTCTAGACGTTGTGTATAAAGAAGCGGTCAACAACAGGTGGGAAGAAGGTGAAGATCGGAGGGAGGGAGCTGCTAGAAGATGTGGCATGGAATGTGCATGAGACTTCGGAGATCGGTTGAGGTCTGTCCGATCTTCAAGAGCATTTTAGGAAGAACAGATTTATATCCCTTTCTTTCTCGCTTTAGACATTGGTGGGAATTATTCGTCATGCATGGAGAGGGAGGAATATCCGTCAGGGCTCGAAGACCATGCTCTCGGCTTCCTTCTTCACGGCCTGGAAGAGCACCGAGGAGAGGTAGCGTTCCCCGAAGCTGGGGAAGACCACCTGCCCACCCAGAGATCAACACTCAACGGGTCAAAACAAGCCTCTTTCATAGAAAGCGAGAGGGAGAGAGAGAGAGAGAGAGAGAGGGGAGAGAGAGGATTACCACGATGAGCTTCCCCTCATTCTCTGGCCTCTGACCGAGCTTGATGGCGGCCGCCGCCGCAGCCCCGGAGGATATCCCGACCTACATAAATATAAACGGTGGTCATTAACGGCCCCTGATGAAGGCCGAAGAAGCAACCGGGGCTCTCAACGGCTCACCAGCAGGCCTTCCTTCAGTGCAAGTTGCTTCGCTGTCTCCACGGCTTCGTCACTCGAGACCTGAGTGAGTGAGAGAGAGAGAGAGAGAGAGAGAGAGAGAGAGAGAGAGAGAGAGAGAGAGAGAGAGAGAGAGAGAGAGAGAGAGAGAGAGATGTTATAGAAATGAATAAATAAGTAAAAGTAGGGGATGCACGAGATGCTGCTGTGTTTGGTGACAAGTATTTATCGATTAATGCATACAAATAAATCGCTCAATTGGGGCATTCAAGCTCTTGGGAACAGAAATATGCATACCTGGATGACTTCGTCGATGAGATCCACGTCTAAGACCCCAGGGATGAAACCAGCGCCGATTCCCTGGATCTTGTGAGGGCCTGAAAAATGTCAAAAGCAGAAACAGCGATGATTCTGGCATAATAATTGAGAACTACTATTCGAAATATTACGATATTCTGATCGTATATTTCTTATTTTCCTTTTTGTCGTAAAACCAAATATTTATTTGGATCTCTCTCCACACTACATGTTATCATGAAACCAAAAAAATAGAAGCAATTCATATCTTAATTCATACTCCAGATTAAATGAAGTAGGGCGACTCTTCCTGATTTAGCCCCTTCAAAGGGATATTACGATATTATGATCGAATATTTCTCATTTTCCATTTTTGGGGTAAAATCAGACATTAATTTTTTTTTTTCTGGTGTTCGGTAAACCAGGCATTCAAAAGTATTCATCCCCACATAGATGTTATCATGAAGCCACACAACTAGAAGCAATTCGCATCTTAATTCTTATTCCAGATTATATGAATTAAGGTAACTCTTCCTAAGTAGCTTCTTCAAAGGGATAGACAGATTAACAGGGATTCTCGGTTAGTACAAAAATGGAAAGGAGAATAGGTTTTAGGTGGAAAGCCCATCAACAATCACATGCTTCCTGGATCAAAATGCCCGTAGAACACAGGGGAAGGGAGTCAATGAAGAAGAGGACGAGCTAACCTGGCTTTCCTCCAGAAAGAACCGCACTCTCAGTCGGTTCCACTCCATAAATCTTAAACAGACGGAAAAATGTAATGTCAGGGCGAAGGATATGCAGCATGAAGAAGAAGCCATGGAGGGCTAGTAGCTCAGAGAAATTAGGATAAATGGGGACAAAGTAAAAATGCCGTACCTTGATGTTTGGATTCTTCTCTTTGAGGTATCTTCCCACTCCGGTGATGGTGCCTCCAGTTCCAATCCCAGAGACAAGGGCGGCGACCTTGCCAGCTGAGCTTTTCCATATCTCAGGCCCCGTGGTCTTGTAGTGGATCTATTCAGGAGAGGGAATTCAGATAGGTTAAGTGATTGACAGGAAGACGTTCTCGATGTTGATCTTGAAGAGGAATCACCCACACCTCGGGGTTCGCTGGATTCTCAAATTGCTGCAGGATGTATGAATTTGTAGTCTTTGAGGCTAATTCTTCTGCTTTCTGCACTGCTCCCTTCATCCCCAGGGCTGGGTCTGTCAGGACCAGCTCAGCTCCAAAGGCTTTCAGGATGATCCTTCTCTCAAGGGACATGGAAGCAGGCATGGTGAGGACAAGTTTGTAGCCTTTCGCTGCAGCCATGAAGGCCAGGCCGATGCCGGTGTTGCCGCTGGTAGGCTCAATGAGGACACTCTTCAACAATCCATCCCATGCCCAACACAAGACAGTAAATCAGCTTATATATCATAATATTTCAGTTTCAAGGAAGAACATTTTTCTATCTCGTAGCTTATTTTCTAAATCTGGGGCATTAGGATTCGAGAAAATTGGCCTTTGTTATGCATCAATGCACAGATATATATATATATATATATATATATATATATATATATATATATATATATATATATATATATATATATATATATATATATATATATAGATAGATAAATAAATCAATGCGGAACTTCAAGGAATCTTGATTACTGAAGAGAAATACGCAACAAGTGAAAACTTCAAGTAAGAATCAGACAGGAATTCTTGTTCAGATCATGGCAAGCGTGCTCTCCAGTGTGGAGCAGTGCATTATAATCTCTAGCAGCAGGTTCTCGTTAGATTCAGTAGAATGAATCTCAAGCTGATCAGCGTGATCTCAACCGGAAAATAAAATAAAATCAAATGAAATAAAATTGTGAGGTGTGTTGACGTCCTGAAGCAAAAGAGAGCGATCAAATCTCCTCTTTCACATTCACTTGGAGAAACTTGTAGTCTCCGAAAAGAAAGAAAATCAGAAAGATAATCTATAACCTTGCTCTTCCCTGATGAAAGCACAATGTGTTGGTAAGTAAATCGCCCGCAGAAAATGGTGGCTCACCTTCCCAGGAGAGATGAAGCCCTTTTCCTCAGCATCGGCGATCATACTGTATCCAATACTGCAACAGCAGGTGAAAACAACGTATCGGCGCAATGCAGATGAAGAAGAAGAAAAAGACATTGAACTTTATAAAAGTAGGAGATGAAACAAATGCAGAAGATGGTAAAAGATTACCGGTCCTTGACGCTGGAGCAGGGCTCCATCATCTCCAACTTTGCAGCAATCCGAGCGACGGATCCATCCACAACCCTGCTGAGATACACCAACGGGGTCTTGCCGATCAACTGCGGGAGAGATAGAGGTATCCAGTGTTATCAGTAGTCGAATGATGACGTACGATTGAGAGAGATCAGTCTGTTCAGAAGAATGGAGAAAAAAATATATATCAGGGGGCAGTGAATGTCACCTCGGTGACATCCTTCGCGATGTTTGGCTCAGAAGATTCACCCATTCCCGCGGATGAATTGATAGCTGCAGAAATGCGCAATCAATCAATCGACAGCCCTAAACACACAACGAGACGAATCCATTTTCTATCTCCCATGGGAAATTGCGAATTCCAGATGAAGGATGCCGAGATGACCGATAGCCCCATCCAGGAAAGGCGAAGAAACGAGCGGAGAAGGGGATTGACACCGAAGAGAACAAAAAATCCGCTACATCCGTCTTCTTTCTAAAAGGAATTCGAAAGTTAATCCCAAACAGAGATAATTCCCCAAAGAAAATTCGTATCAATCCACAAGAACAATTCAGAAAAAAAACTAATACAGACCATGAACACAGGAAAAACACGGATCAAACACACGAACACACATGCGGCAGGCAGCAGGAAGAGGATACGAAGGTCTCGAGAAGAGAACGATAGAAGAACCTACCAGGGGGAACCAGAGGAGCTGGAGATGGGGGAAAGCACGAAGAGATAGCTCGATGGCCGCCCTTCAATCGCCTCACTGTCTGATGATATAAGAGACGGAATGTACGACGACGATAGTTGTTTTAAGTGGGCCCCACTCCAGCTGCTAACGTTGACCGCCATCACCTGCGGCTTGCAGTAGGTTGATTCAAAATCAGCTTAAGCCACGGGCGGTAACTAAGATATGAGGTTTCGTGACACCTTCCTGGGGGCGGAATCTTCCTCTTTCTTCCACATATACGTCCAGATTGGATCATCCTCGGCCCGTGGCGTATCCGGTGAGGCAGATAAGTCAATTTAAATATATGTCCAGATACAGTGTACCCAAAGTCTTGGGTTTCGTGCATTCGTTCTTCTGGCCTCATCCTCCGGTGTCTCCACGTCACCCATTTCGCCGCCGCCGGCCCTTGCCGCCCACGGTCACGCCGAGCTGCGGCGGCACACGACCGGACACTATGCAGATACTTGATCCAAGTCAACGATATGTAGCTCTTATGTTCCTAAATTCTGTACTTTATTGGTAAAACGACTGCCTAAACTGGACTTATTATTAAAATATTAAATAATCTATTTTAAATCGGCAAAAATTGTTTTATAGTTGGGAAATAGTTTTAGAGTTTATTCCGAAAATATAATGTCCAGTCCACGACCGGAAATTATTTATATTTTATTATGAGCTGGACTTATTATTAAAATATTAAAAATATTAAACAATCGGACAAATATGTTTCTAGTAGGAAAATAATTTTAAAGCGTATTCGGAAAAGGTGTTTTTTTTATTACGAATGATTTTATATAAAAATATATAATTATTAGACTTGTAAACCTTTATTTTTACATTATCAGCCCAAACTCTCTCTCTCTCTCTCTGCCACCTGGAGAGAATTTAGACAGGCAACGTGGCACATGTGGGCGGCCGCTCTGGGAGTTACTCAAATAGAAGAAATGTTGGGGATTATAATTTTTAATGGATTTTTTTGTAAAGACGTCGTCTTTGGGAAATCATATTTCTTTTTAATTACGTACCCTGCTGGAGGTGGGCAAAATTAAATTGTTTTAAAGGGACTATTTATAAATTCTGTGCCACCTCATCCCCCCGTGCTAAAAGAGAGATATAGGACAGGGGCTTCTGCCACGTGGAAAGAATTTTCACAGGCAACGTGGCGCATGTGGGCGGCCACTCTGGGGGGATATTGCCGACCGAAGACAGCGTGGATTATACTTTTCATGGGATCTTTTTGTAAATATATGTTTAACTTGGGGTATATTCACAAAAAGGTTTTTGCTTATATATTCAGTTAGAATTGAGTTAAATGTCCAGACATACTAAAAATAGACGTTTAAAAGTATATAACAATGTCTTTTTAGAGGATATATGAGACAATATTCCGCATTTCACCGGTTGCGGCGGTCGGAAGGTGGCTCGGTCTCGGATAGCGGACAGAGTAGATCGTCTCTCCACCACACTGCTCTCTCTCTTTCTCTCTCCTCCCCCCCTCTCCCTCTCTGTCTCTCTCTCTGTCTCTCTTTTTTCTTTGTTTCTATCTCTCTCTCTCTCTCCCCCTCTCTATCTTTCTCTTTGTTTCTCTCTCCCTCTTTTTCTCTTTCTTTCTCCCTCTCTCTCTCTCTCTCTCTCGCTCGCTCTCTCTATCTTTCTCTTTCTCTTTCTTTTTCTCCCCCCCCTTTCTCTCTCTCACTCCCCCTCTCCCTCTCTAACCGGGAGGCGATCCGAGGATCGTAATTTCTTTCATCTGAGGAACCCTAAGATTTCCTTTGTCGTCTCTTAGTTCCCTTCTTTTGGTTCACAAAACGAGGAATCATAGAGGATCGGATCAAGAGAGAGTTGACTAGCGGAGAAGCGAAGAGGCGCCTGCAGCCATGGGAGTGCCAGCTTTCTACCGGTGGCTGGCGGACAGGTACCCGTTGACGGTGATGGACGTGGTGGAGGAGGAACCCGAGGAAGGCCCGGACGGTCGCTTCGTCCCCGTGGATCTCACGAGGACCAACCCCAACGGCATGGAATTTGATAACCTTTACCTCGACATGAATGGGATTATACATCCTTGCTTCCATCCGGAAGGAAAGGTACGTACAAGCTGTCGTCCCTTTCTTCTGATTGATCTTAGGGATTGGAGTCCTTTGCCTGCATTTTGACGGGAAGCTCTTTGGGCTGTCTTTGCTGATTCTTGGGCCTGTTTAGTAGAGAATTTGGGTGAGCGTAAATGTTTGTTTCTTTCCCGGTATAAGATCAATTTTGTGCATACTTGTTCTTAAATGACCACGTTCTGCCCCTCCGAGTGAACGTTATGGCCGGGCGGAGAGACTTCGGTTTCAAGTAGAATGCAAAAACCTTTAGATATTGTTTTGATCCCGAGGAGCTTATTGTTTCTGCCAAAAGAGTGGATAGAATCAGGAGTTTGGACTCTCGGGTAGTAAACACGTACAGTAGTCTGAAACACTCAATGTCGAGATTGATCCTCTTGGCATTGCGTCCCTTGTTTGTTTCATTTGAGAAATAAATGAAAATTTAGTTTCGTGCAGCCGCTTGCCTTTAGCGCTGTTCCATTCTCTTCCCTTTCCCTTGGTATCCTTATATCGCTGAAAGCTGTGAGAATGAGCTTACTAGGTCTGGAGTTGCTCTTGAGGGTGTTTAACATGGAAACACTTATCTCAAAAGTTCCCATAATCATATCCTGTTAAGAATACTTATTGATATACTCAAAAAATAAATCTATAGCTTTATGCTACATTAATCTATTCTGATATAGGTTGGCCATCAAACATAATTATATGTGATGATATAAACTTGAAATCTATATTTTGATAGTTTTTTTTTCCGAATAAGTGAGGATTTTCTCGAAAGCTCAATTGCCCAACATTGCCAACAAGCTAGACATGCAATCTTTTTTCTAAAAATCTTCCTGTGTGTTATATAAATGTTAACAAGCAGGGGAAAGGTTTCATTTGCTTCTTTATCTGATTTATATCTTTTACCATCCTATCTCTCGTAGAATTATCATCTGCCTTGAGTCCTTCACATTTTGTTCCTTCTCTAGAAATTGCTACTTGTATCTTTGATCATGGAAGATTTATTGGGCCGTTTTAAAAATTTTGGTTTCCCATTCCTCCAAAAAAAATGGTAGTCAATTCTTGTTGTATCCTTTTTTCAGTCTGCTACTTTGAACTTTCTGTCCATGGTAGGCAGCTCTGGGTGCATGTTTAGGACATGTGTTCCATTACGTCCCATATTTAGCTATGTAGTCCATCTTATATTTGGGTTTCATTACCTATTTCTCTTTATGTGATGTTTCTCATATTGCTAATTTTTTCTTTTTCATCTCCTACAAAGATTATGTTATTGTCAACAAACTGTGTCTGATTAAATCTATAGTTTCCGTTTTGTAAGTGTTTAACACCTCAGAGATCTTGGTTCCCTTGTTGCCTTGGCAATTCTTCAAGAACTATTGTTGGGATGATATTTTAGTCACCTTCAATCAAAGTGCAATATAATGCCCACACGAGGTCAACTTAGAATCATGTTTGCTGGGAACATATACTTTAAGAATCACTGGATTTATTGGTATTCACTCGATGGGGGGATGCTTCTGAGGGTTTTAAATGCTGTATTGAAGAATTTGGATTGATTAAGTTTTAAAATCGATGTAAATATTTTTTTCTTATATCTGAAACCAAAATAATTGGTGCATTCTACATATTATTGACTTCGATTAGTGTTGGTCCCCACTTTTGGCAAAACGAATACTAGTGGAATAGAAGAGTCACTAGTTGGATCATTTTTTCATGATATGATATCTTTTAGACCAATTCACAATAAGTTTGACTTGAATACCACTAGTTATGCCACAAAAATCTAGCTTTGAGGACGAATTTATTTATTTATTTATTTTCAAAGAAAGAGAGTACAACACAGGGAAGACCATTAGTTTCTGGGATAATGCAGGATACCTGCTTGTTAGTAAATTATTTACATTGGATGAGCACTTTGATGATGGGGTAATGCAGGATACCTCCTTGTTAGTAAATTATTTACATTGGATGAGCACTTTGATGATAAAAGCCGCTGTATGTGTGTGTTTTCATTATCTAAATTTTATTTTCTTCACATGCAGCCTGCACCTTCCACCTACGATGATGTATTCAAGTCTATCTTTGACTACATTGACCATTTAGTCAGCTTAGTGCGCCCAAGAAAACTTTTGTACATGGCCATTGGTGAGCTGCTGAACTTTCTTATGGTTGATATTTCAATTCATCTGACCTATTGTATGGTGCATTATTGCAACTTCTCTATCTTACTTTTACTTATTTGTTGGGAGTTCATGCAGATGGTGTTGCTCCAAGAGCTAAAATGAACCAACAGCGCTCTAGGCGTTTCAGAGCTGCAAAGGATGCGGCCGAAGCGGTGAGTATTTGGCTATCAGTAATTGAGGGTGTGGATGTTCTGCGAGTTGATGATCCATTTGTCCTTCTTATTTGTGGAACCAAGTTCTTATGTGTTGTTTGAACATGTCAGGAAGCTGAAGAGGAAAGATTAAGAAATGAGTTTCAGGCTGAAGGTAGAAGTTTATCTGCAAAGGAGAAAACTGAGACATCTGATTCAAATGTCATTACTCCTGGAACCAAGTTCATGTCTGTACTCTCTGTTGCACTTCAATACTACGTGCACAAGAGGCTGAATCGCACTCCTGGATGGCAGCTCATGAAGGTCTAAATCCAGTTGTCTGAAGTAAATGGCATCCATAGTAGTGTTGGATTTATTCCTCTCTCAGTGGAATAATGCTTTCTGGTTTTATTTATTCGAATATTGCTTCCAGGATGCTTCTATCTCTTTGTATATTCATGGAGCTCTGCGTTGGGTGATTATTTGAAGGTTATCTTGTCGGATTCAAATGTCCCTGGTGAAGGCGAACACAAAATTATGTCTTACATTCGGTTACAACGCAATCTTCCAGGTTTTGATCCAAATACGAGACATTGCTTGTATGGACTGGTATGTGCCATCTTCTCCTGCACTTTTCTGTTCTTTTCCAATGAGAAGATAATTTTAGTATGCTGTATATTCGCTCGATTTAGTTTGTATGTTTTCTCGTCCGCAGGATGCAGATCTGATTATGCTCTCTTTGGCAACCCATGAGATCCACTTCTCAATTTTAAGGGAGGTCAGTGTTTCTATAATAAAAAATATACATAATTGACATCTCAAGATGAAGATTTTTTTTGCGAATTTATAGTTAAGTGATGATCTGACGTGCCGTGACAATATCAAATTTGATTTATAGGTGATTACCATGCCAGGTCAGCAAGACAAATGCTTTGTGTGTGGTCAAATTGGCCATTTCGCAGCTGATTGCAGGGGAACAGCTGCTGACATAAATGAGAAGCCAATAGATGACACCCCAATTCATAAAAAGAAATACCAGGTAAGTTTTTCAAAGTGTGTGCAGATTAATTTCGTGCAAAGCTGGTCTATAGTGAGGGCTGTTGTTTGTCTTTGGAAAATATCTCAGAATGATGCACAACAGCGTGTATATGGTTAATCACTGTCATGAGAGAGTATTTTGTTAGTCTGTTGTATTAATCTTCTTTCAGTATATCTCACATAACTCTTTTACATTTCTCTTTTTCAATGATGACAGTCAAACCAGTTTCTGGTGCATAATGTTTTTGATCTGTGCCGATTTTCTTCTATGCTTTATTGGACTGAACTTTCCTTTTGGTGGAAGTTATCTCAGTCTGTTTTTTGTAATGGCAGTTTCTCAACATCTGGATCCTACGAGAGTACCTGGAGAACGATCTTCAAATACCTGATCCACCATTTGACATAAATTTTGAGCGAGTTATTGACGACTTTGTATTTATGTGTTTCTTTGTGGGCAATGACTTTCTTCCTCATATGCCTACATTAGAGATTCGAGAGGTACACATCAAGCTATAAAATGGTCTATGCCTTAAGCTCCTCTTCCCATTTTGTTAGCATTTCCATTTTTGTTGCCTATTTCTTGTTCTATCTACATGATATCTGTCTTCTACTGGATGGGCGGTTGTTATCCTTGATGATTGATCAAATTTAGAAATTTTAAAGGAGCATCTCCAGATCTCTAAGCTGCACATTTTCCATCACCAATAAGAATAATAAATCATCTATGCTGGAAGTGCTAAATTTGTAAATGTGCTGAAATCTTTTTTTCAATGCTTCAGGGTGCAATAAATCTGTTGATGTTTGTCTATAAAAGAGATTTCAGAGCAATTGGTGGCTACCTGACAGATGCAGGAGAGGTAGAATTTTTTATCATCTGTGAGCATTTCAGTTTCATTGCAATTCATAAAAATTGTTTCGTTGACGTCAACACATGCCGTACATTTTATGATCAATTGTATTATCTATGACTAGCTAATTTGTTGTTAATTACAGAAGTTTTTAGTGTCACATTGTCTTTTCTTTGAGGATGACATTCTGATTATGTTTTGGTGCCTTACAAAGTTCTCCCAACTTTGAGATGAGATCTACTTTTATACTTGGAATGGATGGCAATATATATTCGGGCTTTCCTTAGCTCTTACCCTACTTGGGAATCGGACAACTGTTCACATCTTCATATGTATTTTATGTTTCTAGCTGTAACATGATGGTGAAGTGAGTACTCAGAGAAAGGAAACTAAATGAATAAATACTTTTGATAGTTGATACGCTGCATACTGATTCATATTTTTTATGAAATTCAATCTTGAAGTAAAAGCCAAATTTGAAACAAATCAACATAATGTGTATCTCAAAAATCTTTATAATCTCAAAAACCGGTTCAAATATGTATTTAGGTTTATGAATTTAAAAAGGCTTGTGTTTTTTTGAGAACTTGGGCTAGGCCAGCCTGATTCATGCTGTTGTGTTAGAGTATTTTTTAAGTATTAATAAAAGAAAAGAAAAGAAAAGACAAGCGGAAGAGGAGATGTCGGTGGACAATGTGGCAGATGGAGTCACAAGGTGCCACATGGTAGGAAGATAGAGTCGAGAAACCAGCTGGTGGGAGAGTTAGGGATGCATTCTATACATATTATAATTCTATATAAAAAAGGAAAAACTGATTCCCTAATTACATGTATGTTTATGAAAAGTTAACGGGTACTAATTGGGCCTAAATTGTTGTAGTTGAGGCAATATAATAAGAGATAATTGTTGAATCCTCATGCAGTGGGCAAAGCTTGATTGGATTTCTCTACAATGCTATTGCGATTGTAGCGATTAAGGGTGAAGTAGGGCCGAAATTTCAACTGAAGGGTCCCCATATTAGCTGATTCATAGGGTGTCAATCAGCTTGATAAATGTACTGCTGTTGTAAAAATGTAGTAAAAATGTACTGCTGCGAGGCGATAATGTGTATGATGCTCATCCAATTTCAATGAATGATGAGTGTGTTTCATCAATGTAAACGGAGTATTTGATTGAGCTGTAGGAATAAAATAGTGATAAAAGTAGATATACTCATTATTTTCTCTGCAAGTCAAGTGACCAGAGTAACTAGGAGAATTTTGGCAGATTTCAAAAATAGCAGGAGTAATGAGAATTGCAAATGCAAACGTTTGGGATTTTGGTACATGCAACGATCAAAATAATGAGTTTACATTCGTGTGTAATGGTCGTGCATATGATGTGAAGAATGCAGATTGAAATGCAATCTGGGACTTTGTCTTGGGATATAAATTTAATATCGGGAGATATTCAGTCAAGAACATAGAATTATTTAGTATTTGCTAGGGGGTGGATCTAATGAGTCAGTGAATTCATTTTTTTCTCTGTTTAGAAGGAAGGTAGTCTAATTTGCTGAAATTGAAATGCTATTTATGAGAGCCTGGTAAGAACCTTGATCCAGAGAAAGAACAGGATTCTTTTCAAGAAGAATAGGAAACAGGGATTAGGGGGAAAGGGTTTGAGTTGTGGAGACGAATTGGTTCGACCACAAGCAGGCAGATGATCCCTGGAAACTTCTAGGACCAAGTATCGTTTTCCTCTGCCCCATATACAGCTGAGTTCCTTATTTATAACCCTCAGCCCCTCCCCTTCTCGCATGGATGCTAACATCCACTTGCAGAGGTTTGACCCATAGAAGCTTGGAGCTTTTTCCTTCTTGAGTACGTCTTGATGCGAGATTTATCAGAGTCTTCTTCGAACTTCATAAATATGATAATGCTTTATACCTAGGTAGGGCATATGGGAAGCTTGATACCAAAAAAAGGGGATCCTGAGTATGAAGAGAAGAAATGAAGACATTCAGGAAGATCTCACAATAGGGTAATTGGAAAGTTGAGACAGAACCAATACAAATATTGTATGCTCTAACAAATTTTACTAAAAGAATGGGAAGGTGGATTTCGATGATATGAACATAAAAAGGAGGTATGGTATGGAATGAAGATGATTAGTAAACTGTTAGATGAACATAAAAATTCACTTCAGAAGAAGGCAAAGAAAAATTTAAGAGGCTAATAAGGCAGATATTTGAAAAACATGGGAAATGCATTGAGGGGAAGTAAAGATCTCCAATGTGTTGGATGTATTTAAAGGGAGGATCAGGCGTTTTTAGTATCGAATGAGGAATCTTGGCAGAAGTGAAAACATTTCGAAAAGATATTCAACTATGCGAGTTCTTATATTTTCAGGTTTTAGGTTTTTGTTGTCAATTCAAGACAATATAAGATACTGTCGCATAAATCAATAAATATTGAAAAGGTACTAAACATTAGAGAGAAAATGAAATTGAACCGGATGGCGTTCCTATTAAACTGAAAAACAAGTGGTGTGTGTTTATGTTTGGACATTCGCACAAGTTTCCTCATAAAGTTGGGCACCACCTATCGTGGTATTGAAAACCTCTGGCCCAAACGTTTCATTTTCTTCCACTGTGACATATAGCAAATGAAATTGCTCTTGATGTGGTGAAGTTTCACAACAGTAACTTCTGACCATTTTCTATACAAACATTAGTTCCTGTTTTCATCACATCAGTAACTTGTGCGATATCTTTCCATAGTTTAGAAACATTGCTAAGCTGTAAGTTTCACACTCCAGTTACCATTTTTATTCATAATTCTTCTTCACTTCCCAACGTCTATATCCATTATCCGTATAGTTGAAATCTCCGATGCTCATGAAGCCAAGAATTCCATTAACTTTAGATTGCATATTCTTCATTTGTTGATATCATGGGATCCTCTTCACTGGTCTCCACTTCGACAATGGAAGAATCATCCTTGCATCTACCATCTTGGACACGTTTCTTATTCCTTCATAATGGAGGTGGGCATATCTATTACTATTTCCTGCCATCTAATACCCTTATTCAGCATGATGGAATAGACTTCTTTCACATGGAAGTTTTTGGCTGACTATTAAAAAACTGCTTGAATATATGGGGTCTCACTGTGGGTTTTCTTTAACTTTTCAAAGAGCTAAAGGTTCTCACATTGATGTCTAAATATCAAGGAGCCCTCAGATCACCGTAATGCACAGTTCTGCAGACTCATGCTTCTGCCAGTCCTGAACTGTTTTCTCATTTCAAAGACTTAGTATGTTCAATTGGCTCAGTCGTTTTGTATTTCCTTTTTCTAGGTGATTTTGGAAAGAGTCGAATATTTTATACAGTCAATTGCCATCCATGAAGATCAGATTTTTCGGAAGCGTACTCGGATTCAACAGGTAATTTGTCTCCAAAATGAGATTTATTTTACTAGCCTTTCAGCCATGTTATGGTCATTTCTTCTCGCATGATCTTCTCTGGGCATGTTTGGGCTTCGAATGAAAACCTGTTCAGAAGTGCGTGAAGAAAAAAATGCATGTTTTTTCTCTTGTGCTCTAGCTATCTTTCTAACATAACTTTCGCTCTATTTCAGGCTGCTGAGAACAGGGAAAATTCTGGGGGATCTCTGATTTCAACATTAAACAAGGTTTTTTTTCCTTCTCCTATAGCTAACATGATGTTACGCTCGAGGGAAAACAGGAACAGTTAACCCTTGAAAAAATATTTTTTAAAAAGGCCTCTTCATCAAGTATTGAACCGGTGATTGATGCTATTGATTTTCAAGTTGTCACTTTCGTCAGGAAGTGCTATTAGACAAAAAAAATAATGGCAAAAGAGGTGCCCAACTTTGGGAAAATAATTAATGGCAAAAGCTCAAACATTGAAAGATGAGAATTTTTCTGAGGGGTTTTGTTTGATTTTGGGGAAAGTGGTTAATAAAACGGTAGTATACTGTCAAAGTGTCATTGTAAAATAATCTGTATCTATTCTCTTTATTAAAATATTTTTCATATACCCTTCAAATCGAGGAAAATAGATTTTACAGTTTTTTACGATGTTTCGGGTGAGTTGGTATTTTTCCTTGACAACAATTTGTCAACTTGATCTAATCCAAATTGGAGCATTAAGATCAACATTTCCTAAACTGTATGCATTGTTTATTTTCTACGTTAACATCAGGTTCCATACATTGTTGAACAAAAGGAAATTCTCCTATTCGTGTAAGAAATGGGAGTAGAAATAAAAGTTATTATAAAGTAATGAGCATTCTGATACCTTTTTTTTTCAGGTTTAGATCAATAAAACTCAAACTGTGACTTCCTCTGACTAGTGCGTTACAACAAGAAAGGACAGCCTAGGCGATCCTGATATGTCACCACTCTTATTCAATATAGAGTCAAAGAGGGAGTTCAGTCAGCGTTGCAGCTGCCGCACAACTGCAATGCTAACTTCACCTGGTGATTATTTGAGGGATTATTAATATAAGATGTCCGTTGACAAACAGAGCATTTAGAAAGATGTATGGGACTAGATTGATCCAGAATTGGTTTTTGATTCTTCTTAGGTTGGGAGGAGTTGAGAAGCAGGAGGTAGAACGAGCAGGCTTGGTGGTGATAAGTTGGTGGAGGAAGATGAGATAGGATTCTTAGGATTCCATGGGGAACGTTCCATTAACATTAACCCGTCTCTGTATGGTATCATGCTATAAGAAACGATGGTATCCTGGTTCTTTGAATTGACCTCCGCCTATAACCTCTACTTTGTTTTCCAGTGACAGGATGTGTTTCACCACCGGGTGGTGAAATCCTTTTATCAATGATCACTCTATCTGGCTACTCGGGTGACTGCAGAGAGACAAAAAGAAACTAGGAACTGGGTTAAGGGGATGAATTATTCTGTGCATGAGGGCATAGGAAGGGGCAAGTTATAATGTTGAATGAGGATATAATGGAGGAAGTGAGTGGCTCTGGGTTGTTCAGTATCTCTGTTACATTCGTGATGTAGAAAAAAACTTTACAAACATTCTTCTATGACTCCAATAAAGCCCAGTGGCTCATAAAATCTCTTCATTGCTACTAGAGAAATCAAGCACGATGAAAATGATGCTTTTCTGAGAGCCTTATGTCCACATGCGATCTCCTAGCTCTCTATCTGGATCACGTGAACGCGTCATGCACTGTGTGTGAAGGGGGAAGACATGGAACCCTGTTACTCGGGTCTCTTTTCTTGTCAGATCTGACAGAGGAACTTAATGGCATTCATCTTTAATTGATGTGTTCCTGTTACCATGGAGGAGATATGATTGGGAATGGAGCCGGACACTCTGAGTTGATCATTAAATATGATGGTGGATCCATAATATTTCGCACCTGGAATCGGCCAGACTCTTTTTTTCCTTTTTAGAGAGCTGTGTCCCACTCGTTTACTTTATGTTCCGTTATCAGCTTTTTGTACTGAAAAAATGTTTGATACTTTCAACTGTCACCAACTTCCAACTGTTACAAACCGAAGATGGAAATTGAACTTTTTTGGGCAGTGAATTAGATACAATGGGCTGATATATATGAGATCGATGAGTTAAGAAGTCACTTCAAACTCTCATTATACTTTCTAATCTTCTTTTGATAGGTTTCTATTTTGTAGTTTCTTCAGTAGAGGAAAATTCCATTAGTTGGTGGACTCATTAGTCCCTGAGAAGATTATATGAAAATTCATGGCTCTTACGTGAAGTCATCTGGGAGTCAGTAGAATGAAAGGTCAGAAAGTAGTCAACCCAAAATCAAATTCTTGGGCCGGAGGAACCTGAGAAGATAGAGGATTAAGGGGTAGTCTTGGGTGAGAAAGACATGAGCTAGTAAAGGTCTAGGAATAGCACCGAAATTTACTTTTTGAAAATTGCAAAGTTTTTTTTTTTAAATTTAGGAGATTGGTAACTATCTCTTCGAAACTTAATACGGGCCGAACCTTCCTTTATAATTTCTTTCCCTGTTCACACCGCAGTGATAACGCGACCTTAGAAAATGAGGGTAATACTGTCAGGAATTGGCTCATTTGGTTTGACCTTGACTAAATCAGAATCAGCTGGTCGTAATAATCATGAAAATAACTAGATGATCAAGAAAATGTCAAAATTGTGTTCCACGCTAGCTAAATAGAATGTTTGTGGGCATTTATAAGAAATGAGTGTTATCATCATCACAATTAGACAGTCTTGAAATATGTAGATGAATATTTGATTTCTAGGCTTATGTAACCCTTCCATTTTATTTTCTTGGAGATGTGATTAATAATTACTAGAATGGCTTCTAGATCAAGTCGACTCTTCAATAACCACTCCATGGTGAAAGGGGCATGTGCTATCTCTTCCTCTGGGATATAATGTGAGGCCTACAATCGAAAGGGGAAAAAACATATTTCGGTGCATCGATCAACAGAATGTCTGTAATGATATAGACTTGTCATTTTGGTTCCTAATTTTGGTTTCAATCCTCATTAGAGACCAACTAAGAAAGACGTTTCAATGCATCAACCGTTGCTTCTCTCTCCTGCGACTTCCTCTTCTCAGTTCTAGACATGAACTACCATTGCGGGGTCTTAAAATTTCGGTGCTGGACAGGGCCATCAAAAATTGCATAGGAACGTGTAACTGTTGTGAATGGTCAATGCTTGAGGTGATACCAGCACATTTATGCTACTAACTTTGTTCTGGAAACCCTGATCAGAACTCCAAAACGTTGGCTACTGTTGGATGTAATTGACGAGTTGAACTTTATTTCACTTTTTCAGTATCACCTGGTGCATATATGCTATGTTTCCTCTAAAAGCGATCATGCTTTGTTGTTAAACTGATGTGGTCCTCTAGACGTTCATAGTACAATAGAAAGGAGCACATGCGACAGAAGCATACTACAAAACTGCCAAGTTAATATTGTGAAGAGATATCAGATCTTTATCAGAGTATAATCCCCTATAAGTTCGTGCATAAATTTAAAATAACCTGAAGAGATGGGTTTTCATCCTGCAGGTTGAAAACTATTGTAGAACATTTAAGGCTGGTTTGGGGATAAAAAGTAACCTAGTCGTGAGTAGACATAAGAAATGGTAATTATAATAGATCCGGACTTGTTCCTATTTTCCTGTGCTTCATTTGGCTTCCAGTGGACCACAACAGAGCCGCAAGGATTACTGATCGAATCTTCTTTCGTCCTTTAGTGGGCTGACTCATTAGTTACACTTAATCATGTGTCATCATCTCTGAATAGCAGTTCTGCATCTTATTTCTTGTTTCAGTAATTGTGACTGTATTTTGCAGGTGAAATTAGGGGAACCAGGCTACAAAGAATGTTATTATACTGAGAAGTTTGACAAAAAGGATGAGAAGATTGAGGATATCCGTCAGGATGTTGTATGTCTTGCTACTTTACTCAGTTTATGCCTAAAAATAAATTTGAAAATTTGTAGTATATAAAATATGTTGCAGGCTGTTTCATTGAATTCGTTTCTACTTTTTTTTAATCGAAAAATGCTTTTTCTTTTCATTTATTGAAGCTTTAAGTCAGCTCCAGATAGTTGGACTGGAGACAGGCAGCATACTGTTATATTTGTTTATTGAAGAAAACTTTATCACGGGGAATTGATAGATCATTTTTTTGGTAGACCTGAAATAAGGTATTTCTTTTTCACTGGTAGACCTAAGTTTTGATGGAATCCTTCCTCTGGCCTTTTCCGACACTGGAGTGGAAATTATGATCCCACTGTCGTAGAAGACTTTATAGACTTTACTCATACATTTCTCATTTCTTTCACAAGACCACAGTCTCTGTAG
This sequence comes from Spirodela intermedia, assembly GCA_902729315.2. Classification (NCBI taxonomy): domain Eukaryota; kingdom Viridiplantae; phylum Streptophyta; class Magnoliopsida; order Alismatales; family Araceae; genus Spirodela; species Spirodela intermedia. The sequence continues at coordinate 5,825,773 of LR746267.1, read as the reverse complement.
TCCGTTAACCCAGACCAGGTGTGATCCAATGAGTTAAACTAATCACTATTTGGACATTGTTTTGATTTGTTATCTCACCTACCTAGCCATTCATTGGAATGAGAGCTATCTCATCCTACATTACATCAGCATCTGAACCGAAATCACTTGTAATTCCTATATAGATCCATTTTCCTCGTCACTGATAATTTTTAACCTTTTTGGAAAGTTGCAACTGTTATTCCAGGCTCGATTGTAATAATTGGATCTCTCCAGCTCTTTATAAGACTAGAGAAATGGTCATATTCTGCGAAGTTATTGTGGAATTCTGATCATTTTAATTAAGCTTGATATAGTGTTTACTTATCATTATCCTTGAAAATATTCAATGAAAGATTGCTGTGCAATCATGGATCATTGATCTTATCACCAAGTTGGGTTTTAGTCACCGTTGATCGCCGATCTTATCTGGCTGTTACATCCAGATATATGTGATGCATTTGTTTTTGCATCCCTTCCCAAGGTTTGGTACTATCTGTGTGCAGATGCTAAGATGCATCAAAATACCTTTGATTCGATCTGAAATGATGCAATATATATATATATATATATTCATTGCCTTAGTAGTACTGATACTTTGCTAGTTTATTTAACATTTCTTTGGTGTAATCAAACCTTTTGTTCACGTAGGAGGATTCATGTCATAGTTCTGTCTGGTTGAAAATATGACATTTTTGCTTTAACTAAGATTTTGATATTGAGGTGATTGTTGCGATTTAAATTGTGTGCAAGGTTATACCTATTTTGTAGAAGGCTACGAATGTACTTGAAGAGAGAAGAAAAAAAGAATAAGAGGAATACGAGGCACGGAAGTGAATAATACTGGGAAAATTATGTCGTTTATTAGGGTAAAAAAGCATAACGAAGGTAACCGTCGCCTAAAAAGGCCAGAAGACTAATATTCCCTTGCAAATAAAAAGCAGCTTCTTGCTATTATACTCTTCCTCAAGCTGAGGGTTGATGTCTGTCGCACTCAACTTGCCTAGGGTAGAAACAAATTGGGCTATTGTCACCCTTTTTGTAAACATACCACTGACCTCATACACTAAATATGTATAAGGTTAACATTTGTTCCCCATAATCCAATATTTCTCCGGTATGATGATGACCGATCTTTGTGTTCGGTCTTGTCATGTTGTGCATATTGTCTGCAAATTCCTTTCTTCCTTACTATTACGAGAGTTTTTAGTTGAAGATTAATGTTCTAAGCTAGGATATCTTGACTAATCTGTTCGCTAAAGGTCTATACTTAGTTTTTGTACTCAATATGGCCTTCAATCACAAAATGATTACGTTTTAGTGTATAGAAGTGGTTTTCTAGGACGCTATTTCAATCAGCCAAGAGTATGATTAACAGCTTTTATGTGAGTTGGCTATATTTTAGTGAGCAGCAGTTGCATATTCTGATTGACTATACTCGCAAGAAAATTTTGTTTTCATCTTGGGAAATTCAGACGCTGTAATTTTCTAACCTGCTGTTGATATGTTCCCTTGAATAAATCGCAAAATTCATCACCACTATTATTAGTGAAACTACAATTTATCTCAATGGGTGTGGCGACTAGATTGCACCCTAATTTCTTTGTTTACTACAGAAGATGTACTGCATACGTCCACTGACAATTATGAAACCTCTTTTGTAATCTAGCAACTCCGCTGTGAAGAATGCATATTAGCTTGCTTCATATCCCGTGCATCATCTATGAAAAGGATTATAATTTGTAGTTGAATTGATACCGTTTAATGATCCCACATTATTGTTTATACAGATTCTTCTGAATGATTTGCCATTTTTTTGTCATAAACCCTGCAATGCTTCACCTTTTGGATGATATTATATTGCATTTTCTCCATAAGTTTAATGGGTATATAACTTTGTCTCAACAGGTATTGAAATATGTGGAAGGCCTTTGCTGGGTCATGCGGTATTACTACCAGGGTGTCTGTTCATGGCTATGGTCAGTCAAGAGTTTTTTCATTAACATCTACTCATTTGTACGTTGGCCTGTATAATAAATTATAGCACTCGAAAATTCGAACCACGTAGGAGGGATATTATGATAAATACTCACGAAATAATAGTAGTTTCAGAATGCATTTCTATTTGCTGGTTCTCCAGATCCTATCAGATCACGTGGGTTTCTAACATATTTTTTTTTATTATTCTTAGGTATTATCCATATCATTATGCCCCTTTTGCTTCTGATCTGAAAGGTTTGGCTGATATGGAAGTTACTTTTTTCCTAGGACAGCCATTTAAGCCATTTGATCAGCTAATGGGAACATTACCCGCTGCCAGGTTGTTTTACCATTGGTTAATGTTGCTTCCAAGAGTGAGAGATGCGAGTATCCTGCATTGGCAGATAGCTTTTTCCATCCTGACAACCTGGAAACTATTTCATGCAGTTCAAGTGCATTACCAGTTCATTACAGAACTTTGATGACTGACCCGAAATCACCGATAATAGCTTTTTATCCGGAAGGTAATTTTGATCTTTCAATCTAGGAACTTTCCCTGTTTTTTTCTCAATATAAGCCATCATTTTCTTGTTGTCTGAACGTTTTCGCCATCTTCTATGTAGACTTTCAGATAGACATGAATGGCAAACGATTTGCATGGCAGGTAACTAATGTCTAAATTCTAAGGATATTTTGCCTATTTTCGTAATGATGTCGAATTTTCAACATGACTCTGAGTATGTTTCCTGTTTATAGGGTGTTGCTAAGCTTCCATTCATTGATGAAAGACGATTGCTTTCTGAAACGAAGAAGCTTGAGGAAACATTAACGGTCTGCTTAATTATTTTTGTTGTCTTTTCTAACGATGTGCTTTCTGTGTACTCCTAATTGTCAAGCTTTCTTCATTACCTTTTGTCTTCTGTCTTCTCTAGGTAGAAGAAAGGATCCGAAATAGCATGATGTTTGATATACTTTACGTGTCTGAGAACCATCCTTTAGCTGCTCAGATCATCTCACTATACAATTATCAGTCCGCCAACCTTCTTGATCAACTTCATCCTTCATATTTTCCAATTGATACCAATCTCAGGTTTGCATGGCACGCTTGGTATGATCCACCCAATTTTCTCTTCTTTTAAACCATCGTTTTGACTCTCTTGCTGTTTGTAGCGGCGGAATGAACGGCTTTCTTTGGCTCTCTGAGAGGAATGAGCTAAGAAAGGTCGTCTCCTCCCCTGTTAACGGGTTGAGAAGCCTTGAAAACAATTATGCTTGGTGAGTCTGCGGTGGGCCTTGTCTCAATTGGGTCAAATCTTCAGATGACTTCATATTTTTTTTCTCTTCTTCTGCTCAGGAACGCTACATTTATCAATCCCAAGGAGCACCCTCACATCCCGGAACCACCTGAAGGTGTGATTGTGCCACCGAAGGTAATCTTCTGAAGAACCTCCCCAATTTTGAAATCTATAACCGGTTGATAAGGACTTAAAAGTTAATGATGCTTTTGTTCATATTTTGGCCTGCATATTGAATTATACACATATCAAGCATAATCAGATTTTTTTCCAAATCTGCTAATTCTAGCGACGTGATGCCTATTTAAATGATCGCATTCTGACCCATATGCGGCCACTTTGCCATTTTCACTGGACTAAGGTTTCCTGTGCAGTAGATTTGAATAATCTTAACTGCATAATAGTTGGAATGGGTAGAATACATTGCTCATGTGGGGCTTGGCCATGGAATGTTTATGTAAGGATCAGATAGTATGGGATTCTGTTGATTTTCCCAAGAGTGGTGAAGGAGATGATAGATAAACCGAGGAGGTCTCTGCTCTGTTTGTTACTCTCCCCGATGCATTCTTTTTAAGCCAAATTTTTTTTTTTGTAATTCTCTGCGTGTGGGTTAAATGTCTTCTAGATGCCATTTCTGGGCTGATCCCACACAAGATAGAAGTGTGGGTCGACTCTAAATATTTCTTGGACCTTTGCCGAGCTGGTGTATGGGATCAACGGTAAATAATTTCATTGATAAAAAAACTTGTGGGAAATAAGAATGTTTTCTTCTATGGAAATATATCCAATTGAAGAAATGAGTACACAGTAATGCATAATAATGCTAATTAACAGTATTACCTGAATGATATCTTCGAGGTAATATTACTTTTTCTATTTGAACAGAATTTCGATGTTCAACTGTTTTGATTACAAACTTGGTTGTTTTTTTTTTGGTTTGGTGTTGAAGAAATCATTAATATTTTCAGAAGAAGAATCTTATTATAGTTTCATTGAAATTGATTGATTTATTTTAGTAGTCCTTTAAATCAACCTTTGAGGACACGCTTCACCTGTCTAATGCCATATTTAGATTCAATAACAAAATTTTGTCCCGTGAATCAAGCGTTATTTATTTTATTATTTCTTGCATAATCGATGAAAATATTTTCTATGCCATGGAGATTTAATACGACACCATTTTAATGATATTATTATTTATAGATGTCCATACGACTTGCTCAATCAACATGTGCTTGATGTGGAATGGTTATCTGAACTATTCAATATCTTCTCCATGGATGATTAGGGAAACCCTGAGAAAATTCTCAACTGCATCACATCCTTGTGCCTTTTCTGCTGCTCAGCCATTCCAATGATGGCATCTCTCTTGTTATTTTCTTTTTACAGATATTGAGACCACATGATATCAAGCCCTTCCCTGTTCTATGGCATGAAGACAATAGCGGCCGACGGCATCAACCTAGAGAAAGGTGTCACTTTCAGCAGCACTCTACAGCGCATCTTTTCTTCATGACATCTCATTTCTCTCTCTCTACTCTCTCTCTAATCTCTTGACTGTGGCTGATGGGATCGACGTGGCAACCAAATCGGTCACTTCCGATACCCAAATTCCCAATTCGGTCCTGTTGTGACCGAATCACCACCACTCAATCCCAACCCAATGTTCTCCCACAGATGCATAATCCCTTCGTAGCTAATCTCTCTGGTTTTTCCAGGGCACAAGTGTCGGGGGCCATCTCGGGCCAGCTCCTTGGTGACGCAGCGCACCGCCTGATCAAGAACACTCTGCAATTCAAGCCCAACAGCAGCCCCGGGCTTCTCAACTACCCTCACAGGAACGGGCCGGCATTGGTGAAGGCCCGGCCCAGTGGGTCATCTGGCGTTGACGGCCTCTTCGGCCAGGAGAGAAGCCACTTCCAGCACTCGAACACCTGGGGAGCCCCAAATTTCAGGGCGGTGGCACCGCCGGTCGCCATGCAGAGCAACAGGATGGTGGAACGGTACAGTGGCCACGACTTCTATGCGGGAGGTGAAATGTCCAGTTTGGCCATTGCAGAACAAAGAGGGCCGAGGCCTCAATCTCCGCCGCTGCAAGTACAGAGTAATGTTGGGTTCTGGCCAAACCAGCCACCTGTCCAGAGTGCCGGGCTGCCGCCGCCACGGCCTCCGGTGAATTGGATCGGGCAGCAGCCTGGTGGGCATCCTGTGGGAATGAGCTTCAGTAGGTCAGAAATTGCCAATTATGGTGTTTATGCCAGGCAGCCTCAGATGCAGCAGGAGCAGCAGCAGCAGGAGTTCAGGAAGGTTTATCAGCCCAAGCTGCGGCCTCCTCAGAGACAAGAGGATTACAGTCAGTTCCAGTGAGATTCTCACGGTGAAGAGAAAACTTACTATTGTAGATGTACCTCCCTCTCTCTCTCTCTCTCTCTCTCTCTCTCTCTCCCTGTGTTTTCCCGATAGAAAACAGAGACAGGGACCCACACCACCAATGTATGAGCCAGTGAGGTTGAACCTCGGATGCAAAGGGTGTGGCAAGGGAGCCCATCCGTCGGAGTTTTAAGGTCTCAATGTACCATCAGGGGAAGATATTTTTACAGCTCCATGAATGAGATCAGCATTCTCTAATTAACATAAGCATTCAGCTCTAAAATCACTCTCTTGAGCTCTGAATCCATCATTCTTTCTATAGGAATAATGCTATCCTCCACCATAACCACTGCTTGATGAAGATTGTATGGATGATGATGATGATGTCCCATGATCACGAGTCACCCTGTCATGGAGAGACTGATGATGTTCATCAGCTTGAGGACATCAAGAACGTGATAGAATTCCTTTGGAGCTGCAACCAACAAGACAATACATAATTTTTCAGATGTCTGAAAATTTCAACATAAATTTCAGGAGCTTCAGGGCTTACAAATGAGAACAGCAATCATATTAACGTAGAATATTGCTCTCTTACATGAGGTATTTTCTAGGGCTAATCACATATATAAAAATTTCAAGCTTTTAGGTCTTGGTGGGTGAGTACATAGGCTATGAAGACCATTTCTCATTTAAGTTAAGGAGCTTTTCTGGAGCTGATCGTATGTTTTAAAGCTAATTCTGCCATTTTGAAGCTTTAGGGTTTATAAATTAGACCACAAACCATGCTAATCTAGACCACTGCTGATGCATATAGGCTCATTTTTTTTTCTAGGGCTCATCATGTTGGGGACTGATTCTTCTACCATTCTAAATCTTCTGGGTTTATAACTGAGAACACAAACTATGAGGGCATGCATATGTGGTTCTTTTCTCAAGGGCTCATCAACTATATTTGTGCATCTAGTGGTAGGGTTTGATTCTACCATTTCGGAAGCTTTAGGGGTCTACAAATAAGAACATAAACGATGTAAGCATCTATTATTGGGCAAGCATTTGTGACGTTCGGATGAGCACTTCTACTCAGATTGTTAAGATGAAACATAACGTTGAAGATTCCATGAGCATATTCCAAAGTCTAAAAAATAGTGGGTGAACTTGATCATCAGCTCCAGTCTTTAGAAACGGATTTCGGAGGTGAAGATCAAAGTCAAAGTCAAAGTTAAAGCTGCTTGACGTACCTGGGTACAGCCCCTTGCCGACGTGGGTCGCACTCTGTTGCCTGTCGAAGAGCTCGAGCAAAAGCTTTGAATGTCGCCTCGATGATATGATGAGAATTCTTCCCAGCCATCTGCTTGGCCAAAGAGATACAGATCTAAGTTCAGTTCTTCATGCAAAATATGGCCAACGATCGACCAGAGAGCAGATTCGTTTGCATTTCTTAAGCAGGATTGATTACCCAAACCCTAATGTTCATCATCCATCTCTGTCTTTAAGCAGCAACGGTGGGAGTGCTGCAGGAGTTTTACAATCTACAGCAGTCTCAAAGGCCAGGTCACCATAAATTTATATACAGCGCAAATAATAATAAAATGTGCTGAACTCAATATGAATTCATGAAATTGAATCATTTTTTTTTTCTGATTTGAACGTAATTCTACATAAAATCCTGTTAGGACCGTTGCAGCACACCATATTCTTTTAATACCACCAATACATCAGTAAATATTCTTATTATTCTTATTATTATAATATTTATTGAATCCTTTTGTCATTCTACAAAGGGATTGCAGTAATATTTACTGAAATATCTACAACGGAGGTTTTTCTAAAGAAAAAGCACTCGCCTGTTGGATGTGGAGCGTCATTCCAGATGTGTTAACCAGAGACTGAAAGAAGTGCTCCACCAGCTGATGAGAACGCGCCATATACATTCACAAATTGGGGGGGAGAAAAAAACCCAGAATAAATAAGTGAGGTTTGTTCAATCATTTCAGATGAAATCAATAGTGGTCGAATACAGAAGAGCAACCAAGAGGACGATCAGAGGACAATTTTGGGGACTAGTGGAAGATTGCTAGATTACTCTCTAGCAATCTAATCTGCAAGTTAAATCCTTCTCCTCCAATCCTTATTTTCTATGGATTATTGTTCCAAGTTGCGGGTAGTTTGATCAGTTCTTGGGTAAGATCTCTTCTGGGAGGCAATTCCCCTTCTAGTTCATGGCTCTGTCCACCGGCCACCACTGACTGAATCTCCTGCAGGGTGATCTCACAGCTTGCTTTCCTCCATTAAAGTAAGAATATGGGTCGCGGAGGATTCTGCAGATCTGTCCTGGTCGCTTGTCTCTCACCAATTAGTAAAGAAAGACGGATTTACCTGTAAATCTTTGTTACTCTTTCACAGAGCAGAACTGGTTTTGATTCCCTGGGTGCAAGCCACGGGCATCAAGAATTTTTAATCTCATTTAAACTTCCCACATATTTCCATCAATTCCCAATGTTTCAACTCCAAAGATGCTGATAGGTGTTTGTTTCTTCCAACCATCTGGTTCCATCTACCTTAGAGAACCGGAGTCCAACCCCATATCTATTAAGCCCAAGCCAGATTTTGATTTCATCAGCTTATTTTCCAAAAAAACAATGACAAAAAAACCCTAATTAAAAAACTTTTAGGTTCCAAATAAAGACTTTGATGCCTTCATTTTTTTAGTCCCTTGAAAACCCACCCAGCCCTGATGGTTTCTGCTTTAAGGGGGGTCCAGGATGGCCAATAGTGATGGAAGCATGGAAGTAATAAACCATATACACTTCAACGGGCTTAATGAAAGGTAAAAGGAAAGGGGATTAGAAGAAAAATGATGGTATTTGAGCGTGATTATCTAAGAGAAACGGTAAGCTCATGCAAAAACAAATGAGAAATGACATACCTGGGTATCATAAGTCCCAACTCTCTCTGTGGGGATGCGAAGATCATACGCCAGATGTGGACGACCCGATAAATCCTGTTGCAATGATTGGAATTAAAAGAATTTCCGAAATAATAAATCACATGTTTAGGACTCATTATGATTTATCATCAATAACATCTGAGATATGCTCATCATGAAACAAATATCATCTCAGTGAGGAAAATATAAAAAATATACTCATGAAGAGAATTCAGCAACCACAGGTTTATGGACCTTGATCTTTTCAGCTTTACGAGCTAAAACTTTCACAAAAAATAATGGCATGTAGACATTTCGAAAAAAAATAAATGAAATTTATCATAAACGGAAAGCTTGGAGTTTCATAATTCATAGTCTACATGAAGAGTCCAGACTTTACCAGTATAACATTAACAGCAGCTTCATCAAGGGGAGCTGAAAAATTTCCAAACCGATAAATCCCTTTCCTATCCCCAAGAGCTTTTAATAGTGCCTAATAACGCAAAAGGACAAGTAAGATTCCATGAATGAAGAAAAAAAAAAAAGCTTCACAGGAAAAAAGAATAAATGCTTCGCAGCAACTGTACACTCTGAAAAAAAGAAAGGAGAGATGAAATAGAGAGAGAAATTTACTGTTCCAATCGCAAGTGCAACATCTTCATTCGTATGATGGTCATCGATGTGGATATCACCAGAAGCCTTCACAGTCAAGTCAAATAGGCCATGTGATGCTATTTGCTGCCCAATGCAATTTTTATGTCCAGTAAACGTTACATATCAGACGACACTGATTATTTATAATTCGTCAGAATAAAGTGAAAAAAGATATTACCTCCAGAAAAAACTGAAAACATCATGGAATAAAGGCTTTGGAGAAAGATGAACTCATAAAAACCGCCTAATGTTGGGTCGCAGGGGTCAGACCTAACCCTTTGCAAAGGTATTGTAGAATTTAAGAGTAGGCTATGTTTCAGCATTATGGGCACCTAGAACTTGAGATTATAAAACAAAGTGACAAAAAATCTTGCTCCGTGGACCAATCGTAATGATTGAAACCTTTTCTTTTTCATTATTAAATCAAAGACGCAGAAATGCTAAATTGAAATTGGCTATGACTTAACACATCTTATATCAAAATTTTATTGCTCTCCTGTCATCAGAAAGTCCAATTTCTTCAAACTTCGACATGTCCAATTTATTTTAACGGAGTTCATGGAGTTCCAGAAAAAACTTGCTGATTTTGTCATAATTGAAACTAGACATACAAAAGCATGCCACTCGATAGGCCAGAATAATGATATGATCAAAGAAAATGATAGGAGGCATATAATTGACCTATTATTCAATATGATCGGTGATTCATCAATTATAAAGCATCCTGATAATTGATCTTTATAAAATTTCCTTGAGTTCACATGCTTGCATCAGTGCAGCTAGGCTTGGGAATGTAGCAAGCATTCTGCCATATGCTTGCTGTGCAACAACGATAACTAATCATTACACCGTACGAATATTGATTGATAACTGGTTTATGCAACTATAAAATATTTTCTCATAATACAAAATATTTGTTCATAGACGCCCAATTATAATAGAATTGATGGCTGATTGAACAATGACTGAACAACGATAATCCCTCTTGCCAGGGCTTTTGATTGACATGATGCGGATGGTAGCGGTTTCATACTCAGAATAGAACTGAAAGTCATTCATTTTCTCACAGAAAAATGTGCCCTATCCCATTACTCAGCTTCAGAGTTTGGGTTTGGATATCTACTATTCGGCCGATTATTCTTTACATTAATTGAGCAGCTTTGGATGGTTGATACAGCATCAAGAAGTTCATCACTACCTCACCCCAACCCCTTCTTCACATGTACCTTCTACTGGGCGCGCTGGCTCTGTCTCAACCACAACAGAAAAGTTCATCCAATACAACATATGGCTCAAGCCTGCCAACTTGGTCGAGGTTTTCACTCAGAAATCATTTTACTCAAAATGCCGAGAGTGTATGCAGTTGATCATTGGATTCTTGGGGTCATCCTAAAAAATGATTAGAAAGATGGTTTAAACTTCAATTCATAAGATGCACTTATTTTTATTACCTGTGGACTTGAACGATTTATTCTCAGTGAGAACTCCAAAAACAGAAAAAAGAAGGCATGCTTACGTCTAGCATGTGATCAAGAAAGGGAATGCCCGTGTTGCAGTCGGCGACTCCTGATCCATCCAAGTCCAATCTAACCTGCACGCTCGTCTCCTTCGTGATCCTCTCAACCTCCCCGATGCGAGGTGCTGGAGCATCGCAAAACGTAGATCATCCAATATGTACAGCATGAACTTTTGAGTAAATCTCAGAGAGTGTCAATCAGCCCCAATAACATCATGCGACGAGAATCACTGCAATAGTAAAATACATCGTACGCCCAGACCCATCCCGCGAAGAAATCGGTCGAAAAAATTGGGACCATTTCCGCGAAGGAGATGTGATGGGATACTCGCCGGCCCATTACATCCCCGCCGGAAAAGGACCGGCCGCCGTCCCCTCTAGGTAGCCATCAGCACCTACCAGGCAGCAGCAGGAGGAGCAGCAGCAGAAAGAGTACCTTCGAAAGAAGGAGCGAAAGTAGCAGCGGCGCGAGCTCCCGGCGACGTCACCGTAGCCCCGTTGCCCGCGTCCCGGGAAGAGGGCGACGCAGCGAAGGCGGACCGTGCCTTTGGGGACCTCCCCTTGACACCGCAGACAGAGAGGAGGCTGCTCCAGCACGGACGGAAAACCCTACTCCCCTCAAGGTCTCCCACCTGTGGGGCCATCAGGGAGACCGTTCCACCAGAGGCCAGGAGCTCCATGGACGCCGGATGGAGGGGAGGAGCCCTGCCTCTGGACTCCCTCTGTACAAATACCCCTGTGGACTTCCCTCTGTTAGTCCACTCTCTATCGCATTTAGCTCTGATGGTAAGTTTTCATAAACTATACTTGTTTATTTAAAATTATTTCGAATTATTTTTCACAAAGTCGAGGATTTTGACCCATGAATCTATAAGGCATAAAAATTATATCTTGAATCCACAAGATCAGAAATTTTCAACCTTTGTAGTTCTTTGAATACACAAAGGAGAAAAACATGAACCCACAAGTAGACATACATTCAAGAGAGAAAACTTCGTACTATTTAAGATGATTTTAATGATTTTAATCAGTTTGAAAATTAGTTGCTGTGGCTGCAAAAATTAGAACAGATTTTGAAGTAAAATCAAAACAGTCTGAAAAAAACATGTCAATCCTCACCAATCTCACTTTAGCGTTAGATCAAAAATAATAACCTATAACCCAAAATAATTGAGCCCTCTTTCTTCAATCCTCACCAATCTCACTTACCTTTCACCAAACACCTTTAAAAGATACCATTTCCCCTATTAAAAAAATTCTCTTTTTTCTCTGTCCAGATTGCCCAGGTGTCTGCACATTGAATAATCCACCGCATAGCTAAGTTCATTAATGTGACTCGAGGTTTCTCCTTTGTAATAATATGATAACTGGCAGATCTATTGAGGTGAGGGAAGGAGCTTCCAAGGAATAAATAGACCAAACAAGAGCAAATGCTGTTCAACGTCTGCACATTGAATAAGCCACCTACATGCTCCAATCCATGTCCTTATCCGACGCCAATTCTACCTGTAGCTAAGTTCACTAATGTGACTCATGATTTCTTACTGTATAGCTTTGTTATAGTATACTAACTGGCAGATCTCTTGAGAGAAGGAGCTTCCTAGGGAGCAAATGCTATTCATCTAATGATTTTATAGCCAAACGCCACAGAGGTCTGGGCTACCTTGTTGCCTTGACAATTCTTCAAGAACTATTGTTGGGATGATATTTTAGTCACCTTGAATCAAAAGGCAATATTGTGCCCATGCGAGGCAAACTTAGAACCATGTTTGCTAGGACCATATATTTTAAGAATTACTGGATTTGTTGGTATTCACTAGATGGGGGGGATGCTTTTTCAGGGTTTTAATGCTGTATAGAAGAAATTGGATTGCCTTCCCAATCGATGTAAATATTTTTTCTTATATCTGGAACCAATATAATCGGTGCATTCTGCAGATTTTATTGAATCCGATTTGTTTTGGTCCCACTTTTGGCAAAGGAAAAACTAGTAGAATAGAAGAGTCACTAGTTGGATCATTTTTCGCTGATATGATGTCATTTAGACCTATTCACAAAAATCTAGCTTCGAGGACGAATTTCTTTCTTTATTTATTTTCATAGAAAGAATGCAACACACAGGGAAGACCATTGGTTTGGTTTCTGGGGTGATGCAGGATATCTGCTTGTTAGTAAATTATTTACATTAGATGAGTGCTTTTCTGGTAATTATTTCTCTAAAACCCACCGTTCACAGCGGCTGACAAAATGAGATGCCAATAACAGATGACACCCCAATTCATAAAAAGAAATATCAGGTAAGTTTTTCCGTGTTTGCACAGATTTTTCCCTGCAAACCAGGTCTATTGAGAGGGCAGTTGATTGTCTTTAGACAATATCTCAGAATGATGTCACAGCAGCGTGTATAAGGTCAATCCCCCAGTCATGAGGAAGTGTTTTGTTAGTCTGTTGCATAAATCTTCTTTCAGTATAATTGACATCGTTTCTCTCTTTCAATGATGACTGTAAAACCAGTTTTTGGTGCGTAATGTTCTTCTTATGTGCCAATTCTCTTCTATGCCCTATTGGACTGAAGTTCCTCAGTTTCTTTTTTGTAATGACAGTTTCTCAACATCTGAACTTCCTTACCTGGAGAACGATCATCAAATACCTGATCCACCATTTGATATAAATTTTGAGCGAGTTATTGATTGACGAGTTTGTATTTATGTGTTTTTTTGTGGGCAATGACTTTCTTCCTCATATGCCTTCATTAGAGATTGGGGAGGTATGGATCAAGCTAATCATTTCCATTTTTGTTGCCTATTTCTTGTTCTATCTATGTAAGGTATCCGTCCTGTACTGGATGGGAGGTTATTATCCTGGATTATTGATCAAATTTAGACATTTAATAGGAGCATCCCAAGATCTCTAAGCTGGATATTTTCCATCACCAGTAAGGCTGAATTCGTCACCATGTTTGAACCATTCTTTTCAATGCTTCAGGGTGCAATAAGTCAACTGATGTCTGTCTATAAAAGATATTTCGGAGCAATTGGAGGTTACCTGACAGATTCGGGAGAGAGAGAAATTCTCAGCCTCTGTGAGCCTTTCACGCATTGCCTTTTCTTTGAGGATGACATTCTGATTATGCTATGTCGATCCAATTCCATACTTGGAATGGATGGGACTAAATCTTTGGGCTTTCCTCAGTTCTTACCCTACCAGAGAATCTGACAGGTGTTCACAAATTCATATATATTTTATGTTTCATGCTGTAACATGATGGTGGAGTGAGTTCTGGGAGGAAGGAAACTAGATGAATAGATACTTCTGATAGTTGATGAACTGTATACCGATTCATATTTTTCATGAAATATAATCTTGGAGTAGAATAAAAATTTGAAACCTAATTAAAATAATTAGGTTTATTAATTGACAAAGGCTTGATTTTTGAAAATATGTATTTAGCTTTATTAATTGAAAAAGGATTGATTCATAATTTTTATGAAAATCAATCTTGACGCAAAATCCAACTTTGAAGCCTTATCAACGTAATGTGCATCTCAGAAATCTTTATAAGCCTGCATTTGTTGCAGAGATGCATTGATTTCATCTATTTAAAAGAGCTTATGTTTTTTGTCTAATTATTGTGTTAAGTCTAATTTCTCGTTTTCCATACTCTGCATGTGGGTTAAACGTCTTCCAGATGCCATTTTCTGGGCTGATCCTAGCCTAGATAGGAGTGTGTGTGGGTTGACTCTAGATATCTCTTGGCCCTTTTACCAAGCTTTTTGTGTGGGTCAACGGTAAATAATTTCATTGCTAAAAAAAACTCAAGGGGAAATAATAATTTTTTATTCTATGGGAATGTATCCAATTGCGTAATAATGCTAATTAGCAGTATAACTAGCTATCTTCGGGGTAACTCTAATTTTTCTATTTAGGCAGATTTTAGACTGTTCATGCAGTATTATTAAGTATTTGACTTTCGCCGGCTTATTGGGACAGATCTGGCGGCTCAAAAATCTACCCTTACAGATACCCATTAAAAATCTCGGTTATTTAATACATATTTTACTTTCTAAAAATCCTCCTAATAATAGAGAGAGAGAGAGAGAGAGAGAGGAGAGAGAGAGAGAGAGAGAGAGAGAGAGAGAGAGAGAGAGAGAGAGAGACAGACAGACAGAGAGGGCATGGGAATTATTGCATCTTGATCAGAACAAATAGATTCAGCGATCGAACCCATGTGAGCTCCTTGAATTTACTTTGCGGCCCGAATTGGTCAAAACAAGGGGGGCCATCTGATATAGAATATATGGCCCAGATTGTATCAAACTTCAGTCAGGCTTATCGGCCAGTTGATCCAACGGTGATCCCATTCAGTGTTGGGTCAATTCAGTTCTTTGACTCAGTAGCCCAAGCGAAGTTGAGTAGACTCTTCATCCCGTGAGGTCCTTCAATAAGAGACAACGCAAGAGGAGTGATTTTATTAGATTGACCCGTTATAAGTGAGAGGATGGCAGCAGAAAAAAAGTCCATTCTTAGAAGGAATGCATACTATTTGTGAAGAATTTTTCAAAAATTTAGTTTCCCATTGGAGAGTGATTTAATCTCCAGTTTTAGAGTTCTTCAAGAGCCCAACCAATTCAGCTCCTGGAAGCTTTCGCTTCCTGCTTTCTTAACCTCAACTACAAACAAAATTGAAATCTGAATCAGAAAATATACATATGTAAATTAATCTTGAGAGGGAGGGAGGGAGAGAGAGAGAGAGAGAGAGAGAGAGAGAGAGAGAGAGAGAGAGAGAGAGAGAGAGAGATTTGCTTAACTTGTTAGCTGCTGGGAAATCTGGAGACTAGGAGAAAGTTCTTGGATGGAGGTAGGTATTGAATCCAAAAAAAGCACGGCCTCGCCCATTCAAGAGTTCTACTCCACTTCTCTCATTTCCAGTAGACAACTGATGAAAATTAAATTTTTTCTTTATGAGAAAGTCAAGGGATAGTGTAGAGAAATAAAAAGCCTTTCATGTTTTAAATAATAAACAACGATTTTTGATTAAATTTTCACCAATAAAGCCCTCCATTTTGGGATATTGTCATTATCTAATAATATATTTCTTAGATGAACTACAAAAAAGTGATAATTATCTGATTTCATTTATCTTTACCTTTTTAACTATTTATGAATTTTGTCTTAGCTAAAGGTGCCTTTCAGGCGTTCTACACTTTATTTCCAAAAGGTCTGAAATTAGCTAATTGATCAAAACTGGAAAAATTCCGTGAGAGATGATAAAATGTTTTCTTTATTGTAAGGGAGAACAAAGATTTTTGCAAAATCTGTGATGACAAGACACTCATTAGGACATTGTCATTATTTAATGATATACTTCTATTATTAACTACAGAAAAATTCAGCATTAGCTAATGTTCCTTGATCTTCACCTTTTTAATTTGCTTTTGATTTGTCCAAGCAAAAGGTGCCAATCCTTATTTTCAAATTTCTATACTATAGCTAAAACCCAGATGGTATATAGAACCATCAAATATGTTGATCCCTATTTTTTTTTACGTTTGATTCTTCAAATAAATGTTATTTAATATAGTATTGAAAATTTTAACAAGCTGAATTTATGGAAAACAAGAGGATACAACATTGAAGTAATATAATACTGAGAAAATGTTATGTCATCCACATAAATAGCTAGGATGACAATGTCAAATTCAGTAGTCTTTGTAGGTACTATGAGATCCATAAAATATGGTGAGAATTCAAATTACATCAAAGGAGACCACTGAACTTGATGAATTAGACACGTGGACTTTGCTTAAGGCCATAAATGGCACGCTGCAAAAGACACCTTCAATAGTGTTCATTGAGCAACATATAAAGGAGGTTGCTACATAAACATCTATTTTTCAAAGTCATCGTAAGAAAGGCATTGGAAACATCCAATTGGTATAAAGACCATACTTGATTGATTGTTAGAGAGAGTATCACTCGAATGTAATTGTGTCGAACCACTAGAGAGAACATTTTAATGTAGTCAATGCCATATGGCTGAACTCACGAGCAATCAAACGAGCCTTGTAATGTGCAATTGATCCATCTAGGTTATATTTGAGTGTGAAAACTCATTTACATGTGATGATGTTAGCATCAAGTGGACAAGATACAAGTGTCCAATCTCCAAGACACCAAGACATCTACCTCTAATCTATGGCCACCTTCTATTTAGGTATCTATGTAGCCTCAACATATGATTATGGAATTGACTCAGAGGCCATGGGAAGAGTAAAGATACGAAAACAAGAAGAAAGATGGTTGTAGAAAATAAAGTGAGAAATGGGATATTTGGTGCATGCACGTGTACCTTTTTAGAGAGTAATAGGAAGATGAAGGTCATCCACCTAAGTGTCAGAAGAGATGACTAGAGGAGGGTCATCGACAAAGGGTGAAGACAAATCCGATTTCAGAATAGAGAAGTCAGATGGCAACAAAGCTAAAAGTGTCAAAAGAAGAGCTAACGAGGGAGAAATTGAACAAATAGGAAGAGTAAGAGAGGGATCTGTAATGATCACCATAGGAGGAAAATAAGGTGGTGAAGATATAGTAGATCAAAGAGGAGTTGATATTGATGAAAAGGAGGGAGACTCATGAAAAATAATGTCAACTGATGTCACATAGTGATGAGTATCAAGAAAATAGATTCGATAATTCTTTTGTGTTTATCAGTAACCAACAAAGACTCCTTTGAGAGTATGAGAGGTCAATTTAGAAAGAGAAGGAGAGTGGTCTTAGATAAAAGTAGTGCATCTAAAGACATGAGGGGATAAGAAAAAAAGTGAAAAATCGAGTGAAAGACGATGAAGTGAAATGGCTCTACCAAGTGGAGCGGAAGAAAGCCGATTTTGAAGATATGTGACTATTAGAAGAACATCAGACTACATATAATAAGGAACAATCATTTCAATAAGTAGTGTGCAAGTAATGTCAAGTAGTTAGTAATATTTTTCATTCGGCAACATGGTTTGATGAAGAATATCATGATCATCACAAAATATATGAAGTGAGTCTTAGATCAGTTCTAAAGTATTGTTGGTACAAAAAATCTTGAACGTAGTAAAGTACTAAGTGATGACCTTGGTAATGAAGTGAACAATTATGGTGTGAACTTAAGTATGATCTTAGAAAAGATAAACCCAACTCACCCGAGTGTAGTCATCAACAAAGACAATGTAGTAGCAATGATCCAAGATAGATGGAGTACAAGAGAGGCCTAAAACAATACAATGAATGAGGTCAAAAGGTGATGTGGATGAAATTCCGTCTCGACTTGAGTATGAACCATGATGATGTTTACTTAATTAACACGACTCGCATACAAACTTATTAAGAGAAAGCCAAGGCAAGGTTTTTTGAAGTTTTTTAAAACAAAGATGTCCTACATGACAATGCCACAAAAAAGATGAAGTGACCATATAGAAAAAAAAAAGGCTTGAAAGTCCTTATAGACACCTTGACAAAAAAGGTTCATTGGATATTAACTTATAGACACCTTGGCCATTCTCACACCCCAAATCAATCCTCTATTCAATATATAGATCTTGGAAGGTATATGAAAAGGAAAAAATGTAACGGAATAAATGATGACTCAAGTAATGGTATTGATAAATAAGAGGTTAGCAAAAAAATCGAGAACATAGAGAACTTGGGTGAGAGGAATATTTGGGGTAACAATGGTATTGTCATATTTGTTGATTGAACAAGTTCGGCCATCAGCAATGATAACTAGTGGATGATGAGGGGTAGACTAGTATGATGAAAAAATGGTGGGTATGCCGATTAGGTGGGTGGAGGCCCTCGAGTCAATAACCTATGGTGAAAATGAAGATGCAAGGAGAGTGTGTGTATCTGACATGGAAGGATACAAAAGTGTGGACAAATTTGTAGAGGAATGAGCCATAGTATCACTAAAACAACATGGTGCTTCACACTCAATGGAGGTCAATGTCACCTGAAAAATTAGAGATGGGACACTAGATAGTATTGTAGAAGTTAGTGAAGGAGGCAAAAGAGCCAATTGGGCAAAGTTGAGCTTCTTGAATTGTTTCAACATTTGTCAGGTAGATGATTTTGCTTGTGGTAGTGGATGCATGGAGGAAAAGAATTATGGCCCTTCCCTCATAGTAGACAACCACTATCTGGTCTTGAAGTAAGAGGATCATGTGATACTCAAGAAGTGGAGACGATCATCATTGAAGGAGTAAATGTGCCACTAGCAATAGTAGGAGTGTTTGTACTCACACTAAGTATAGTGGAGAAAATGTGAGACATATTGTGTACTGAGTCTCTAGAGAGGATCATCACATGAATCTGAGAGATAATTGATGAGTGAAGTCTACTTAGATAGACTTCGACAAGAAACTCCTAATAATAGTGCTCGAATGTCTAGAGGTCAATGGTCAAAGGCAGATAGATGGCAAGCCCTTGTATTAGGACATAGAGACGACTAAAATGAGCTTGAAGTGAAGAGTTGTCCTACTTATAGGCAAGAAGTAACTCAAAGATCTCGACCATCTAATTAATATTCGTCTAATTGATGTATGTTCTCAAATGTCATCTAGAGTTGTTGCACAAGGTAAATCCAGGTGTGAGGCTTGACAATATTTGACTTAATACTCTAAAGCATCTAAGTAAGGATGGCTGAATAGAGTTGAAACCATGAAACAAATGACAAATTAGTGAGGCCGAGCATATCAATTGACAAGTGATGGAGTAGGTTGTGTGATGTCAAGAAGTACTCGAATTGAAAGGCCCCACGATACATAATTATATCCATTGAAGATATATGCTGGTCCTGTAAGTTGTCTTATGATGGAGTGCCATAGAATAGCTGACCTGATTAGAGTAAGAGTGACAGCTGGTTAAAGAACTAGTGGAGAAAGTGCCTGAGACATCAAGGAGTTGCCCACAAGATCTATAGATTAGGATTAATAGGAGATGAGATGACGTTGGAACGGGATGTCCTCGGAGCCACATGGGGTGCTGGAGGTAGCATGCAGGGTCCAAGAGGTGATGCATAGGGCGCTAGGAGGTGACGTAGAGGGAGCAAAGAGGCGACGCACAAGTGACGGGAAGCGACATGTTAGGTGTCAAGAGGTGGCATGTAGGGTGCCGAGAGGTGGCACGCGGTGCACATGCACTTGTAGTTGGTACATATGTGGCGGCACACTAGACAAGTGTGCAAGACGACACTAGACAAGTGCTAGATGGGTAGTAGGTGTGCATGGTAGGAGGTGTTGTAGACGTACAAGACTATGTTGATTGGGCCCTAGGTAGGTGTGCAAGGTGGCATTGCAAGAGATTGTGTCAGAGAGGATATGTGACATCAAGATAGGAGAGGAGGTGGAGTGGCAGTGGTGAAGAAACCCTATGGCTTTGATACCATGTTGACGAGAAGAAGAGAAAACCCTAGAATTTATATATTGAAAAAGAAGAATACATGAGGTTATATAGAAGAGAGGAAGATGGAGTGGAGAGAGAGAGAAGAAGTAGAGATCGTGGAAGAAGAATAGGGACGTGGAGAGAGTAAGTCCATAATAAGCTTGATGGGACCAATGGGCTACTCTAATAGTACTTACCTTATGTATGGTGAAAATGATCATTGAGAATTTCAATGTTATAATGTAGATCAATCATTTTAATTTATGCAAGAACAATGATATGTAACTCACAATTTTAATAAATAAGAAACTTTTAAAATAATATTTAAAATCTGAAAGCACTTAGACCCAATTCAAAATTTAAATTTCATCCAAAATAGAAAAATAATTTTAAGAAAAATCAGCCCTCTCAAATTCAACCTGATTGTATAGATATGATATAGCAATTAAGCAAAATAATGCAGCAAACAATGAACCAAATGATGTTGGAGGAAATAAATTTTATAAAGGCTTTTGGAAATAAGAGAGAAGGGAGACAACAATATAGAAAATTTAAGAAACTATCAAATAGTAAGACTTCAACAAGGAGAGTCTAGTAGAATAAATTTAAGAAAAATCTCATGATCCTTATTCTCAAGTATTAGTAGAAAATATATGAGCTGATAAGTCTTCATTATCATGAGTTAATAATTAATAAATAATATAATTTAATTTTAACTCATAATAAATAGACTTATATTTATGTTAAATTATAAAAAATAGTTTTCAGTTACTTAATGTAAAATTTTAGCTAATTATGTGATTTTATGTAATTTTTTATAATTTTTATAATCTTATTTTTGAGATAAATGAAGAAAAAGAAAATAAAATAAAAAGATAAAAAAAAGGAGGGGGGGAACTTGCCGACTAGCTAGGTCGGTAAGTGAGTCGAAAGTGCAATCTGGGTAGAGCCATGAGTAGGGGCTCGAGCGACTATGCACTAATGGGGACACATGTGCGCCACTCCTCTTCCACGTCACCAGTGGCCAATCAATTGTGGGAAAAGGAGTGCTCGTACACACGCAATAAAGTGACTCATTACTTCTAAATGTAGTAGTATTATTATATATTCATCCAAAATTTCAGCATACAACCAATGTGGGACTAAACCCACCTCACACCTTCTCTAGAATGGTGTTGATTATTTCAATACCTAAAATACCCTTTGTAACAACGATATACTATGATGATGTCACTTTATAAAAATATTAGAGTACTTATTTTACTCTCTCTAATATAGGTGGGCTATTGGCATAGGTTCGAATCTTATTAGAGCTAAAATTCATATTTTTATCTAATTAAATTACAACTTTTGTGTAGATTGTCAGTTAATGATTAAGTTGTCAAAATCATTTGATCATTGACAAAAATCTTATCAGCATGATTTGTAAAGCATTGTTACTAAAATTATTGAATAATTCATGATAAAAAAATTGCAAATCTATTGAGTAAAACATCTTCAATTGATCAACAAATAAGTCGTCATCGAGAAGAGGACAATCTATCAGGAGATGACTCGTCACCTCGTGAGAACGTACTGTGTGTGATAAAGAACCTCCTTTTGCTACGCAGATTTACTTTCTAACACATGCCCTGCCTCCATCTAGCTCCTCTCTATTAGGTTTTTCTATTCCATCAAGTGATAGGTCCCAGAGACGATTCAATGACTCATTTCATTGATCTCTCGACTTCACAAGAAGATCTAGAGGTTGTCCATATCATCTTTATCTAAGGAGAGCCTTCAAAGGTATAGACACTACACGACAATCCTCCTAAATGCTCAAGATTCAAATACAATGTTGACACATTGTCATCGCGAAGTCAAAATTTTATTTTTTCTACTTTCAACTTGATTTTTTCTTCATTTAGAGGTAATTTGTGTGATTTAAATTTTACAAACTACTTTTCATTTAATTATGATTTTTTTAACTTTTAGAGATCTTATTTTGACCAATTAAATTATTTGTAATCACTTATGTAAGAATCACTAGATGAACTCTATTTTCACTTGATTGACATTTATCAAGTGTTGACATCATCCTAATGTCCACACCCCTTATTTTCCTTTTTTGTGAATTTTAAAGATTTTTTTTCTTATTTTGAAATTTATAAAAAATTATATTCTTTGAATTTTTTTAAAGTATTACTTGATATTATATTACATCCTTGTAATCAACCTATAATGTTTTTACTATTTTTAAAATTTTTATTGAATTATAGTTGATATATTTATTCAAAAATACTTCTAAATATTTGAAAATCGATATTTTCTAGTTTTATAAATTTTAAATTTAGGTGATTTACTATATAATGACTAAGTCACGTCAAATTTTGACGCCATTGTAGGAGATATATTACATAATATTTGATATATTTTTATTTTTCTTTTAGAGTACAAAAAATAAAATTAACTCTTATTTTTATTTTCTTCTTACATAATATTTTTTAATAAAAAAAATGAAGAGTAGTAAGGCAAGGACTAGAGCATACCGAAGGAGGGTAAAGATTATTAAACTTTTTTCTCAAATTTATTGATTTTTATGTATGGTAGAAGATTCTCACATCTAAAGCTAAAAAGTCCTTTCACAATTTTCTTTGAAATTAAAAATCTAAAATAAAATTAATTTTGATGGATCTTGAAGGTAGTGCAGGCCTAGTTGAGAATAATCCTATGTCATGAAAAATCATTATGTCTTTGATTCATTTCAATGAGCATCCAATATTAGAGTTCTAATTAGCACCCACTGTTAAATTCGAATAAATCTAAGAATTTTCTAAATACTTCTTAATTTTCATGGATTGTTTTAAAGAAACCTTATTAGCATTTAGAAAATTTCATATGGTCTATGATTTAGTTAATCTCCCTCAAATTATATCAAAAATTATTAAGATGAAATTATTTTCTCATATATTTATGGACAAAGTTAGTTGTTGTCTATCCACATTAGATAGAGAATTAATTAGTTAGAAAGAGAAAACATAACTTTTTTTGAAAATTTTATTTCTTAAGAAAAATTATAGAGTTTAACTTAAAGATTGGGAGAAACTTTACATGAGACATGAGAAAAATTCAAAGATTTACTTAGAAACTATCTTCATCATATTATAGAACGACTTAGAAAACTTATGATGAAATTTATAGCCTTTATAAGTATTTAAGTTAAAATTTTAGAGATCAAACCTCTTTTGAATTATATGACAGTGATAATAAGAGAAGAAATTATGAATTGTATCATCAAAATAATTCTAATTTAAGAAATGAGATTAACTAAACTAATAAAAGATTTGAAATACTTGATTTATTTATTGATAATATTAAAAAGCCTCATAACCCTCAATTTACTACATATAGTACTTGACATGACTTAGTCATTGTATAGTAAATCACGTAGATTTAAAATTTATAAAGTTAGAAAATATAAATTTTTAGATATTTAGAAGTATTTTTGAATAAATATATTAATTATAATTTAATAAAACTTTCAAAAATAGTGATAATTTTTCAAGTCGATCATAAGGATATAATATAATATCTAGAAATTATTTAAAATTTTCTTTAAAGAATGTTATTTTTTATAAATTTAATACTAGGAAATAAAAATGAAATATATTTAAAATTTATGAAAAAAATAAGGGTGTGGACGTCAAGATGACGTCAGCACCCAGTGAATGCAAATCGGATGAAAATAGAGTTTTGCTCGGCAATTCTTACATAAATGATTATAGATAATTTAATTGATCAAATTAAGATGTGTAGAAGTTGAAAGAATAATAATTGAATGAATTATATCTTGGTAAATTTAAATCACACAAATTATCACTAAATGAAGTAAAGTTAAGTTGAAAATAGGAAAATAGAGTTCTATCGTCGCAACGTCAATACATTAGGGATGCATCATAATCTTGAGTGTTTGAGAAGATCGTTGTGTAGTGTTTATTGCCTCGAAGGCTCTCTTTGGACAAAGACGACATGGGCAATCTTTAGATTTCCTTGCAAAGTCTAGAGATCAATAAAATGAGTCGTCGAATCATCTCTAGCAGCTATCACCTGGCGGAGTGGAAAAATGGCAACTTTACAATTCTTCGACGGTTGTCACCCAACGTAGAGAAGCTAGATGAGAGTGGGGCGTGTGTCAAGGAGCTTCATCCTCATGTTCGCACAGCAAGAAGAGGCTCTTCATCGCATCTGATATGCTCTTAGGAGGTGACGACTTGTCTCCTGGTAGATCGTCTTCTTTCCAACAATAGTTTGTTCGTCGATCAATCGAAGATGCTTAACTCAATGGATTCACAATCGTTTTATCATGAATCGTTCAAAAACTTTAGTAACAATACTTTGCGAATCATGTTGATGAGATTTTTGCTGATGATCTAGCGATTCTAGCGGCTTAATCCTTCACCGGTGATCTACAGAAAAGTTGCGATAATCAGATAAAAAAATAAGTTTTGGCTCTAGGAGGATTCGAACTTGTGTCAGTTGGCCACCTACATGAGAGAGATTGAAATAAGTACTCTAATGCCCTTATAAAATGACATCATCATAGTATATCTCTATTATAAATAAGGGATATTTTAAGTATTAAAATCATCGAACCCTTTTTGAGGAAGGTGTGATGTGGGTTTAGTCTCACATTACTTGTGCGCCAAAGTTTCGAACAAATATATAGTAATATTACATTTTTAATTAAGTCACTTTCTCCTACGTGTATGACCACTCCTTGCCTTATAGTTAGCTGGCCACTGGTGACGTGAAAGGGGAGTGGTGCACATATGCCCTTTTTGGTCCTAGCCGCTCGAGCCCCTACTCACAGCTCCTCCTCGGCTGTGCTTCCGACCCGCTTGCAGGCTCGGCTGGCTGGTAGGTCCCCCCCATTTTGCTATATTTTTATTTTTATTTCTTTTTCTTCATTTATCTCAAAAGAAAAATTGTAAAAATCATATAAATTCATATAAAATCACATAATTATCCAAAAAATTATGTTAATTAATTGAAAACACTTTTCACACTTTAACACAAATATAAATCTATTTATGATGAGTTAAGGCTAAAACTATATTATTTACTAATTATTAACCCATGATAATAAAGACTTATCAGTACCTATCCTATGTATGATGAAAATGATTATTTTAAATTTCAATGTTATAATTTAGATCAATCATTTCAGCCTAAATAAGAATAAGTACAAGTATCTCATGATTTTATTAAAAATAGGGAGCCTTTTTTTAATTTTTATAATCTTAATTAAGGGAATAATTTTTTGTGGAGAGACCCAAATAATATTCAAAATCTAAAGCACTTAGACTCAATTTAAATTCTGAATTTTGTTTGAAATAGGAGCATAGATTTTAGAAAAATCAGCCTTCTCAAATTCAACCTGATTTTATGGATATGATACAAAAAATGAACCAAATGAAGCAGCAAACAATGAACCAAATAATCTTGCAGCAAAAATAATTTATAGAGGCTTTTGAGAATAAGAGAGAAGGACAACCACCTAGGCAGCCTATAAAAAACTCAAGAAACTATCTAATAATAGGATTTTAGTAAGGAGAGTCTAATTAGATCAATTTAAGAAAAAACCCACAAAATAAAAATGTTAGGTGAATATATTGAGTGAGAATATTTTACCTAATCTTTATTCCTAATTATTAGAGGAAATAGATGAGCTATTAAAAGTAAATGAAAATATTAAAATTAAAAATATAGTAGCAAAAAAATAAATAAAATTATTTATTGCTCACAATTGATGAATAAATATAGTGAGAATGATGAGGAGAAATAATCTTTAGATGAAGAAATAGTAATTGATCATGAAGAAATCATCCAAATTTTAGTAGAAGGGAGTAAGGACAAAAATGAGGAAAAACATATTTTAAGTGAGAAAAAATCAGTTGATTTGAGAGATGTATGAGACAAAATTAATAAGTCTAATCAGTATTTTGCAGCCATGGATGTTGATAGTGAGGATGATGATATATATTACCAAAATTAGAAAAGAGCTCTTGGGAAGATGAAGAATTTAATGAGTTGAGAAACGAAATGCTAGAAAAAGAGTTGATTGATCTAATAGGGAGAAATAAAAATAATAAATATGAATATAGAGATAATTTTAAAAGAGAAAATTTAAATTTTAATAAATCATTAGATTTCAGATTAAAGTAGACAATTCTTCCATCCTTCAAAACTCACAACCCATTAGAATTAACTCTAAGCTTGAAATATTGCACTCCTCACAAATTGAATAAATATGTCGAGGAGGTAAAATAGAGTAGGGAAAGATTATGCAAATAAAAGAATACATTAAGAAATGGATGAGTGGAAGAATTAGAGATATCAAGTTAGATGAAAAAAAATTAGATTGGGCAAGAGCTAATTTGAAAATTATATGACTGGATCACATTTTATGATCCATCAATAGAAAACATTCACTAATGAATGAGAGCCTTATAAAATGAGATAAACATGAGGAGAGATTCTTTTCTAAATGAAAATATTATTTTGAGATTTTTTTTTATTTCCATTTTGTTTTGGGTGAAAGTATGTCAAGATACCATAAAACTTATTCTAAATCTAAAAAAAATATCATGAAACTTATTTTGGGATACAAATATATTTTGATGGTCATAGATCATTTTATATGATCTAAGAGCTATCTAACCAAAGACATTAAATTCAGCATTACATGGGGGGCAACCCATAGTTTTTATTTCATTTTATTTTTTTATAAAGTTCTATCTTTCTTGAAACTTTACATTATATGTTTCTGCATTTTTTTTATCTTTTTAAAAAAATTACAAGAAGAGGAATGTAAGATGAAGTGAAAAATTAAAAATGAGGTTGAGGTGATGTCTTTTTGAACTTTATCCTTTATGATAATCTTTTTAGTACTTAATTTTACATATATGTATGCTTCACTTGAAAATTATATTTTCTGCATATTTTGTTCTGATTTTTCTATGTCATTGAGGATAATGTCATTTTTAAGTTTGGGGGTGAAGTATTAGGTCTTAATTTATATTTTAGGACAATGTTTGCATTTATTTTTATGCTCACTTAGAAAAATAACTAAAAAAGGTTTGAAAAGGTTATAGCATCTATTTTCTAGTTTTTTGTTAGGAATAACAAAAAATAATTTACAGACTGTGAAAAACAACAAAGAAAAAATAGCCTAAAATTTGAAATTCTAGAGACCCTTTTCTCACATTTCAATCCCCTAGACATATATTACTGAAATTTGGAACTATAGCTATAAAGAGGATAGTTTTGATTTATTTTTGACAAATTCATTATTGTCGAAAATAGAACTAACAATAGAAAGTAGAACTGTCAAAATTATATAATTTTAGAACTGTCAATAGAAAGTACACATGGAGGTTGTGATACATCATTCTTATTGTTGAAATTTATCTATAGAAAAAACTACTTCTCTATTATAGAAAAAAATAGAAACAATATAGTACGAACTTATAAAATCAACCTATGGAAAAAATAAAATAGGATTAATATTATTCTTAGATGAATATTGATAGTTGAAACATCTTGTAACTTATATCTATGAGTGAAGAAGTGATAAAGATGTGAATAGAAGAAGTGAAGTCTAAATTATTATTCTAAAGAGTACTTAAATATTTAAGTGCTTGACATTATTCTTAAATACTTGATATAAGAATTCAAAGTGTCAAAAGTACATCATTTCTAATTGTATTTTTTTATGTATTTAAATATAATATTTTGATATTTGTGAATTTTTATTTTTAAGATTCCATTGCTAAGGGACTATAAATATTTTTGGGAGGTGTAATAAGTCTTCATTATCATGAGTTAATAATTAATAAATAATATATTTTAGCCTTAATTCATGATAAATAGACTTATATTTATGCTTAAATGTGAAAAGTAGTTTTAAGGTGATTAATATAATTTTTTAGTTAATTATATGATTTTATATAACTTTTATGATCTTATTTTTGAGATAAATAAAGAAAAAATAAAAATAAAAAGATAAAGAAAAAGGGGGACCCGTCAACTAGCTGGGCCCACAAACAAGTTAGAAGTGTAGTATGGGCAAAGCTGTGAGTAAGGGCTCAAGTGGTTATAGGCCATGAGGGTAGGTGTGCGTCACTCTACTTTCACGTCACTAATGATCAGTCAACTATGGGGCAAGGAGTGATCGTACACACATGAGAAAAGGACTCATTACTTTGAAATGTGATATTACTATATACTTGTGCAAAACTTTAGCATACAATCGATGTTGGATTAAACTCACCTCACACCTTCCCTAAATGTTGTTGATTATTTCAATACCTAAAATACTACTTCGTTGTAATAATGATATATCATGATGATGTCACTTTATAAAAGTATTAAAGTACTTATTTCACTCTCTCATACACACAGCTACTAGTGTAGGTTCGAATTTTACTAGAGTTAAAACTTAAATATTTATCAAATTAAATTGTGACTTTCTTGTAGATCATCGGTGAAGGATTAAGTTGTTAGAATCACTTAATCATCGACGAAAATCTCATCACTATGATTCACAAAGTATTATTACTAAATTTGTTGTACGAATTGTGACAAAAAGATCGCAAATTCATTAAGTAAAGCATTTCTAATTGATCGACGAACAAGTCATCATCAAGAAAAAGACAATTTGTCAAGAGATGAGTTACCACCTTTTAAGAGTGTATCGGATGTGATGAAGAACTTTCTTTTACTGTGTGGACCTGAAGATAAAGCTCTTTGACATGTGCCCCAACTGCATTTAGCTCTTGTCTATCGGGTGACAGCTACTATAGAGCAAAAAAGTCGTTATTTTTCTATTCTATTGGGTGACAACTATTGAAGATAATTCGACCATCCATTTCATTAATCCTTCTAAACATCATTTTTGTCTAAAGAAAACCTTCAAGGCTATGGACATTACATGATAATTCTCCTAAATATTCAATATTCAAGTGCATCATTGACGCATCGCCACCACGATGTCAAAACTCTATTTTTTCTACTTTCAATTTAATTTTTGCTTTATTTAGAGATAATTTGTGTGATTTAAAATTCTCAAGCTTCTCTTTATTCTATATCTCAGTCAACATTGACATAAAATGGCTCATGGTAATTCAATTGACACAAAGTGGGGATTCAAATGGTAAATCGAGAATTATATTTAAGATTTTAAGAGTAATACTAGTAGATCAGGATTCTCTTGACATAAGAAGTGATACTAGTAAGAGATTTAGTGGCATTGTTGTAAAACATCTTAAAGAGGTTTGGATACTTTTTACTAGGAGAAGAGATAAAATTTATTAATCCAAGAGAATCAAAAAATATTTTCATGTCAATCCTCTCAATATCAAAGAATGTTTTGATAGATAGATAGGTTGATACTTCAAGAGGAGACCTAACAAGCTAGACCACTACAAAAATCCTAGCATGCTTCATAATTAAAACTCATCAAAATATGAGTATTATTATTAAAAAAATACATCAAAGGTTTTAGGAATAGTTGACCCTTCTCAAATAGTTAATTCAAGCCTTCCTTCTTGATCTAAGTTCAACCTAAACATTTGTCAAAAGTAGAGTTTTACAAGGTATACTTGGTCAACTAATTTGGAGCAGCTTGTTTGTATTCCCTTCTCCCTTTTGGTTAGTATGGAGACTAATTTCAAGTATATAGCTCAACTGACCCCTTTGTAAAAAGGATGCTAAGGGGGGTTCAAGGAGAAATAATAGAGAGAGAGAACTCAAAATAGAAAAACCCTTGAGTTACACAACCACAGTAATAAAATAGTAAACTTATGAGTTCCTCATCTAACAATAATCTCTCGATTGGTTATCTCTTATAAAGCAGATGTAGAAGTTCACATTCTTTGTGACTTTGCTTTTGAAAAAAAAGAAAACAAAGATGCAAGCTGTGTCTAAAAAAAGATTAACAAAAATTAACATGTTTATCTTCTATCAAATCATCAAATTCAAGCTATTTTCTTAACAAAACAATATAAGAGCATTATTGGGGTGTATTTTGATAAAAAAATATGTCACACACTATCTTCATTGAATGAAATAAGAATTAGATGAGAAGACATTGGATATGACCAAGTCACTCAGCAATAGGTCACCTCAATGCCAAAGGAAGTAAAAGGTTACTCAATAAAATCATCTCATTAAGAAACTTATTGAGTAGAAAGTCTAGCAAAAGTTAGTGTTTCTAAAGAAGAGAGTGACAATTATGGTCCTTTTGATCAACCCATCATATCCAAAGAGGATTGCATCTTAAATTTAAACTATTGATACCATATGATCACCAATAAAAAGTTTTCATTCATAGTAAACTATTTAATGGTAACATTATCATAAATAGAAATTTATGTGCCATTTAAGACAATTTCAATTTGAATTGAAATGTTTCATGACCTTATGAGAATATTGATGAGTTAGGTATGTTCTTTTCTTAAAGAAAAAATAATCTTTTTTGGGCGCTTTTATCATTTACTATTTTAGGTATTGGGCTGAAACTAGAGTCAAGAAGATCAGCAAGAAAGCATTCACTAGTTATAGGCTTATGGGCTTTATACTGGGCTTCAAGCCCCTTGAAAACCGGGTCGGCCCATTTCCACGGATACCCCTGATCCATTGTCTGTGTGTGTGTGTGTGTGTGAGAGAGAGAGAGAGAGAGAGAGAGAGCGAGAGAGAGAGAGAGAGAGAGAGAGAGAGAGAGAGAGAGAGAGAGAGAGAGAGAGAGACAGAGAGAGAGAGGCAGAGGCATGGGAATGATTGCATCTTGATCAGAACCAATAGGTCCAGCGCCCAATCGATCGAACCCAGGTGAGCCCCTTCAGTTGACCTTGCGGCCCGAATTAATCAAAATAAAGGGAGCCATCTGATCCCAAAAGATCTGACCCAGATTGTATCAAACTCCAGCCGGGCTTACCGGTCAGTTGATCCAACGGTGAGCCCATTTAGAGTATTGGGTCAAACCAGTTCTTTGACTCAGTAATCCGAACTAAGCTGAGAGGACTCTTCAGCCCCCGAAGTCCTTCAACAAGAGAAGACGCAAGTGGAATGCTTTTATCAGATTGACCCGTTAGAGCTGAGAGGATGGCAGCAAAAAATAAGTTAATCTCTAGAGAGGATGCATACCGTTTGTGAAGAATCTTTCAAAAAATTAGCTTCCAATCCGAGAGCGATTCCTGGAGTCCGTCAAGAACCCCTCTGCTCCAAGAAGCAATCGCTCCCTGCTTTCTTAGCCTCAGCTACAAACAAAAATGGAAACCCAAATAAACAATTATAGATATATAAGTTCATCTAGCGAGAGAGAGAGAGAGAAACCATACAGTGACTGGCAATGTGCTGAAGAGAGTAGACTATCTAAAATAGCAATTCCTCCTGGAGATGAAGTCCGAAATGGCTTTAAAAAACTTTATAGGAGCAGATAATAACCAATTAGCCCAGCAAGAGGTTCAGGAATATGATTAATTAATATATACAGCCGGGACCTCACGCCTGTTAGAAATAATTTCAGCCACGTGGGCATATGAATATAACAGTCTCAATGCAAAATCTGGCGCTGTTTGACATTTTCCCCTCGTCCCGCCCATCAAAAAGTCAACGCCCAGAGGAGCATCATCATCCAAGATGCTCGATCACCGGCATTTCACGAGCTTAATCATCACGAGAAACAGACCAAAGAACGATAGAGGGGGAGGGTTTTGCGGGGCCACTTACGGTGTGCAGAAGACCGTGATATCCGGCTCTTTATGGATCGCTGACGATCCCAGAATTAGTAATAAGACTTGATTCAGTGGTGCTCCCAGATTAGAGAGCAATCCTCCCCATCTAGAGAGAGCGAGGCAGCTGTCACTAAACCATAACCTCTTCCGTGAGGGATTCAGAACCTCTCACCAGTTCCCCAATCCCACTCTAGACACAAGCTGCATCAAGGTTCAACAGACCAGACCTCACAGTTTGCAACCATATCACAGACATTCAAACGAATTATGAGGAGATTTCTCGGCAAACATGAGAACCCACCACTGCAAATTTAGTCTTCAATGTGATCTTCCCACCGATCAAATTGAGCTCATATGGTTGAGATCATCCCAGTGTTCTTTCTGACCTCAAAAAACTGTCATGAAAACACAAGGAACTTGAAGGGAATAATGAAGAACCCTACTCAGGTTTTCAACGCCAAATGCCGTAGAATCTGAAGGAATAGCCCACAAGGAACTCCAGGTCTGATCCTTGGCAGCAAAGAACCCTCCATATGAGCTATAGATTAGATCCGAGAATGAAGGTGGCAAATAGATCACCCATGGGTATCAGTTCTCACGGCAGTAATTTCGCCTAAAGCTGTGCTGTGCTAAAGTCATCCAGGGCAGTTTCCATTTATGCCCAACAATCAGCGCCTGGTGCACTGTCAGCTAGCGTGCAGCCTTCCTCCTTTTTACTGCAGATACCGTGCATCATATGCATATCGGATACAGTAGGGTTGTGAAGAACAGGAGCTGAACCACAGCTTACCTCAGGCCTATGCTCAGATAAATCTCTGTCATTCCACGGCTTATTATTAAGCACAGCGGCCCCGCTGACAACTGGAGAGCAAGGAAGAACAGGAGTATCAACAGGATACGCACCAGGAAGATGGCCGTTGACTTGGCTCCGAATTTCAACAGCACCACAAGCAGGATCCTCAGTTTCAGGCTCAGTTGACGGCACTATGCAGGAGGCGCATTTTCCATTCTCTTCATCACGTGAGTCAGTATCACATTGAATGGAGGATTCCCCATCCGGAGCAGTCTCCAAGGGCTTGAGCCCTATTTCTCCAGCCCCAGATCGACAAGGTGCATCACAGGATGGATCTGAAAGTTGATAGGACACTTTGGCGGTGGCCTGTGCAGAACCATGGAGTTCAGAGAAACCAGATTCATTGACCACAGTTTCATCTTTGACCTCTCCGGGATCATGAGCAGCAGAGGATTCATCGGGAACCAATGATGCATCATTTAGAACAGGAACTGCAACGATATCAATGATCACACAGGGGGGGTCAATCTCAATTTTTGGAAAGGAGATGGAGAAATTGACCCATGACAATGCCACTGAGGATTTTACCTCCCTGGACAGGTGCGCAACTTTCCTGCCTCAACAAATGCTTCTGCAACAGACCTGTGCCGGGGAAGACCAGCATATTCATGTTCCTTATCTCTTGCATGTCTGAATCGCTGAGGGGCTCAAAACCAAACGCCACAGTCCACGTGTGCATGAGCTCAGATATTGCAGGTATAACCAGCTTTTCGATTTTAAGGGAGCCAAGAGCCTGAAAATCGAGCAAGGTACAAGGTATTAGGAGCGTGCTCCAAGAGATATCAAGGAGAAATGAATGCGAAAAAGCGGAGGGTATAAGAGTATGGGGACAAGGAAGAAGTCAAGGGGACGAAACGAATGGGAGCAAAGGATGCTAACAGAAACAGAGAACCCTGAAACCTGTCCCCAATTAGTGGGAAAGTATAGCCAAAGTACACCGGAAGTAACCAATGAAACCAGCACACAGCCTTCGATTGAATTCCACCTCTATTCATATACGTTTCTCAATGTAGGTAATGAAGTATTAGAGAAGGATGATCTCATCCAAACACCGCGCACATGTAACCAACCTAATCGAACAGTCCCTGCACCTTACACTGCAAATTAAGTGCTGAGTGACCTTCACAGAAATTCAGTTACAAAAATAGCATGACAAATTAAATATTTTCTACTCGAATTTCCATCAGCCCACTTTCACCAGTTATTCTGAAGATGAGAAAAACCCGGTGTAATGCAAGGAGTTTGATCAAATTGCTAGTCAACTGGGCCTAAATGGCGCAAGATACTCTTGCCTATGGTCAAACAAATTCTTCATTTCGAACATCTCTTTTTTTCTATGGAGAAGAGTTGACGATATCAAGGGTACTTCTATCATTTCAAAACATTGCTAGGCAGAATAACCTCTATTACCTCCTCAATTGCATTTAGAAGCCTTCGGCACATTCCTTGGCGCCTATAGATGTGACGAGTGCCAATAAATGGCATCTCTGCGAGCCTCTTTCCGTGAATTCTGTTCAAAAAGCACAAACAATTAATCACTCATTAAAAATGTACACTGGACCCAGAGTATTAGGCGAATCTAATCAACAATTTTCAAGAACCTCAACTGCATTTCTTCAAAGAAGATAATGCATATTTTAATTTCAAAATTACACCTCGAAAATGGTGTGTACCCACAAGTTGCAGAGCCTGCATCTTTAAGATGGTATGAATGATCCGGTACATACGAATTACATTTGTCGAAGACAGCAGTTTTGGTACCACAATCATTCAAGCTCGTAGGAAGAAGTCAGTGATCAGGGACTTGAGATATGGTCCTATTAACGTAAGTATAGACAAGTGATGATAGCTGATATCTGTATTTATATTTAAATGTATATGGTTTAAACCGATTCCAGCCTGATTAGAGGATATTTGAAAACGATTGAGGTTTGATCACATCCGGTCACAAAGCATGTGTTCAATTCCGAGCCATGAGGGTAGCAAAAAGGATGAAAAAATGCAGCCCCATACCTGATTGATGCTGCAGAGAGAATTTCATCACCTTGTTCCAGAATGAAAGTATAAAAACCCTGATAGTCAAGCCTACTGAAATTTGATCTGCAAAATATGAACAGAATACTTGGTTAAATGCATCACAAATGGTACACACCAGTCATAATCTATCAGATCAGTAAGCACTTAGAATGTAAAGGAGATCCAGATGACAGCAAACGCAAATACTAAACACAATGGGAAGGCATTTTAATTTTTACAGACTAGAAGATTGAGAAAACCTAGGCTGAGATAACCACATCTGCCGATATTTGTGGTTTGTTTCTGAGATAGAAATAATGGCTCCCAATGTGGCATTGCATTAAAACAGTCAAATAGATTTGAAGGGCAGCAAAGATACACAGCACCATGAAAAAGGGTGATTCGTTGATCATTCCCGTCCTTCCATTTCCTTTGCCACAGTTCATTATTTTCTGTTGGCACCTCCATGGGACACATGTCAGATCTGTCCCTGTGGGACTGGCCGGGTCTAGGTGGCCCACCGAACTGCCTTCCTTACAGGTTAAGTTTCCTTCACAATTTCCCTTCGCAATAGTGAAAAATAGCAGGAAGATACAATGTATTCTTCTCCAAGAGAAAGTCTGACAAAGGTTGTCTTCAAGTTCAAGACAGAACCGTTGCACAATTATAACATCAGAACAAAAAATGTATTTAGAGAGAAACACAGAAGAGGACGTGAAAAAACTAGCATTAGAATCAAAGGAACATGTTAATGCAATGGATCAATATAACTGACTAATACAAACTACAGCTGAATATTGATTTTGCATTTTTGAAACATAAAATATGAGAAGGGAAACCATTCCGGTTGTGGTGAAAACTTTATCTCAGGATAACCAAAGGGCAAACAATGTAACATTGCATTACATTATGCCAGATCAAAAAAGATAGTTACGATAACATCATGGTAGTAGAACGGTTATTTTTATACGAAGCATCTTAGGACAGACAATACTACCAGCAGTTGTAAACTTTTATCTCATGATACCAAGGATGAAGTACTTAGTTATTGATGCCGTACAACAATAGAAGAATTCAGCATATAATGCCGTGCATGTGCAGTTTGTGTTATTTTGCTATTTCATAGAAATGACTATTAACTTAAAGTAATGTTTCAGGCATACTCACCCACAATTGTATAGGACATTGGTTATCAAGTTTATGCCACTTCTTTGGTCAATAATGGGCAGAAAGCACTCATCCATCACTGAAAGCGCAACAGCTATCTTGGAATTGCATTCTACCCTTTGAGCTAACTCAGAACAGGATTCTAGAGAATCATCATAAAACCGCCGTACAAGAGTCCACGAAAAACCACCTTCCAAGTCGTTTTTAATACCAATAAGATTCTGAAGCTGCTCGAAGAGCTGAAATAATCAAAGATCACGTCAGTGAAAATGCTGCTTCAAAGAAAATATAATAAAATAAACTTAATTTTCAGGGGGCCCAGATACTCTGGTGGCAAAGGAATAACGAGACATTTTGGTATTGACCATGAGAAATGTTTACAATTAACTACAGTTGTCAAGGTGGACTGGATCATCAAGGCTAAACGGAGCTAAACAATCTACTATAGAATGTCCATATTGAACATGAATGACTAAGCGGGGATGCGACACAAGCAACAGCAGCCGCAATCCAGTGATTACTCTGAAGGTACAAGTTCAACCATCCATAGCAACACCTCTCAAACAGGCCGAGATCACATTGCAGTCCAGTTGCATACCAAGATTGGTCAGAACTCAAAGTAACATAGCTGCTCTAGAAATGGGACCGCAAATCCCAGAGAAAAGTGAGATGACGAATGTCGAAGTAATTATAAAATATAGAGAGTTGAGAATTTCTAAACCTACGACAACTCATTTGATACGAAACAGTGATAATATATCCAAGCAATTTTTTCATGAATTTCATTTCGGTCCCACTTTATTTCGGCTTGAGTATGCAGGAATAATGAAAGCTACTAATAAGCAATGCAAGAATGTGTACGTCCAGTGTTCAAAATGTTACACATTTTGGAATTGAAATTCAATGGCGAAATCACCACGAACCATCACTTGTTTTATAAATCCGATGTTGCTAGTTTGTTGCTTCAGAACAAATGCAAATAATTCTCCACACAGATATATATATATATATATATGTAGATATGTATAAAGATAGATAGCTGGATAGCGAGAGAGAGAGAGGATAAAGAGATTAGTTGATAAAACATGAAGGCCTTTTCCGGTGTGTTGTAAAAGATATCACAATGCAATTCGTCTTTGTGGTTCCATCAAGCTTAAAAAGAAAAATAAATAAATTAACGAAGGTATTCTGCCAAGTTCAGAGATCCACAGGAGTTCACGACTCTAATAAATTAGAGAAATTCGAGTGAGAACACCAGAAGAAAAAAAATGCCATGCAAAGAAGAAAGTTTAGCTAAAAAACAAAACAGATAAATGAAATGATACCATTCTGCAGCTCTGCCCACAAAAGGAAAGGCCCAAATGATTTGTGTTAACAGGTGCTGCATCAAGGTCTGGCATGCAGACTTGATGATCTGCATGATACAACAATAATTAGCATCCTTCGTTCTCAAAAAACTCAGGAAGAAGCATGGAATAAGTAAAATGCTGACATTTTTCCCCGCACTGTCCGCATGAAAGCAACAAGGAACCAGTCAGACTGTGGCCATCCGAAGTATTACTATCAGCTCGCCCACAAAATCTACACAAACAGTTCATACAGTGCCAGTCACCAGGAGGAGGCGTCTGCAAATAGGAAAATCGAGGGAAGTTACTACAATGTATGAATTATTTCTAAAATATTCAACTAGAATACTGTGGGAAAAAAATGCCACGGGGCTAAGACATTTTTAAGCAACTCGGGTTTCAAAATAATATGCATGTGTTGTGGAAAAAAATGACAAGAGGAAAAATAAGCATTCTAATTTTTCTGTGACTCAATTACGTAACTGTGTTTTCTTATTTTCTCCATTTTTTTCCGTAGTAGTTGGCGCATTTTTTAAGGCTGATAGAATAGTGAAGTTTAGAAAACATGTGCATTGCCTCACCCCTAGGGAAAAGACTGGGCCTAAAAAGGAACACTAAAACACGTGACCGTGAAGCATAAGGTCATTATGTCACGCTGACTGCTTATTGAGCAGTCGCGAGATTCCAAATTTACCCTTCAAGCGGAGCCACCATGCGTAAGCCCAACTATATTAGAATCAATACCTACAATACCAGAAAGCCATGCAACATCATCAACGATACTCACCTCTCCATTGGTCTTGAACCCTAAAATATTGTTCAAAGAATGGAGTATGAACAAAGAGCATGAGCACGTAAATGAATTTCCTCAATGACGTCAAAGAAACATTTAAATACAGAGGCAAAATCAATCCTCATTTTCCGGTCTGGGAACTTACCTGAATACCTAAGCAGCTTAGATGAAAGGTTGCAGGGCAACTATCACAACATATTAGATTGCCACCATCTCCACAGATTCCACATGTATCATCATTGGGATCTTCATCAGTGACACGTACCAAATGGGATGGACATCGTTTAGACTCTTCTTGCTTCTTCCAAGCATCCAGTTGGCATTCAAGAAGTGAAATCCCTAATCCTTCTAGAAATATGTTTTCATAAGGCTGTTTCTGTTTGCTCCCAGCATGAATCTCGAATTTTGAAACTGTAAGAGTTTTGCTACAACATTTGCAAAGTATGCCATCCCTTGTAACTAAGCCCTCCAACATTACCCATGTACGCCTTTTGTTCATGTACTTGACCTTTCCATTCAAAGGAACAGTTCCCGAATCCAGCAGCCATGCCAAAACAGAACGTCTTCCTGCATAAGGAACATAATTGTCACCCTCTGAATCTGTCTCTTGATTAGCATTACGAGCTAACAATGCACATCCTCTTCGATTTTTGTTTTTCTTCCTGCTTGAACCAACAATACCATTTTCGTTTATTTCCTTTTTCACTGCCACAACCTTCTTCATTTTAGCAGATTTAGAGCTGGTCACACACTTGGTCTTCTTACTCCCCACAAATTTTTCAGCTCCAATAAATCTTCTATTCTTAACTATTTTCCTCTTCAGTATCCCAAGCATATCCGTTGGTATGACAGAAAACTGATCTGTTAACTCATTACTATTTCCAGGACACCCTTTCTTGTTACCCAGCTCGTCAATCTTGTTTATTTGTTCCTTAAGAACACCATATGCCTTGGTGATTGACCAATAACCTATTCCCTCAGGAGAAACATAAACAGAATCTTCATATTTTTTACCCTTGCGGCGTTTCATTTCAATTTTCCAGCCAGCACACAGTAGCATGCCCTTGATTTGATCCCGCAATGTCTGCTTCTCAGTCCTACGACTTGCACTTTCAGGTAACGTGTCATTTTCAGACGAAAGAGGAGCTTTTGTCATGACTCTGCTAGCCTCTGTAACATTATAACCAGTGTTACAGAAGTCGTTTTCATCATCTGATTCTATATTTGGGGGCAGAGAATCATGCATGTTAACCTTACTTTCATCTGCTGAAGAAAAATTACTCAGCCTCATTTGACTCTTCTGCAACTTCAAAGGGCTTGATTTCTTGAGGTATTTTTGGTCTTTAGAAAGAGAAGGGGATGGTAATGAGCCTCGAACAGTGCGGCTACTGGATGGTAGTGAGCCTTGCTTCTTGAGTGTTTTCTTATCTTCTGTAGGGAAATACTGCTTCTGTGGTCTCTTCTCAGAGCAACGAGAATTTCGCGGACTCTTTCTAATTTTATCCGTTACAGAAGAAGAGCCAAGCTTCTTGAGAGATTTTCTGCCTTCAAAAAAAGAAGAACCCTGTTCAGCATTAATAGGCTGTCCTGCACTGCCATTAATCTTCTTGTTATTGCACAACACCTTCTTGGGTGTCTTTATATCTTCTGAAGGCAAATAACGTTTCAGTCCTCTCCTCTCAGAGCAGCCAGAATTCTGCAGACTCCTGGTTTTATCTGTTTCTGAAGAAGAACCTAGTTTCTTAATAAACCCTGTGTCTTCAAAAGAGGAAGAATCCTGTTCTGCACCAACAGACTGTCCTGGGGGGGCACTTCCTTCTGACGCCTTTTTCACAAATATTTCATCTTGGTCCTTAAACTTCTCGTCATTGTGCAAAACCCTAATACCTCTGCCATCACCGGAAACACTACATTGCCGGGCATCAGAAGAGGAGACGCCATATTTCGCTGTTTTAAGCATCTTTGGACTGGAATGTTCTATTACAGCTCCTGGACATCCATTCCCTTCTAGACGTGCCAGGATTGGTCTTTTGGTCAAACTCCCATCATCCTCTGCGGCTTGCCTCGGGCCTGGAACTCGACTGGCCCTGATCAAAGCCTTTCCGATGCTAAATCTTACTGAATCCAGACTAACCTTCTTCGCGTCAGACCCATCGCTCTTATCCTTTTCAGCATTCAAAGGGTGCAATCTGATTTTCTTAATGGGCATTGCATCATCCTCGAAATCTTCCAGAGACAAATCATGAATCATCTTCCTCTCCATCGCTATGCTTCTATTTTTTTCCAAGTCATTGGTGTCGTTCTGGCCACATCTTTGCTTCTCTGGTCGTAAAATGCTCTTCACTTTGACTCCAGTCCTCTCAGAGGTTTTTGGCGAGTGAAGGGTACCATACTCGTCAGTTGCATT
Organism: Spirodela intermedia; assembly: GCA_902729315.2. Taxonomy (NCBI): domain Eukaryota; kingdom Viridiplantae; phylum Streptophyta; class Magnoliopsida; order Alismatales; family Araceae; genus Spirodela; species Spirodela intermedia. Next base: position 5,785,232 of record LR746267.1, on the reverse strand, counting down.
CCTCGGGTGTCGCAGAGAAATCAGATATTCATCAGACTCGGAATTACTCGGTATCAACCTTCCCCTCGCCCTTGCCTCAAAATCCTTCAATTTCCTGGACAAACCGCTACCTTGTCCAGCTCCATCGAAATGCACCTTCCCTGCAGGCGTTCTTTTCGCTGCTCCCATGGGCGGCGAATCCCCTGATCTCCGGACGTCCCTCATATTCCCAATCAGAGTCTCGGAACCTGGGTTAACAAAACCCTAACTCCCAACTCCCGAAGCCATAAAAGGATGTCTCGAGTCCATCGACAAAACCCGCAAAACAACCCAACATTATTCAAGAAAAATAAACCCAAATCTCAGCCTCCGGCACCGTTCACCGAATAACCAAATCCTCAACCAGCTCGGATTCTCAATCCAATTCGCAAGAAAGAAGAAATTTCTCTAACCAGGGAACGACGCGAGGCGAAGATCCCGAGACTGCCTCACAACAGAACGAGAGGCAAAATCGGACGAAAGCATCCGCAGTGGCTCCTCCCTTCCCGCAAATTGGAGCAGTTCGACTCGCTCGGCTCCCCCTAGACGACCTCCGGCAGATCCTACCAACCGATTCCAGCCACCATCCGATACCAAGAAGATCGACGATGACAACAAAAGGGCCTCGGCCCCTCCTCCACCTGCCCCCTTCCGTGGATGCCGCCCCAACTCCGGGATCGAGGCAGGGAAGAAGCAGGGCCCCGCATTTATATCTTTTCTTCCCCCCCTCCTTGTTTAACCCCCCCCCTCCCCGCCCCTCTGTCTCTCCTCCCACCCCTCTCTCTCTCTCTCTCTCTCTCTCTCTCTCTCTCTCTCCTGTGAAAATTCACTCCAAACGGGCAATTCTGTCGCCAGTGCTAACTAAGACGACGAGTCCATCTAGGAAATCCGAACCGTTAATTAAATAGGATATGAGTATCCAACGGTCACAATCGAAGGTTTTATAGGGCCGTAACGACACTCGTCCCTCCGAGCCCCAACTGCGGGGACGAGTAACTCGCAGGATCTGGAAACCGCCCTGAGGAGTGGCGACCGGGTCATCGACTGACGTGGACCAACGGAATGTCGCCAAGTGGCGCTTTAACACGTGGAAAATGTTATCTCATGGGCATGCTCACAAGCAAGAAGGTTAAATATGTAAAAGAAATTGTATCAAGAATTTATATATAATTTACCATCAGCAATATTTCCGTCCTGTATCAATATTTTTAATTATGCCCATTTTTCTTTCTGAAGCTTCGCAAGGGGTGGGTAGGAGAGAGAGGAGACGATTATGGGCCGGCTTTGGGCAAGTAGGCCCAATAAGAGAAGCGGATGTGAGACTTTCTATATCGGTTTCGATCTAGGCTCAGTCTTAGGTTTCGGTATTCCGTACTGAATCCGATAAGAAGGGAAGCTGAGGGGTGCAACTCCTCATTGGGATCGTGAAGCCGTTTGTCTATCAGTAGAAACCCTAACCCTAATTGCTCCTCCTCCCCTGCATATGAAGAACCAGAAGACGCAGGGGAAGGGGCCGTCGCAGAAGCCCCATCCGTCTTTGACGGGCTCGGGTTCCAACCGCAGGCCCCGCTGGGAGACCTCCGAATCGAAGGGGCCGTCCTCTAGCGCCGGCGACAGTAGCAGGAAGCCCAAGGATGAGGGCAACTCCTCTGACCGTAGGGCCTCGAATAAAGCCTCCGCCGCCGCAGCTGCGCCGAAGTACGATGGGAGATTTGCTGTGGCCGCGGGGGCGGGGCTGTCGCCGGGGCCCGGTGGTCATCCTATCCCGCCGCCGGCTGGGGATTCCCCGTTCCGGTTGCTACAGGATCCTGCCGGTCCTCCGCCTCCCCCGCCGTACGGGTTCCAGAATCTTGAACGGCGCACGATCGTTCTCGCCGACGGCAGTGTCCGCTCCTACTTCGCATTGCCGCCCGACCCGCCGGTGGACCCCGCCGCCGACAGGTTTTTGCCCTTCGGCTCCCGTGGGCTCCCGAGGCCAGAGGCTGGTGTGGGATTAGGGTTGGAGAAGCATCACCTCGGGCCACAGGGGCCGCGGTTTAGCCCAGAGGAATTCCGCGAACTGCCATCGTATGGACGCGGCGGTGGACCTCAGCACGATTATTGGGCATCCTTGGGGCTTGATGGTTCCCGGGTTTTGCCGGAGGGTGCATCCTCGCTGAAGAGGAAGTATGGGGAAGAAGATGACCTTGCATGGCATAGGAAGCACGTTATGCATTATGGGAATCCCAATGCCAACGTAGTTGGTTTCCCGCCCGGTTCTGGAGACCGAGCGGATTTTCTGGGCAGATCTGGTAGCCCTCGCAGGGACCATCTGGATGATGTGCGACTCTCAAAGCATGCAAAGCTTGGAGGGGACGCATATGACCACTTTTCTCACAGACGCAGAGGCGACGCTGATGCGTCTTCTGTGGTCATTGATGTGAATCCTGATGTCTTGAATAGGGCATTTCTTAGGTTTTCCAAGACGATCAATGAGAATGCATCACTGAAAAAGAACTTCTTGGAGAACGGGAAGAACGGGCCTCTGTCTTGCCTTGCATGTGGCAGGTTTGAAACCAGCGAATAGTCTTCATAACCGTTTGGTTTTCTAATTATAAAAATTTGTGGGTAATTATAAGGTAGAGCTTTCCAGTGGAATCTAATTACATGGCTTATTTGCAGATTTCCTGCACTTTTTATCTGAGGCATCTTAAAGCCCTTTTTAGTTTTTAAATTCTGATGTTGGAATAGTTCAATGATGCTCATTAAAACCTTTGTTTCGCTGACCTTTATGTGACTGTGTTTGTTAGTTGTTTGTGTATGATATGTTTGTTCTTTGATTTGTTGGCTATGTTCATTGAATGTGCTGGATAATGTTTAGGACTAGTTTGATCTGAGACATGATTGTCCGGATGATTAGCATTTATGACGGAATTACATTGCAGCCTTCGTTATCTGTTTAATATTTAGGTAAACTTTTACCATAAAAAGTGGGAAAATCCTTTGTTAGGTTTCTTATTATTGCTAACAACGGTTATACATTAGGTGAGCACTGACCAGAATTCATTGCCATGGAATGGGTTCAAGTTTACATGTCTATAAAGACACTTAATTCATTCATTCATTTTTTTCTGGAGTTTGATCCACGTCAGATGATTTTTACGGAAATGTACCCTTATAAGTACCAAACAGTTATGCTTGTCTCAAATTGAAACTTTCATTGAACAAACCCTATGGGACTTATTTGGAGAAAAATGGATTGCTGCCTTTGTTTACATTGACTCTCTGTTGCTTATTGTAGTATGACTGGCCAGGATCGTGTGGTTCTTGCATCAGGGGTTCAGGTTTGTGTCGGTTCATCTATTTTCAGGTTGTTGTATTGGGGTTTTCAGGATTAATTTTCCTACTGCTGGGCTGGTTGGAATGGTTAGTTTGTTTATGGCTTTTCATGAGAAGTTCACCTAATGTTGATAGATGTTCTTTTGCCTGTAATCACAGGGGTAGAGTGTAGCTCTGAAAAATATTGTGTTGTACTTTTTCTAAATTTCAAGCGGATTGAGTTACGTGGTGAGATTTATGGAGAGGATGCCTGCCAAAATGTTACTGGATGTTGTATTTCTGCATGTTCTTTGCGGTAGAATTTTTTTCCTGATATTTAGTTGATTAATGATTTTCCGTTAGCTTGTTGCTACTCTCTGTAGATTTTTTGCAGATGATGTGTTGACTTTAAATTCATGTTGTGTCGTGCATGGTTCTTTGGTTGCGAAGTTAATCTTTTCAGGACTCCTTTTGTAAACGGTGTTTCTTTTCTTTCTGTTAATTCCTTTATTCCTTTTATGGAATGTTTTTGACATCTGGTGACGCGACAGACCATATTTGTGTGTCATAGAAGCTGTGTTTCGTGAGATGTTTGCTGTTTGTGAGAGATAATTCCCTGAAACGTGGTTTTGTTGTCTGTTTCTTGTGGGTTTTTGGATTTGTTCCTTTCTCATTGTGTTATGAGCGCGGTTCTTTTTAGTAGGGTGATGTGAGGTTGGCTATGGTGACGAATGCTGCAGTCTATACATGTTTTGATATATTGAATGAGCGAAGTTCCAGACCAAATGTCCAAGTCATCCGGTCCACTTAGTAGATAACATTAGGGAAATGACAATGGAGCCTATGCAGACGCTATCTTGAGCTATCTGGTCAGTTTGGGGATGATCATGGTATCACCTGGGCAACCAGGCAGGTTTGGTTGCGCAGCACGGGCTGTTTGCGGCTGAATTTAAATAGCTCATCCCAGTCCAGTGCAGCATCTGATGAAAGACCATCTGTAACTGGTTTTGGTAGACTGTGGGCTCCTAAAACCTGCAGCTCACCAGTTATTGATTGGGGATGCTGTGGCATCTGAAGCAGGATTACAAGAAGTTATTAGGATAACCAGCAGCAGTTGCCAGATAGCACATCCTTTCGAAGGTAGCTATCTGGGGAGGCAGAATTTTATCTTTTATGGGGATTGCTCCCTCGCTCTTTGAGCTTCGCAAGGAACTTTCCCATGTGTGTGGAAAATCTTCATCGTGTGATGTCTGTAACTGTTGGCGCTCTCGGTACTGTAGCTCCTGTATCATCCAATGCATGATATTTTTTTTCTATGATATTATTTTTTTCTCAATTTCTTTCCTTTCACTATTAATTGATTTGTAAATCAGTCTGGGTTAAGTGCACTGTCTTCTCGTCGAAGATAGACAGAGCAGTTTGTCACTGTTTGGTCCTTTGTAAATCATGAATTTATGTGTCAATAACTCTTTTTCTTGGAGTTCATATCAGAGAGATTTCGTTGTGCTGTATTGAGGAAAAGGGCATTAGTTATTTCCGGGTTGATATTGATTTTCCCCCTTATATTGATCATGGGTTTGTGCATATTTTCTATTAACGAACTTTTTCTATGGTTTATAGGTCAGAAGTTTGTGTATGAAATAGTGGAATTTGGCTTATTCTTGAAGCTTACATCTACGTTTCTACTTTATAATTCAGTAGTATAGTAATGCAAATTTTATGCTATGAGAAAGGCCATTGACTGCAAGTAGGGAAGAAATAGTGTCAGCACATATATATGGAGCTTTTAAGGTGTATATGAAGATTGAAAATGAGCTAGGTGTTCTCATTCTCTCATAAAATGTCCATTTCATCGTAAAGATATCATGTTTTTGGTTTCTGCGAATATAAGATGAGAAGTTGATCTTTGAATTTATTCTATTTTTTATTGGGTGCTGCTGGGTAAACCCAAAGTCCAGATTTCTTGTCTATTGGTAATTAGTCAGAAGAGTACTTCGATAATCGAAAGTTATATTGGGTACTGAGGCAGTATATTTTACTGGAGTTTATTTTTTATGTGGTCTTAATGATGGGTGAATGTATCAGCTAGATGGTAGTGCACCTGTTCAATAACTGTACATGTAGTTATTAATGGCGTAGTTAATTTTGCAGCTGAATGACCAACTTCGACATTATTGCATTTGATGATAGCATCTGATGGTTTTATGTGTTTATTCCTTTCGAATTCATGTCTTTTCTGCTCTGTCCTCTGTTCTTCTAGAAAGAACGTTAGCGTCAGTGACAAAAGGTTAAGAGCAATGCTGGTTTTAAAAATCTTGCAAGCAGACAGATGTGTGTAATGAGGGTTGGAAGGGCTCGTTTTCTTTGGGAGTAGTAGGAAACAATATCATTTTTTAATTAGTGGAATTTTGTAATCTTGTTTTAACACTGTTTTTTTATTTTTTTGGCGTGCCATTTTCAGGGTATCCAAGGAGTTTGGTGATATGCATGCACTCGTCATGCATACATACTATTCACAGAATGCAGACCTGCGTGTTGATCACCTTGGTTTGCATAAGGCATTGTGTGTTCTCATGGGATGGAATTTTAAGAGGCTACCTGAGACTTCCAAGGCCTACCAATCACTATCTGCTGAGGCTGCCACAGAAAATAGGGAAGATTTGATATTGTGGCCACCAATTGTCATTATTCATTACACTAGTTTTGGACAAAGAAAAAAAGATGGACGCATGGAGGGTATGGGAAACAAAGAGTTGGATAATAAACTTAAAGGTATCCTGATCTGGTCTCTCCTCCGATTTATATTTTGTTTGCAATTTCTCATGTCATTGTATCCGTGAGTCGTTAACTTGCTGGATTTTATTTATAGATGTTAATCCACTAGTACAATGAATGCTCTTATCTTTGTTTTCTGCATATTTTTCTGCTGGTTATCTTGTTGGATAGAGGCTCATTACTATGGCAATAAGAGCATGATTAGTTAGCACTGGGTGTGGTTGATGCAGATCATTTCAATTATGCAGTAATTTCCTGTAGATTATGATGGCAATAAGAACAGGATTAGTTAGCACTGGGTGTGGTTGATGCAGATCATTACAATTATGCAGTAATTCCCCGTAGATTATGATGGCAATAGGAACATGATGAGTTAGCACTCGGTGTGGTTGATGCAGATCATTTCAATTATGCAGTAATTCCCCGTAGATTATGATGGCAATAGGAACATGATGAGTTAGCACTCGGTGTGGTTGATGCAGATCATTTCAATTATGCAGTAATTGCCTGTAGATTATGATGGCAATAAGAACATGATTAGTTAGCACTGGGTGTGGTTGATGCAGATCATTACAATTATGCAGTAATTGCCTGTAAATATGATGGCAATAAGAACATGATTAGTTCGCACTGGGTGTGGTTGATGCGGATCATCTCAATTATGCAGCAATTGCTTGTAGATTATTATGATGGCAATAAGAGCATGGTTAGCAATAATTCTGTAGAAATTTAATGGCGATGGCTAGCTGGATTCTGGACATCTTGGTAGATCAGTATCGTGTGCTCATTTTGGTGCAGTAAACCGAAGAACTGGAATGCTTAGGGTTTTTCTCTTCCATTGGCTGGGGTTTCACCTCGAAGCTCTGGATTTAGTTGCAGAGGACGATGATCTATGATCTCGTCCGAAGCCGGCTCCGTCCGAGGGTTTCGCCTTCTCCGATTCGATGCCGGTTCGTTGTCTGACGAGGTTTCTCCGCAGATCTGGGATTCGGCGGCGGAAGGTCGAGGACGATGATGAACGGGAAGGAGGGAATACCATTTGGCACGGCGGCGGTGAGGTTTGCCGGCGACCGGGACGGCCTCCGGGAGGCGGAGCAGCTGGCGGAGCTCCTGGAGAGGGACGGCTGCGGGCGCCGGAGCTGGGCGCGCATCTCGCAGGGCAGGCGGCGGCCGGAGGAGGGGAAGGAAGGGGAGGCGGCGGATGGGAGGATCCTCCTCTACGGGTACCTGGGGATCGCCGGCGACATGGACGAGCTCGACGCGGAGACGAAGAAGAAGGCCGTCCTCCACAGCCGGAGGGATTCCGCCGGTAAGTAGCCAGCCTCTTCCTCCTCTCCTTCCATGTCTTCCATTGACTCCCTCTCTGGGTGATGGGAAAACTGATCTTTGCCGTGGGGATCGTTATATGTTGTATATTGATTTATTTAATGGCCCTCTCTCTCTCTCTCTCCTTGTTGGGTCTCCCTCTCTTTCTCTCTCTCCTCTTGTCTTCGGTATGCTGTCTTTCATGTGATTGCCGCTTTATGGGCCTGGAGAGAAGCCCAGAAGGTGAGCTCCAGAACCGGCCTAAAACGAACCCAAGATTCGGCAGAAATCGGCAGCCACGTGGCTGCTCATGATTAGCCACGCCCTCCCCACGACAGCTTTCCCTCCACTACTACTTTTTTCTCTCCGATCGACCTCCCCGTTGCGGGGGAGGGAGAGGGTTAGGGTTAGCGTTTCTTCCTTCCACGCCGTCCCCGACCAACCCCGGCGGACTAATGGCGTCGGCGGTGGCTGCCGGAGGTGGTGGCAGCTCGTCGTCGGTTCTGCGGGCGAGCTTTGAGGAGCTAGAGAAGGAGCAGGCGCTGATCTCCGGCTGCACTCTCCTCTGGAAGGAGCTCACCGATCACTTCTCCTCCCTGGAGAGGGACCTCCGGATCCAGTCGGAGGCTCTTCAGTGCCACCTCCAGGCTCTCGATCGCGTCACAGAGCAGTCCCTCGACGCCCTCCGCCGCCGCGAGGGCTCCATCGACGCTGCCGTCGACCTAGCCGTCGCCAGATCAGAGCAGCGCCGCGACGCCGCCATCGCCACCGTGCGTGGAAGTGCCGCCGATCCTCCGGCCGCGGCCGCCGGCGAGGAGCTCGCGGTGGCGCTGCGCGCGCTCTGCACGACGATGAACTTCAATGGATTCTACAAGCTTCTTTCTTCCAAGCGGAAGGAGGTGGAGATGATCCGGCATGATCTCCCCTCCATCCTGTCTGACTGCGTCGATCCGGCGAGATTCGTCCTGGATGCGATCTCCGCCGTGTTCCCCGCCGGGAACGGGAAGATCGCCGGCGATCTGGGATGGCTGTCTGTGATGATCTTGGAGGCGTTGGTCCCGGCGGTGGCGGATCCCGATCTGGGGCCGGCGAGACCTCTGATCACGCCGAGCATGAAGGCGCGAGCCATGGAGATCGCCGCCGCCTGGAAGAACGGTGGCGGCGTGGAGAGCGCCAAGCCTTCGGATGTCCACACCTTCCTGCAGCTTGTGGCGACGTTTGGGATCGCAGGCGAGGAGAGGGAGTTCTACCGGAAGCTCGTGGTGTCATCGTCTTGGAGGAAGCAGATGCCGAAGCTCGCCCTCTCGCTCGGTCTCTGCGGCGTGATGCCTGGTACCCCCTCCCCGTCTCCTATTCTGACATGATTTTTTCTTCCTTTCCCAATTCTCGTTGCTCAGATTTTGAACTGCTTCGTTCCTTTTACTTCCCTCTCTCTGTTCTTCCATCGTTAGAAATCTCTCCGACACGAGGGATTTCCTAAGATTTCTTCCTCCCCAATTCTCACAGCTCAGATCATGAACTCCCCCATTTCCTTTTCGTTTCTCTTTGTTTTCGATTGCTAGAAATCTCTGTGATATGAGGGATTAAATTTGGGATTTCCAGAGGTTATGCTGCCAGAATTATCCGATGCAACTCAGATTATCATGATAAGGCGGAGATTTCCGATTTCCTGTACTGGAGACAATATGAGAAATCCTGGAGAATCAACGCTCCAGTTCCTGGGGGGGAAATTCGTAGTATTTTTATACGATGATTTAAAAGGAGATTTATTTATTTATTTTCCATTTGCAGAGATTGTCGAGGAACTGATTAGCAAGGGCCAGCAGCTCGACGCAGTCAACTTCGCCTTTGAAGCCGGTCTGGAGTCCAAGTTCCCCCCCGCCCCTCTGCTCAAGGCTTTTCTCCTGGAATCCAGGAAGCCGGTACGTTGACCTCTTTCCTCTCTCTCTCTCTCTCTCTCTCTCTCCCCGTTATCCTCTGGGCAACGCCTTCAGCTGAAGAGTAAGTTGACCTCTCGTCCCACTCTTTTTCTCTCTTCATTGTGCTCTGGTCAACATCTCCTAGATTCCAGGAAGCCGATACGTTAACCTCTTTCCTCTCTCTCTCTCTCTTCGTTATCCTCTTGTCAACGTCTTCAACTGAAGAGTGAGTTGACCTCTCGTCCCACTCTCTCTCCATTTGTCCTCTGGTCAACGTCTCCTGGATTCCAGGAAGCCGGTGCGTTGACCTCTTTCCTCTCTCTCTCTCTCTCTCTCTCTCTCTCTCTCTTTTTCTCTCTCTTCTCTGTGTGCTCTTACTCGATGGGGATGCTCTTGAGGTGCTCCAATACCGGAATTTTACTGAGGTTGGTGGGTGGCAGCGGGCGGCGCTGCGGGCGGTGATCAAGTGCGTGGAGGACCGGAAGCTGGCGGCGGAGCTACCCCCGGAGGCCCTGCACCGCCGCCTGGAGCAGCTCGAGAGGGCGAAGGCCGATAAGAGCGCCACCGCCAACAAGCGGACCCGCGGCGGTATCGCTGCCGGCCCGATGCCTCCGGCGAAATCCGGCCGCCGTGACTCCTTCCCCGCCGCCGCTGCTCCGCCTTTCCTCAGGTCGCCCTCCGCCCACAGCCCGTACCACTCTCCGCCCCCTCTGTACCTCCCCGAGAGGCCGCCGGTCCCCGCCGCCCTGTACGGCGCCGCCGCCGGCCGGAACTCGCAGGCCTTCTCCGGCCACCCCCTGAGCTACCCTACCATCTACGGTTGCTACGCCGCCGCTCCATACCAGCAGGCTTACTACCGATAGTCTTTCTGCGTGTCTCTATGTGATCGATCCTCCTGCCATCGAGGACTGTAAATGTGGAAGAGGATGATGTACAAAATGGTCTCCCGCTTCTCTGAACCCGAGAAATGGGAACTTCTTTACCCTAAATCATCGTGTTCATGGTGATGATGAACATGACGATGATAAGCCATTGTGCATTTTATAATGATGATTTCCTCATTCCTCTTGTAACCCTCGATCGATCTAGCCATCGTAGCAGCCAGATCCGGACCGGGAGGGAGGGATAGAAAGAGAAGAAAGAGACGAGAGAAAGAGAGAGGATGAAGATGATCTCCTGCTTCTGTGAACCCTAGAAATGGAACCTTCTTTACCCTAAATCTCCGTGTTCATGCTGATGACGATGATGACGATGAATGTAGCCATGGATCGACCACGATCGATCTTCAATTGCGGGCCGATTTCTTCCAATTCATCTTTGAACCCTAAATCGATTGACAAAGACGACGACGACGACGGAGAAAGATCATGCCATCGAAGCAACCAGATCCAGACCGAGAGAGAGAGAGAGAGAGATCAGTCGTTGGCGGTGGCGAGCTGGAGGGAGAGGAGTTCCTCCTCGGGAATGACTCGGATGGCGCAGTCGGAACGGGGGTAGGAGACGCAGAGGAGGGCGTACCCGCGGTCGATGACGTCGTCGCTGAGCATTCCCTCGCTCTGGTCGACGGCGCCGCTGAGGAGCCTCGCCGGGCAGGTCATGCACACCCCGAGCTTGCAGTCGTGCGGCACCTCCATCCCCTCCTCCAGCGCCCTCTCCAGGATCGTCTCCCCCTCCTCCACCTCCATCGTCCTCTTCTCCCCCTCGTGCTCCACCGTCACCCTGTACGCCCTCGCCGCCACCGCCACCGCCGCGCCGCCGCCACCGCCACCACGGAGGAAGGGGAGAAGGGGGAGGGGCCTTGCTGCCGCCGGCGATCGCGGCGCCGGGCGTTGGCGGGCGGCGGCGGCAGCGGGGGAGATGAGGGAGAGAGAGGCCATGGCGGGTCTGAGTTGCAGAGCTCGGAGGGTCGAGAAGAGGCCGAGGTGAGTAGGGAGGAGGATAAGGATTTTGGCTGTGGGCCCAACGCAATCTCAGCCGTCAAATCAGTGGTATTACGGTTGGATCCCAATGCTCCGGTCGGTTCATTTTACGGATTAGAGCGAATTAGAGCGAGATAATTAATACAGGGTTTGGCAGTAATTATGTAATATTTGTGAAAGAATTGAAAATAAAATGTTTTAGGGGTAAATTAATCATACTCTGAAATGGAGCGAATTAGGTCGTTATATTTACAGGTTTTATTAGTAATTATGTAATTTTCTTGGAGGGACATGAAAATAAAATGCTTTAGTTTATAATCATAATCTGACACAGGAGTGAATTAAAGAGAGATAATTAATTTCAGGGTTTATTAGTAATTATGTAATTGTCTTGGAAGATAAAATGTTTGCGTATAAATACAATTATAGCATTGAGAAGATAAAAAACGTAGTTGTATAGTCATATGCCGGGCGGACGGGAAACTCTGAACACTATTCGGGTACAGGGCCCTCCGACTCTCTCTCTCTCTCTCTCTCTCTCTCTCTCTCTCTACCCCCGACTTCTCCCCTGCGGCCCTCTCTACTCTCCGCCGACTTCCTCCCCGGTAGCTGGGAGAGCTGATCTTGCCGCTGGTGCTGTTGAACAATCTGTGAGTTTCCATTTGTCGTCCTTCCCTTTTAGTGATGGCAGTGTTTCTCATTTGCTCTGGGTATGGCTAGGGTTTTCTCTATGTTGCCCTTCTACTATTGTGTTCGGTGGGCGGGGTATGATCGTGGTCTCGTTTTATTGGCGGGGTATGATCTGTTCGGTGTGATCGGGGTATGATCATGGGGATGTGATCGATCCTCCTGCCATCGAGGTCTGTAAATGTGGAAGAGGATGATTTAAAAAATGGTCTCCCGCTTCTCTGAACCCTAGAAATGGGAACTTCTTTACCCTAAATCACCGTGTTCATGGTGATGATGAACATGACGATGATAAGCCATTGTGTATTTTATGATGATGATTTCCTCATTCCTCTTGTAACCCTCGATCGATCCAGCCATCGTAGCAGCCAGATCCGGACCGGGAGGGAGGGATAGAAAGAGAAGAAAGAGACGAGAGAGAGAGAGAGGATGAAGATGATCTCCTGCTTCTGTGAACCCTAGAAATGGAACCTTCTTTACCCTAAATCTCCGTGTTCATGCTGATGACGATGATGACGATGAATGTAGCCATGGATCGACCACGATCGATCTTCAATTGCGGGCCGATTTCTTCTAACCACAATCAGTAGAAGGGCATACCCCGCCCACCGAACTCATTGTTTCCGAGCTCCAAACTCAAATTACTTATTTAGTATCAAGGTTATAGTCCGTGGAATTAATGATACCCAGAACCATTTAAAGCGGGCAATCAGAATTCATGCATTCAAAAATTAAAAGAAAGACATGGTTGACTGCAAACGAGGCCAGATCATTAAAAAAAGGGGGCTTTACTCTTCCCTATTGAACGACGACGAAGAGGGGTTAGTAGTAACTGCAACCCATGGAACTAGGGTCAGAGAGAAGCACAAAGGATGCACTTTCTCATCCAAATATTATTTTTCCACTATTTTTGTCCGCCTTATTGTCACATCTTGACAGATTTTTCACGGTCCAGTCATCTTCCTTTTCTTGCTAATTTTATCGTTTTTCTTTGCTCTCCATGATACCATCTTTTTTTTATATACATTGGTTTGCCGCCACCTTATAAAATAAATAATGAAAAAAATATAATACTTGGTGAGGGAAAAAAATTAAGAAGAAAGATTCCGGGCATGAATAATCCAGATTTTCTTAAGAATGATATTGAGGGGTCATCTCAGGGATGAGTTGAGATCTCTTGAGCCAGTTGAAACACTGATGCGACTCTGTTATAGTTGCAGCGATTTTGGTGTCTGGACCTAGATCAATAATCGGTGGTTTAGTTGCAGCGGGTTGTACTCGATGACTTTTACACTCCTCCGTTATAGTTTTCTATTCGGAGAATTTGTATTTTCAGATACCTATTCAATCGCCAACGTAAGAATTAAAGACCAATTGGACTACATACTAGGGTTTCGTCAGTTCGTGGTGTTTCTGGAGAATGCAGCGATATGGGGGTGTTCATGGAAAGTCAATCGACTATCCACAGAATTTGTGGCGAGCTTTGAAAAATTGGTTTTTCACAGCTTCTTATCCCCAGGTCCCTCCGTTTGAAGATACAGAAATGTGGATGATCTGGAGGTTCTGGTTTAGGAACCTGATGAAAATGTTTTTCGGTGTCTTATCCACCACATATTTGTTCTTGGTTTTTCGTACTTGGATTCAGTCTTCCTATTTTAATGATCTCTTCTTACAACCCCAATCGGTATCCCTCCTTTTTCCTACTCTTATAGGCTGAGGAAGACTTTGAGACCGTGGCTATACGTCTTTTTCTATCAGGGGTTCATCCTACTTGGTGCATCCTTGGCTGTCATCACTGTCTCAGTGCCAAACTTGTTTCTCTCCACCCTGTTTCCTGTGATTCTTACAACCAATCAGTATTCTCTTCTCTGGTTTTCCTGCAGCAGGAAGTCAACTAGGACCTCTGGTCTCCCATCTCTGCGACATCCCTATTGCATCATAGTTCATCATTCTCAGACCATTCGGGCTTTATGGTGGTCAAAAAATTGTCTTCCATTGCTGATGATGCCTCTCAGAATGCGTTTTAAATTACTTTAAACTTCAGTTTTAATCCGGGAAAAATGAAAGTAATATTCTCCTTGTGGCCTATCCATCTCCTTAAAAACTCCCAATTCCAGCATCTATGATCTTGAAATGTTTTTTTATATTGCTCTGTTGATGAGGATGGCTGACTAAGTTGACACTGCATTGGAATTCTACAACATGTTCTCCGTTTGATTTTCTTTGAACTAGATAAGAGTGATCCAATAGTTTGCAGTCAACCATGTCTTTCTTTTAATTTTTGAATGCATGAATTCTGATTGCCCGCTTTAAATGGTTCTGGGTTTCATTAATTCCACGGACTATGACCTTGATACTAAATAAATAATTTGAGTTTGGAGCTCGTAAACTATGGGTCGTCTTTTGGTTGTGATCCAGTGTAATTTCGAACACTCCTGATGATTGTCAAATGCTTTTGTGTTGACTTTCGCATCAGAATTTTCATCCATGGAAAAATATGATGCGTTAGACCTGTGAGTTACTTCTGACTGAGATAGAATTACCTTTTCTGTACTGATCCTAGATATGAAGGCAATTCCCTCTATTTGCATTGACTTTCCTAACAGAGTTTTCTTCTATTGGAACATCATGAGATGTTGACTTGTGGGCTATTACTTCTCCTCAATACTTAATTCCCTTTTTCTGTCATTATTCAGGTCATGTTGAGCCCAGCAGGCAGCGGCAGCGGCGAAAGCCGGGAGCCAGTAAACGAGCAGATGATCATCAACATGTATAACACCTTACGCTCGGAGATCAACCAGCTCCATGCAAAGATCACAGAGCTGGAGATGGAGGTGAGCGAGCACTCCCTGGTGATTGGGGCCATCGAACCACTGGACCCTGCCAGGCGGTGCTACCGCATGATCGGTGGCGTGCTCGTTGAGAGGACAGTCAAGGAGGTCCTCCCGGCGGTCCGGCGGAACAGGGAGGGCCTCGAGGAGGTGGTTTCTCGGCTTAATGAAGCCCTCGAGAGGAAGAAGAAGGAGATCCAGGAGTTTGAAGTGAAACACAAGATCAAGATCCGGAGATCAGAAGCCGAAAAAAAGGATGATGATGCACCCAAGGAGGGCTCTGCCCAGGGTGTTCTTGTGGGCCCTGCCGGGGTTTGACGACCAGTTTAACTCCTCCCATGGATGAATCCTCTTGGAACAGGCGCCATCCCTCTGATTTTTTTTCCATTTCTTCTGCTAAAATCTTCGTGTGGGTCAACCTCTGCTTTTTAGGGTTTATGCCGTCACTTTGCATGGCCAGGGCCGGCATGACGAGGGCCTCTTCTTCCAGGCATCAACTTCGACGTTCTGGATTCTCGATTTCTCCCTCTGGGTTTGGAGCTGTAGCTGACCCAAGTCAACCCGGCCAAATACTCTTAGGCTTATATGCTACCAGTTTGACCCGTGACAGCCAATACTCTTACTAATACTGGGGACGAACACTCCAAGTCTTCTCACACTAGTCTGACCAATGATGGCCAGCCTTGGCTTGTTGACTTGTCAAAGTTTCTTTCATGAGCCAAGAGAATATTTCCAGTCGATGCGTTGGCATGTCCAAAAAAAAGAAAAAAGTCAGCGTCCCTCCCCTTCCAGGAAAATGGGAGATCATGGAAAACCCGGTGACAGAAGTGTCAGGATCTAGGGAGGCTTATCGACATTTGACGGTGCAATTTTTTGGACTAATTAATCAGGCTTCTCACGTTTGTCAATATTCGAGCGAAATTAATTCTGAAAATATTAGAAAAGATGGTTGACAGGCAAATTTCCACTTGGCATTGATCGCATCCGACGTAGTAATTGGACGGCCATCTAATTTACCTGATTTTACTCTATATAAGTCTTTATTTATTATTTTTGTGATATAATATTTAATGGAATCGATAAGAGCAGTAAAGTTTTGTGTGACCGTTGAAAACGAGGAAAATTCTAACCAATAGTCATTGAGAATTTATATGCATTAATATTAGTGTATACTCACATGTGACATTATAAATCTGTGCTGTGTAATTTACCTAATTTAATTTACTAATGTTTGTGACAATAACATTCTAATGGATCACGTGTAGGGATTTTTAAAAACTTGGAAAATTCGAAAAAAAGAGTGATTGAGTCTTTATATGGAGTAATATCTACAATCACATGTGACATAATAATTGCATGTCGGTGGAATCTACCTTATTTTATTCAATCATTATGTTTTATATATTAATTTTTTGATATAATAGTATTCTACAAGACCACCAACGAGTAGTGAAATTTTAAGGCATTATTGAACTCCATGTAAAATCTGAAAAAAATAGTGTACAAGAATTTATATGCACTAAAATTAGTGTGATCACATATAATATAATAGTTACATACCATCTAATTTAGCTGTTTGTATTCAATCATAAGGTTTTATTTATTATATTTTTGTGATGCAATAATATTTTATAGGATCACTTGAGAACAGTAAAGTTTACAGGTGTTGTTAAAAGCGACATAAACTCAAAAAAACATTAATTAAATTTTTTATGCACTAATGTTAGTATGATCACATGTAACATAATAGTCCCATGTCGTCTAGATTTCTTGATTTTATTCAATCATAAGGTTTCAATTTTTTGTGATATAATGATCTTCAATGGGGTCACCAAAGAATAACAAAATTTAGAGTGGTCGTAAAATTCTAAAAGAAATAGAAATTAGATATTTATACGCACTAACATTAGTATAATAACACATGATGTATAATTATATGCCATCTAATTTGCCTAATTTATTCAATCATATAAATTATTTATTAATTTTGTTATGTAATTTTTTGAGTATTAAATGAATCTTATCTTGATGATGACAAATGCACATAAGATAATGTAAAGCTATATTATGTTTATCTACTGTTAAATTGATAAACTAATAAATACTCTTCTATTGGGGATCTAGAGTTTAACAAAATATAAATTAAGGAATAACTCAAAGAAATAATGACACATACTCTAATTGGAATTCAAATAATACTTTTGGATCCCGTTATATTAAATTCATTAATTTAATAGAACATTGTACTTTTGTACGTTGCTTTGAAAATTGTCAATATATACAAAATCTGTCACAATAAGAAAAGGAGTGATTATCACATTTAATCAATGATTTTTTATAAAGAAAAAATATGAAAGCTTACTAAGTCTATTATGTACCAATGATTTTATATCATCATATTAGAATGATTTTGACATCAAATTAAATGATTAATTAAGACCACTCAATTTGCCACATAGGTTTTTCTAAATGTTAAGAATATACTTTATCATTTTTTTTCAAGTATTTTAAATCAATGAAATTGTCTATAAACATTGAGATCATGATTGAACATGTACATGGTGATCATATTTTATTTGAGGTGATTTAGATTAGTTTGACTATTAAATCCCTATTTTATCTAGACACATGATATCGATTTTGTTTTAATGATGTCATATCGTTACAAAACTCAATTGAATCAATATGTTTTAGGTATAGAGGCTGTACTTGTTTGACAAAACAATGCATGAATTTCTCAAAAATATATTAAATTCTTCAAAAACCAATCATATTGATTTCCAATTGTTCAAATTTTAAACTATTTCTGAAATTATAATCATTGTGAAATAATGAGGAAACATTGGATGTCTTTGACTTTAAGTTCTCTATAAATACAATTGTTTAATGACTATTCGTGTAGAATGATCATATACATCTCTCCACTATCTTGAGAGTTGATATCTTTTATAGAAAAAGATGTATGAAATCATAAGATATTTTGATAACTCTCATTAATTATATGATAAAATGCTTAATATTTTATAATTTATTATTTAATTTTACAGAAATATTTATAAATTCCTTTAATCTAGAAAAAATGATATTAAACTTATTTATATGGTTATATTATTAATTTCTAGAAATTATATGATGACATTCACTATGAAATATTTTGATAGGTTTTTCCAATGAATAATATTATTATCAAAATTCTTCTATGTTAATTTCATTTATTTCTGAATTTTTCCTGATTTTTTTTATTTTTCTTGAGCTTATTACGATAAATAATAATTTAATAATAAAAAAAAATAAAATACGAAACTAATTTGTTTTTTTAGGTTTTCCGCATCAGCGACGGACGTAACGAATACAGCAAGAAGTTCGGCAGATGATTCGACGAAATCGACGGAATTAACGCACAGGAAGATGGAAAAATGCTGGAGGAAGAAGGGGGCATCTTCGATCAATCTATCGCGCTCCACAACCATTTTCTCTCTCCTCCGGCAGCGACAAACGCCGGATTCGCCCAAATCATCTATCCGATACAAACGATAGATTTCTTCTCGACTTCTCCCTGATTCTGCCGCCAAAGAAGCTGAAATTCATCCAACAACTCGTCCCATTCTTCTCCCGATACAAACGGTGAAGAATTTCTTCCGAGGATCCTTCTCCGAACACCACGGGCACGCTCGGCGTCGAACCACCGCCGTCAACCGGTTCCAGCAAGTGATAGTTTTTGGTATCGTCATTCATCGACTGGAGATTGTGTAGGAATCCATTCGGTGCACCGCGCATGCACAAATCGATCGAATTCGGGCGGAAATTCGATCGTCGACCGTTCCGCCCATTCTTCCGTAAAACTTGAATCTTTGCATGATTTTACTTTATTTTTAATTTATAAAAAGTTCCATTCATTTCTAAATTGTGTTACGAAAAATTTCTCTTTAAAAATCAAAGTTTATTTCCAAGTTTTTTGGCTTTGATTTTAAGAAATACGAGTCGACGTATTTCCGGCGACTTGAATTTCGGGGTGTTCTTCGCGGGCTGACGTCGGCTGATGTCATAATCCATAATTTCTTATTTCAAAATTATTTTTTTATGAATATTTGAAAATAAGAAAACCAAAAAATTAATGTATCAATTGGAAATTATAAACATAATTAACTAATGTCTTATCTTCCTTGTGTTCGACCTGGAAAAACCCTATAAAATTAAATTATTCTAAATTGGCTTGTTTTCCAGCATTTATAAATTATAAATTTACTGAATTTTCTTTACAATGACAGAAAATATTTAGTCATATTTCTTATTGGTGAAACAACACAAAGGTAACGAGTCAAGAATCTATTTTCAATCAATCAATGACATCCTCAACCAAATTAAACCAACAACATCCTCTACCTTCAACCAATGTCCTTTCAAAGAAATAACAATAAAAATCAAATCTTGATCATCATCATATTCATAAAAAATTTGGACATACTCAAAGTCAACATCATCTTCTAGAAAACAACTCATGGTGAACTCGTATATATTTTGTGGGATAATCTTATCATTAAATATCTATTAATCAATATTTGAAGAATTAGAACCATAAATTTAGAAGATAATTTCCAAGAGAGTTTGTGAAAATTGAACTAAATAAACAACTTTTGTGATTCAGACATTTTATCTGATGGAACCTAAGAACGAAATTGTTCTTGTGGAGTAGATGTAGGTAGGTGGCTGACCCAAAAATTCTTGAGGGTTTATGACTTAGATCCCTTAATATCTTAACATAAGATTGGAGAAAGAAGATTAAGGAGAGTAGCAAGAAGTACACTGAAGTTAACATTACATGAACTAATCAATTCAATCCTCAACCATTTTTTATCTAAGTGTGGCCTTAAATTCAATTATATTAATATTATATTGGATCACCTGAGAATAAAAAGTTTTGATGGGTGATTGCAAGCTAAGTAAATTTTAAAAAACATATTAACCACAAACTTTTATGCAGCACTATTAGTATAATCAAATATAGTGTAACAATTAAATGCCATCTAACTTAGTCAATTTTGTTCAATCATAGGGGTTTAGTGGATTCTACTGAATTATTCATTAATTTTGTGATATAATAGTGTTCTACTAAATCATCCAAGAATAGCAAAGTTTAGAAGGATTTTTGAAAGCCATTTAAATTCTAAAAAAAGGCCTAATTGAGAATTTATATGCACTAATCTTAGTATTATCACATGTGGCTTAATAATTGCACATAGTTTAATTTACTTAATTTGATCTAATAATAAGATTTTATTTTTTTGTTTTTATGATATAATAATATTCTATGAGATCACTTGAGAACACCAAAGTTCAAAGCTAAAGAAATTCTAAAGACAATTGAGAACTTATTTGTGTCAACATTAGTATGATCACATGACGTAACAATTACAAGATACCTAATTTAACCTAATTTTATTCAATTAAGAGGTTTTATTTATTATTTTTTGAGCTAGAATATTTCTACATGATCACCCTAGAGAAGTAAACTTTAGAGGGGTTGCTGAAAGGTAGGTAAATCATAATATATATATATATATATTTAAATTTTATATGAACTGATATTAGTATAATCACATGTGAAGTGAAAACTACATATTTTCTAATTTAATTGATTTTTTTCAATGATAAGGTTTTATTTATTAATTTTTATGATGCAAAAATAATACTCATGATCACCTAAGAATAGCAAAGTTTAGTGGAGTTTTTGAAAGAAAGGTAAATTCTAGAAAATATAGTAACTGAGAACTTGTATTCACTAATATTAATTTAGTCACATGTTTGTAATATTTGCATGTCATCTAATTATCCTAATTTTATTCAATCAAAAAGTTTTATTAATTCCTTTTTGTGATATAACAATATTCTATAGGACCACTTGAAAATGGCGATACCAAAATTCAGATTTCATATGCACTAATATTTTTGTAATCACATGTCATGTAATAATTGCAAACCATCTTATTTACTCGATTTTATTTAATACAATTATTTATTTAATATTTTTTGTGAAATAATAAATTCTAAAGGATCACTTGAGACTAGCAAAGTTTGAAGGGATTGTTGAAGACCTGCCAAATTGAAAAGAATAGTAATTGAGTGTTTATATACACTAATATCAGTATAATCAAATGTGACAGAATAATTTCATGCTGCCTAATTTACCCCATTTTATTAGTTAAAGGTTTTATTTATTAATTTTTGTGTTATAATAGTTCAGTTTTGAGGGGCCCTTGAAAACCTGGTAAACTCTTAAAAAATGGTTATTATGAATATTTATGTGGAGTAATATTAATAGAGAGAGAGAAAATGGAGAGCCAGCCCACAATAATTCTCCCCCCTGTCATCGTCCCCTCCATACATCTGACTCTTCCTCTTCTTCTTCTTCTTCTTCTTCCTCGTCGTCGGAGAGCTCGGCAAGGAGGTCGGAGAAGGCGCGGAGGATGTGCTTGTGGGTGTGCTTCCGGTTCAGAGCGAGGTAGCAGACCAGCAGTTCCTGGAGGCCTTCCCGACGGTGACGGTGCCGGCGGCAGCTCAGCAGGCCGGCGGCGGCGGCCATCTCCGTCATGGACCGCCGGAAGTCCTCGTAGGGATCCGGCGAGTAGGTCGGCACCGCCACGCCGAAGCCGATGGGGACGGCAGAGGGATCGGCGATGGCATTGGACGGCCCCGGGGGAGACGGAGGGTGGAGGCGGCGGGAGGCGATGGCTGTCGACAGGCCTGATATCGCCGCCGTGGGTTCGTCGTAGTCGGCGGCGACGGCGGGGGAGGAGGAGGGCTCGTAGAGGGTGTTGAAGTTGTTGAAGACGGCGGTGGAGGGGGAGGAGGAGGAAAGGCGGTCGAAGTCCTTGTCAATCGCCGCATCGGGAGGAGAAGAGGAACAGCTGCTGAGTCTGCTGAAGAAGAGGTGGAGATTCCTCGCCATGGAATTCACCTTCCGAAAGAGAGAGAATTCTGAGAAGTTGAGGGAGAGAGAGGGATAGAGGGGAGGGGGGGAGATTCCGAGAAGTTGAGAGGGAACGACAGAGAGGGGGAGGAATTCTGAGAAGTTGAGAGGGAACGAGAGAGAGAGGGAGGGATCCTGAGAAGCTGAGAGAGAACTAGAGCGAGAGAGAGAGAGGGGGGGGGGAGGGGAGATTCTCAGAAGTTGAGATAGAACGAGATAGAGTGAGAGGGCATTCTGAGAAGTTGAAGGAGAACGAGAGAGACAGAGAGAGACAGAGAGAGAGGGGGAGAGATGGGGAGGAGATGAAGGCTGGTGAGAGTTTTAAGAGAGAGAAAGGACAGTAGCCGGTGGCCGACAGTTATATAGGCGGGCAGTTAGGGGTTAGACCGGGCCTTTTTTTTAACTCCCATCTAGGCTGCATAGCCACACGTGGGGCCCTCACAACTGTCCGATCAAACGAGAGCCAATCACAACCGTCTGTACACTTTCCCTGACTCATATCGCTTGAAAATTAAATTTAGCGCCCCAAGTTTATGAAAAGGGGTAGATATCCTTTTCTGGGGGGAAGAGTATATTTTAATGCCCTTTCCCAAACTAGGCGATCGCTTCCGTTGACCGGCGGAGATTTGGCGTCTTATTTTAATGCCCTTGCAAGAGGTGGCCAAGGCTGTCCGCATGTGATCCCAGCCGCTTGGGATGGACAAGGAGTTTCACAGGCCCCCACACCCCACGCTACGCGACACCTCTCTCTCTCTCTTTATCTCAGTATCTCTCTCCTGCACCAGCTCTCTTTCTCATCCGCTCTCTCTGTCTCTCTCCCACACAGCTCTCTCTCTCTCTCTCTCTCTCTCTATCCATCTGTCTGTCTCTATCTCTCTCATTATCTCTCTATCGATCTCTTCTGTATGACAATGACGTTCAGTGTGCAAGGCGCACACTCTCTCTCTCTTGTGTATGATTGATGGCATTCATTACTAAACTTTCTCTCTCTACGTTGATGATGGCGTTCAGCACTCAAGGTCCTCTCCCGCATTGATGGACGCATGATGATTCATACGAACCTCTCTTTCTCCTTATCCCTCTCTCTCCCCTCCCTCTCTCTCTCTACAGATAATTGAATATTTCTTTCTCTACCATCAGACGAATCTCCCTCTCCACAGACAACTGAATCTTTCTCTCTCTACCTTCAAACCAATCTCTCTCCTCCCTTCTCCCACTCTCTAAATAATTGAATTTCTCTCTACAAACCTCTCTCTCTCTCTCTCTCTCGCTATTCTCTCTCATAGACAAAGGACGATGTACAACGAGCCGAAGGAGAATCTCCCACGCATTTTGACTTGGCGGTCGTTTCGACCAATTAAAGTGTGCCACGGAACAATATAAAAGCCGACTTGTGATCAACGGCTTCCATATGGCATAACCACGCGGCTATAGACTGGGCCTATCACGGGCCGGGCCCGGGCCAACCGGTGCATTAAGAAAATAAGCCCATAAAGTAGGCCCACAGACGGCGAAAGAGAGAGATAGAGAGAGAGGAGGGGAAGGGGTTTGTTACTAATATCACTGTTTTTTAAAGTGAAGATCTGTTATTTTTCTGATGTTCTGAATAAATTTTAATAAAAAAAGAGCGCCAGTGAGCTGAAAAAATTAAAAAATCGATTATTTTTTGTCTGGGGGCGGGGGGCTGTTTTCTCTGTGACAACCCATTTCAAGCCCAATTACGGCCTACCCTGGCCCTGGCCCATCTCTCTGTCTCTCTGTCTCTCTGTCTCTGTCTCTGTCTCTCTCTCTCTCTCTCTTTCGATATAGAGACGGGGGTAAGGTTTCTATTTCTAAAGGTGAAGATTTGCTGTTTTACTGATTTTATAAATTAAATTAAATAAAATTCAAGCGGCAGTGAGCTACAAAAATAAAATTCATTTTTTTGTTTTCTGGGAAGTCGACGGGTTTGTTCCGAATATCAAACCGTTGTTATAAAGTGAATATTTGCTATTTCACTGATTTTCTGAATTAAATTCGAGCGCCTGTGAGAAATAGGAGAGAGAACTAGAGCGCCCATTAGAGAGAGAGAGAGAAAGAGAGGTTTGTTCCTAATACCAAATCATTCTTGAAAGTAATGGATCTGCTATATCACTGATTTCCCAAAAAACTTGAACAAAATTCCTGCGCCTGTGAGCACCAAACATAAAAATCGAATTTTTCCCAACCTCTCTCTCTGCGTGCGAGAGGTTACCAGTAGTCGCCGCAAGAGCAGCGGCCTTCGGAGAAGTGGTGGAACCTGACGTTGTCCCTGAGGATGATCTCCCTCTTGACGATGGCGGAGATGAGCTTGATGGCAGCGTGGCAGTCCCCGCAGACGCGCAGATTCTTCGTCACCCTGATCGGCGCCGGCGCCGGCACCCACAGCAGCCCAAACGCTACCGCCAGTTTCTCGCTGTGCTCCCTCACCTCCCCTTCCTTCTCCTCCTCCTCCACATCGTACAGCGCCCATCTAGTCTCCGGCGAGTACCCCGCCGCCCTCATCTCCCTCTCCAGCCTCCCCAGCTCCGTCCTGATCTCCCCGTCCCTCTCGTGCTTCCCATCCTTGGCGTGGAAGACGTGCACCTCGTGCCGCCATGAAACCCAGCTGCAACCTGGCCCCTTCTTCACCCCCGCCACCTTCATTTCCTTCCTCACCTCCGTCGCCTCCTCCCACCGCCCCGCGGCGGCGAGCATGTTGGAGAGCAGAACCAGATTGCCGGAGTCTCCTGGGTCGAGCTCCAGCAGGCGCTCCGCCGCCGTCTTCCCCAGCTCCACCTTCCCGTGCATCCTGCAGGCCCCCAGCAGTGCCCCCCACACCGACGCCGACGGCGCCATCGGCATCTTCCTGATGAGCTCGTAGGCCGCCTCCTCCCTCCCCGCGCGCCCCAGCAGGTCCACCGCGCAGGCGTAGTGCTCCAAGGTGGGGACTATGGCGTATCTCTCCCCCATGGTCTCGAAGAGCTCGAGCCCCTCCTCGACGAGCCCCCCGCGGCTGCACGCCGCCATGGCGCACACCAGCGTCACATGGTTGGGGGCGGTGCCGCCGGGGAGGGCCATGGCGTGGAGAGCTTCAAGGGCGGGCCGGGCGAGGCCCTGCTGGGCGTAGCTGCCGATCATGGCGTTCCAGGAGACGAGGTTCTTACTGGGCAGCCATTGGAAGGTGCGCTCAGCGTCTGCAACGCTGCCGCATTTGCCATACATGTCGACGAGGGCGGTGCCGACGAAGACGCTGCTGTCGGAGCGGGACCGGACGGCGGCGGCGTGCAGCGCCCTGCCGAGGTCGACCCCGGCGAGGCCCGCGCAGGTGGTGAGGACGCTGGAGAGCATGAAGTCGGAGGCCCGCATGCCCTCCCTTCGCGCCGCGAGGAAGACGGCGAAGGCCTCCGTCTCCGCCGCGTTTTGCGCGTAGGCGGCGATCATGGAGCACCAGGAGACGTCGTTTCTCGGGGAAATCCCGTCGAAGACTCGCCGGGCGCCGGCCGGCCGGCGGAGCTTGCCGTAGAAGTCGATCAGCGCATTGCCCACGGAGACGTCCCCCTCGAAGCCTGAGCGGACGATGAACCCGTGGAGCTGCTCGCCGGCGGGAAGGTAGCCGTCGCCGCCGCTGCCGCCGGCGCCGGCACAGGCGTTGAGGAAGGCGCAGAGGGTGATGGAATTAGGGTAGCACTCGGGGCGGTGGCGGAGGGCGAGGAAAGCTTCGGCGGCATCAGCGGGGCGAGCTTCGAGGACGGCGTTGGACATGACCGCGTTCCAGGCGACGATGTTCTTCTGGGGCATTTCATCGAACAAGTTGCTGGCGTCGGTTTTGAGGCCCGTCTTACAGTACATGTCGAGAGCGCTGCAGGCGACGAAGACGTCGGAGATGAGGCCGGACTTGAGGGCCAAGGCGTGGAGCTGCCGGCCGGCCGGCGGCAAGGTGAGGGCGGCGGCCGCCTTGAAGGCGCAGGGGAAGGTGAAGTCGTTGGGGAAGACGGAGGCGCGGAGCATGAGTGCGAACTGGGCGAGAGCGGCGGAGAAGCGGCCGTTCTGGACGAGGCCAGCAATGAGGGCAGTCCAGGAAACGACGGAGGGATCGGGGTGGAGGGAGAGGACAGCGGCGGCGGGGAGGGGGAGGTCGAGCTTGGAGTACATGTTGACGAGGTGGTTGCAGAGGAAGGAGGGGACGGAGGGGGAGAGGGATCGGAGGATGGCGCAGTGGGCGGCGCGGCCGAGGCGAGGGGATCGGGCGGAGACGGCGGACTCGACGGCGGCTGCGAGCCACTGCGGCCCCGGCACGGCGGGCGGCGGCATTTCGCCCGGCGGTCATCATGCGGCTGGCGGACTGTCTCGCGCGGGCCGTAGAAAAGTCTTGAACACTTTTTTGATGGAAATTTTGGGGAGGGGGCCGGGGGGCCTTAACCTTACTATACACATAATATTTACGTCACCATAAAATGAATTTGATCCTTCGCCTTAAAAAATTGTATTTAGTGACATCATAAAATTAATTCATTCCAGGTTTACAAAAAAAAATTAGTAGCTTTCAAAGACTCAAACTTGGCATAACCACCAAATTTTTAATTTTCTAGAATGTGATCTCTAATATTAAAACCCTTAAATTTTTAAACCCACTTGACTTAGGATCTTAGAAAATCAGTTAGTGATAATTATAATTGTTAACATCACATGATTCTGGAACGTAGTTGTTTCCCCTTTTGATCTCTTTGTCATTGGAGAGTAGTTGATGTCGATGGTTGAAGAGAAAGGAAAAAGAAATTTAATTCTCATTCACCTAATATTTAGTCGGGGAAGGGTATTTATTGTCTTAACAACTAGGTTGGATCTAGAATAATGTACTCATTTAAACTAGACCCAATACAAGAATTAAACAAGTGATCTCTAACGATCCCCCTCAAACAAGTGATTGGGTGTTGTCTAGTCCCAACTTGGATATGAGTCATTGAAAGATAGGTCCATTTAATCTCT
The DNA here is from genome assembly GCA_902729315.2 of Spirodela intermedia. Lineage (NCBI taxonomy): Eukaryota > Viridiplantae > Streptophyta > Magnoliopsida > Alismatales > Araceae > Spirodela > Spirodela intermedia. Next base: position 5,758,528 of record LR746267.1, on the reverse strand, counting down.
TGTTCAATATGTTTGTCAATTCGTCATAAGTGAAGACATGGAGCACAAATGATGTTGATGTCAAATTTTGCCTTGATGAAATGATAATCTATTCCTACATGCTTAGTGTGATCATGCTATATTGAAATATGTGGAATATTGATGGTTGATTTTCTATTGTAATATATTTGATGGGTTGTGCCACTTGATTCTTAACCCTTATAGAATTTATTTCACCCACAATGTTTCACAAATGCTATGTGCCATTGTCCATAACTCACATTCAACACTTGAATATTGGAGCATTAAAATATATGATATTTTGATGATGTCAAAGAAGTATAAGATCAATAAAAAGATCAAACTATGCCTAATTAAGAATATACATGATATGATATTGATCATGAAAATGCTTAAGTATGATCCAAAATAACATCAGCAAAAGTTTAAATGGAAACTTATGAAGTATATTTGTGATCAATGATGCTGAACATGTTAAATTAATTAATTACAACATGATTAATTAGTATTTTTGTATATTATTATATAAAGCACTAATATATGTAGAAACTTCCACAATAAGAAAATGAATTATTAAGACATTCAAATCAATGAGATTTCAATGAAAGTAAGGGTATAAAAATTTACTCAGTTGTCTATGAACACATAATTTTACATCATAAGTCTTGAAAGATTTTGACATCGAATAATATTACTAATTTATGTCAAAATAGATTGTCTAGACATTACCAAATACATGTTGAGAATCTTGTTAAGTACCTTAATCAATAACTTAATCATTCAAAACATTGAGATCTTTAATCAAAATATATCTCTAGACATCATACTTTATCTAAAGTAATTTAGAGTAATGTTGATAGTTTTATTAGAGATTTAGTGACCCACGTTTTATTAATTATGAACTCACAATATCAGATCCTAAATGGACTAATATGAATCGACATGATTTAGATATGAACATTAAGTGTTAATAGAACTACATATTAATTTTATCTAAAATATTATTATCTTTTAAAAGACATATTATATTGGTTTCTCAACCTTTTAAATTGATCATAGTTTAGGGAAAATCATCATTATGAAATCACATAAATGTGAGAAGACTTTCATACAAGATTTGTATGTAAATTTTACTATCTTCCAATGGCTAAATCAATAGACATCAAACATGTTTATTTTCTCAACAACCTCCAACTTTCCATTCAATTTTTGGTATAAGAAATTTAAGTGAAAAATAGTAAGGATCATGATGGCAAGTCAATCTATTCAAAGTCATTAATTCAAAGAGCACTATTATAGCTTTGAAAGATCCTCCCTTAATTAATTAGAGCCTAAAGAGCTTTTCATCAACACTAATCAATTCAATAAGAAGAGGGTAACAAATTGAAGCCACCAAACATCATCTTATTTCTTGTGATTCAAGACATTTTGAGTTGACATTATCCTTCAGAAAATTAATAATGGAGAAATCATTTCTTATATATTGTAAGATAAACTTGTGATTCAAATACTACTTAATTACTCATGGGATCCGTCTTTTTAAATAGTTATTGGTCTCTTAGAGGTGTGAATCTAAAAAAAAAATTCAAAGTGAAATTTCATTAGAGTTGTCTAGTAATCAATAGAGTTTTGGATACCTTTGGGTTAAAAGCTCATTCAGGGGCAATTACTCAATGTTTTCTAACTCAAACTTATTCTCTGACTTGCTTACTTAAGGAATAGAATGGTGTCTAATCTAATTATCATAGCTAGTGGAATCTAATAACTATGATTATTCTTAAAGAGTTAATGTATGTGGTAGGTTGAAACATTTTAAAAATATTATGTCTTTGTACAACCTTATTTTAAGTTTTAGATAACTAATAACTAGTACAAAAATCTCTCATATCATCAACACAAAATTGACAATCAAGAAAATTATAGGTGAATCAATTCAACCCTACCTTCTTGCTTTTAGTATAAGCCAAAACTCAAGATAATAGTTAAAGCTTTCACATTAATTTTTTTTGATACATTATTTTGGTAGAGATGCATCTATTGTTCCTTTCTATCACTTTGTTTTAGTATGGAGTGTTCGAATAGGAAGACTCATGAATTTTCACTTCCTAATGAAAAATGATTATTATTATTTGGTTTAAATAGTCCTTTGTATTATTAGATGTAAATTTTTTAATCATGGTCTCAAATTGATTTTTAATTAGTGAACCAAAAAACTGTAGAACTTTACTAACTTTAGACTTATGAAACTTGTAAGAAATGTCATGAGTATGTCTATGGTACAACCCCATTATTGACATATAGAAGGTGTAAGAAGGGGGCACATGCACAACACATGTAAGGATTATAAATATAGTTGAGGGGGGGTCATATGAAGGGGGAGAACAATTAGAACCATGAGAGGCAAGGGAATTCTTTTGAATTCATTCCCCACCCCTTTTACTCTTCTTTCTCTCTTCCTTTTCTCATATCTTGATAGAACTATCATCAAGATGTTCTATCCTACAATATTGTCTTGATTTCATGAATCAATACAATTGTTTTTCTTTAGATTCACTCAAATCTGATCCTTTCAAAGAGGATCGTATCATTGGTATTAGAGTCAAGTTTTTGCAATTGCAAGCACCATGGTGCCAAAGGTAGTAAACATTTGTTTTGAAGCCCTAGAACCTATCAGTGGATCAATAAAGGATGGCAAAAGATATGTAAAGATCATGAGAAGAATTCACAAATCTGATGTACCAACTCCTAAAAAACATGCAACAATTTCAACTAATGGTATGTGCTCAACTAGATGTCTTGAAGAAGAAATAGACTCCTAATCTAGAACTAACATCATTATTCTGTTAAGAACAAATAGAATGATGACCTAAGGTAAAATCTTCCATCCACCCTCAAGAATCTATATTCCAAATGAACCTACAATAGGTTACCACAACATTCAGTTCAATACAAAGCAAGAGATACTAGTATTTCATAATGAAAATCCTAAAGGTTGGTTGAATTGTATTGAAAGATTCTTCATATTAAATAAGGTAGATGATCAAAATCAATTAGAGATGGTAATGATGAAACAAAAAAGTTTAGCATTGAAATGGTACTTATGGAAGGATGAAAGGTATTTACTCCTCAAATAGCAAAATTTCAAGATTCAATTGGGAAAACATTTTGACACTTCTATAGTGGGCAACACATTTCATAAATTCCTCAATATACAATAAGAACAATCTGTTCAAGAATATCAAGTAGAATATGAATGTTTATCTACTTACTTGCCAAAACCCTAAGATATTGTAATGGAGAATACATATATGAAAGGCTTGAAATTAGAGATTCAGGTAGAATTAGCTCATATGAGTCTAGTTGGACTAATGAAGATGATGGACACATCAATAGAGTAGAGCAGCACATCCACACCCTATGGGAAGCTTGGGATAATCATCTGCCCAAATCTTTCTAGCAAGGTAATTCTACTTCATTTAAGGTTGTTGACAGTCATTTACCTTCACTACCTAGTGAACTTGAAAAGAGTAAGAACATGCCTTATTTCTTAGAATGGAAGCCCAAGAGTAATCTTCCACCTCAAGTGGAGGAAAGGACAACCAATACCACAAGCAGATCACCATCACTAATGTAGAATATCAAAGTCATTATAAAAGGGAGCTTTGTTATCATTGTGAAGAAAAATTTAGTTTAGGAAATTGTTGTAAGAAAAAATTCTAGATTTTTAATAGTTCATGAAGATAATCAAGAAACTGATGACACTCTTTTATATGATTCTAAAGATGATATGGAGTTGCCAACAAAAGAAGAGACTATTTGCAACACAAGTCTCATTGAATTCAATGGTTGGGCTCACTTAAACAAGAACTACGATAGAAGAAACTTTGTAAGGGCATGTTGTCTCTATTCTAATTGATTCAAGAGTGACATAAAATTTCATATGCTCAGAATTATGTGTATGCCACAAATTACCTCAAACAAAAGTAGCGAATTATGAGATTTACATGAGAAATAATGAGGTCCTACAAAGAAACAGAGTGTGTAAGAGTATCTCCCTACAAGTTCAAGGTTTAGTCATCACTCAAGATTTTCTACCACTCATGTTGGGAAGTATTGATGTTACACTTGGAATACAATGGTTAAATTATACAAGATAGATACATGTCAATTAGGGAAACTTAATTATGAAATTCATAGTAAATGAGATGCTCATAGTCCTCAAGGGAGATCCAAAGCTATCCAAATTAGAATTTCAATTAAAATTATTGAAAGAAGTCATCAAGCAGCAGCCCCCAACACTTATTGAGTTACACAAGATGCAGATGCAAGAGGAAACAACAAGTACCACCATTATTTCCCCAACATAACCTTATTTCAGTCAATTACTTTCATTTGTTTTTTCACCCACAATGGGACTACCACTAGAGTGTGAAGTGGACCCCTCAATTAATGTTGTTCCAAGGAGTAGGCTTGTAAACCTTAGACCTTATCATTATTCTCATTTCAAGAAAGATGAAATTGAGAAGTTAGTATAAGAACTCTCATACCAACTCACAATGAGTTGTTCCAAAAACTCTAGATGAGTTAATTGACAAATTGAAGTTAGGGTATATCAAATTCATGGATGTTACAAAGACAATATTTAAAACTTGCAATAGGCTTTATGAACTTATTATTATGCCCTTCGAACTTTGAAATGTACTAGCAACTTTTTAGTCGCTTATGAATGAGTTGTTTTTTCCCTTTCTTAGATAGTTTGTATTCATATTTTTTATGATCTCCTAATTTACAGTTGTAATAGTTAGAATTATGAAGCATGCTTAACATAGATTTTTACTATTCTATCTATGAACAACCTCCATATCAATGTTAAAAAGTGTTAACACGCTCAGCCCTCTATGCAAGCATTGTTGTAAAAAAAGGTAAGATTTCAATTATACTCCATTAGCCACATCCAAATAATGTTAAGGAGATAAAGGGTTTTTGGGGTCGCAAAGGTTATGACATAAAATTTGTAGCTAATCATGCTTCTATTGTATGGCCCCTCACCAGTCTCTTCAAGAAAAAAACTTTTGTCTGGAGCCCAGCTTCTCAAGAGGCATTTTTCCAACTCAAAAAGGTAATGACAACTACATTAGTTTGAAGCTTACCTAACTTTTCATTATCATTTATTATGAGTGTGGGGAGAGTGAGGGGGGGGGGGGGGGTTCTTATGCAATCTAGAAGACCAATGACTTTTCATAACCAAGTCTTTCCCTATAGCCATCAATTCAAGTTAGCTTATGAGTTGGGAGCCCATTGCTATTGTTAAAGTAGTACAAAAATGGTAGCACTACTTAATTCATTGGCCCTTCACCATCCAAACTGATCAATATAGTTTGAAATATTTTCTTAAACAGTGATATGTCCACCTATGATATCACAAAATGGTTCATAAAATTATTGGGATTCAACTTTGTTATCAAATATAACAAACGACTTAATATTGCTATTGATGCCTTATCTTGGGCACCACATATGGGGGAGCTGGGGGAAACTTAAGTGTCCTAGCCCCAATTGTTGGATCTTGCTATTGTTCAATAAGAAGTTTCACACAATTCTAAACTACAAGTTGTTATAGATATATTGACCAATGTCTCATAAGCTCCTCATTTCTTCTTGCATCATGGGATACTATATGAAAATTAATTGCTATTATCATTTAAATCAACCTTAATACCACTACAAGTTTTTTGGAAAGGCATGGAAAGGACTATCAAAGAGCATGTGGAGAACTATCAAGTCTGTCATAGGAACAAGGTCTTATCCTTGTCTCCCCCATGCCTTTTGCAACCACATCTCATTCCACATCAGATATAGGAAGACCTTTTTATGAACTTTATATAAGGTTTATCAAGATCTAATGGCTTTGATACTATACTAGTCATTATTGATTGCCTTAGTAAGTACAATCATTTTATTCTATTTAAACACCCATTTTTTGCACCACAAGTGGTGCAAGCTCTTGCAAAAGAAGTGGTTCACTTACATGACTTGCCTAAATCTATTGTTTCTGATCATGACAAAGTGTTTACAAGTACTTTCTAATAGGAAGTATCAAAGTTGCAATGAACTCAACTTCAATTGTCCTCATCTTATCACCCTTAGTTTGATGGACAACTTCTATCTAGACAACCCCATTTAAAGTAGTTTATGGCCATGATCCACTTACCATCATCAATTATGGGTCTTTCCCCTCTCGAATTTCAATTATGGACCAACTGTTGCTAGAATGTGATCAAATACTTAGCTTGTTGAAACAACATCTATAGAACTTCATCTTTACAAAATGAGATCTCTAGCATGCAAAGTGAACAAGAAGCTTTCTCTAAGATTTTTGGGTCATATAGTATCCTCTATTGAATGGGTAAAACAACATACAAGCTTGATCTTTCATCTTCATCATCAATTCATTTAGTATTCCATATATCTCAACTTTGGTAGGCCTTATCACCAAATAGTTTACCTTAACCACGTCCATCATTGCTCACCACAAATATGGAATGTCACATCCAACCTCAAATAATCAAAGGAGTGTAGAAGACACTACTGGGACTAGAAGTTCTAATGAAATGGGCCAATCTACCAGATCATGAGGCTTCATGGGAGCTCATTCACAATATTGTTTGCCAATTTCTAGACTTTCACATGAAGAACTGTGTATTTGGAGGGGGGAGTAATGATAGGACCCCATTACAAACATATAGAAGGCCTAAGAAGGGGACACGTGCATAACATGTTTGAGGATTATAAATACAACTAGGGGGAGGGGGAGGGGGAAGGGGTCATATGAAGAGGGAGAATAGTCAAAATCAAGAAAGGCAAGGGAATCCTCTTGAATCATTCCCTACCACTTTTACTTTTCTTTCTCTCTTCCTTTTCTTGTATCTTGATAAAATTATCATCTTGACATTTTATCCTACAACATTGTCTTGATTGTGAATCAATACAATTATTTCTCTTCAAATTCACTCAGATCTGGCCCATTTATAATACGTGAACCAGAAACTATCCTTGTAGTTACTTTTCTTCACCCCTTAGTATTGTATTTGTGGTGGTGATATCCTATCTTTATGTTTCGCCACAAATGCTGAATCATCAATATTTTGTAGTTCTATTATTAAACCTTTCTTGCTCTCCTCATTTTAGATTATTGCTATCACTTCTTCAAGGTCAAGTATTCTCTTTGTCCTAAAATTTGGGCTTAAACTTGGTCATATGTTATATTTAGACCAACCAAAATTGTAAATTATGCTCTTCCCAACATATTTTTTGAAAAATACTCCATCATCAAGATTATGTGCAATAATCAGCTGTTATCTATCAATTTCTTACCATAATAATTTTAATTCATTTGTATATTCTCTTGTTTGAGCTTTAGTCAAAGTCATCACCTTAGCCATAACACAATAAATTTGAGTTTCATCTTGTTTCTTTGAGAAAGCATCACTTGCTTTCTCCCAAATATCCTTAGTTATTGGTAAGAATAAATAATTTCCATTAATCTCAAATGTCATTGTGTCCAAAGTCATGTTTTTATAATTGCATCTTCCTCCTTCCAAAATCTAAAACAAGCGTATGCTTGTTCAAGTGTTAATTCAAAGAGAATGCTCAATTTTCCTCTCCCTAATAGTATTATTTCAGTTGAAGTAGAGTTCTTCCATCTAACTTGAACTCATTTAGAATATTTGACAATTTTAAGTATAGTTTAGAGTGCTATGATGATGAAGAGGATAAGGACCATGCATTTCACCCACTTCTGACATAAAAAATACCCTCTTCTCAAACAACCAAATGCTGCACCCTTGTCTTATATATAGATGGTGAGGCCTGATAGAGGATTAATAGGGTCCAATAAATGAAGAGTCACCTCCACCCAAAATGGCACTATCCATCCAAGAATGAGAGGAGAGGTAAATAGGGCTACAGAAGCCAAGACAACAAAAAACATAATTAGAAGATGATTGCCCACAAGCAATAAGACTTTGACAAAGCAAACCACGATCTAGGGTACATCAACAAATATTCATCAACAGATCAAAATATTTTACCCAAAAGATCATTCCAAGGGTCGATAAAGATTAGAACTAACACACCTACCCTACTCTGATACCATGTTAAACCTTCAAAAAAATAGTTCAAATTTTGATTAAAAGTCTCATATTTTCCAATTATGGTCCCTAAAACACCATGAGTCCCTTGTGACCAATTCCTCAAGCACTTGGAGCATGATACAAAAAAGATCTCAAAAATGCTCATTAACATCTCTCAAATGTTATTGATTCATGTGGTCATGGTTGCAAGACCATGTGATCAATCTGCTACAAAAACTAAAGTTTGGTTGAAATTCAATTATCCAGAATGTGGTTTGTTCCCATGCTACACAATGTCTTTGATGGAGGGGATTCCAACATTTGATACCATATATTTGAGAATCATAAAGAATCTATGGCCTTTGAGGAACTAAGCATCTTGAGACCATTGATTCAGGCAAGTTAACGAGCAACATTTTTATTCAGGAAATAAGAAAATAAAATCGGAAACAACCCCCTCCCCCATAGCCCTGATTAAAGCCTTTCATCGTCACAACAGTTAATGAGGGAGAGAGAGCAATTACGTACAATCAAGGATTCCTATGCTGTGGTAGAGGGCTCCTTCCAAGTTCTTAGGTCCCCAAAGGGGATTTAACCTAGATGTTGAAGAATCTATGGAGGCGAGAAGCCATGAAAAGGGGGAACAAAGCTAGAATCAGCAGGACGTGGGTGTAATTGAGGAAGGAGAGCAGAAGAGGGGGGGGGGGGGATTCTCAGGCTTCAGTCAGTATCAAAGATGAGACGATCATGACATATGCAACGAAGAAGAAGATTGCTACTTGGATTAAGAATTTTGGGTTCTCCCTCATGCTTGGAGAAGTCACCGATCTGATCAGAAGCCAGAAAAAGGGGGAAAAAAAAAGAGAACATGATCAGAAAGATGATATATGCAAGAAGATTAAGGACGAGACACAGAGAAACCTGCCTTGCTACACGCTGAGAGAGGCGATAGAAGGGTAAGCTCTGGATGAACACAATACCGGGTCCAGTGAGAGTAGCTGCCATCTGGTTATCACCCTGTTGAAACAAGCATGGCAATAAAATTAAAGAAAAAAAATGACGGACATGGAGCGTGATTCACTCAATTGAAGGATTCCTGGTAGCCTTTCAGATTAAACGAGGACAATTTCAGCAGTTATTCGTTTTTGACTAAAAACGGGAAGATGATTGTTCAACTGACCCCAAAGACGACTCTCCTCAAGGGGTTGGTGTTTTTGAGCTGTAAATCAATTGCGCTTGTCATGGCAACTATGGAAGCAGCATCAACAACCAGCACTTCCCCAGCCTCAAGGGTCTTCTGAACAACTGCAGGCAAGGTTTTAGGAGGTCATCCCATGGAGCTAACTCAATCTGATGCCAATTAAAGTAAGCGCATTCCATGTTCTACGTTCACAGAGCCAATAAGGTTTAAGTCACCAGTTCTTGAAAATTTTGAAGGTCCTTGAATGGAAAAACTGGCAAATAAAAAAATAATTATGTTCTAGGCTATAAATGCTAGTAATATATATAACAGCAAGCTAACCCAGTATAAATTAAATGTTCGTTTCCTTTTCTATCTAGTATTATCAAGTTAATGGTTCCTTCGCCCATGACAATGGTTCCCCTTATTGGTGTTTGGATCTAGGTTTAATGTTTAGGAGCTCTCTAGAACGTATATGGTCAATTAGATCATGCCAGATACCTGAATTGACGGTATTGATCTGATCAGATGGAATCCCCAAATAGATTCAAGCTACAACTGAAGATCGCTCAAATCCTCTGACAAAAAGCACACCTGAAGGGAAAAACACAAGGAGCCTCTGATACCCTGTGTCATAAATGTGAGGACCCATGAAGGAAAAATGCGTAATTATGAGTTAATTTCTGTTGGCCAGTTTCCTAGTTTTTCAGTTCCCTGGTTTGCCAGTTTTCGTTCGTCAGTTCCCTTAACCTAAGTAGTTTCCTTTTTTGTCACCAGGGTAACTAAATATAACTAGCAATTGTTCTATGATTTGAGTAGCAGAAGAGAATTTTCCTGACTGTTTATCTTTGTATGGTTTGCATCAACCCAGATGCAGTAAGCAGTGGTATTATTTTGAGAGGACCAATGGTGTGGACATGTTCTTCTTCATGAAAAGCTTCAGGCACTTGTCAGGTTAACTGTAGACCTGGGCATTCCAGTAGATGAGGCTCTTCTGGTCTTTCTGGGGTTAGTAGACACTAGTATCTAAGCCTCAGATGAAATCTTATAGATTATAAGATCAAAAAGTTGAGATTGTACTTGTAGAAATGGGAGACACGAAGCTTCTTTACTGCTTGATCAACATTTCTTATTATCGAACAGAGAAGAAAAAGGCAAAAGATGGCACATCAGATTTCGGGTTTTATCCCCTTTAACACTGACGATCTTAATATCGAGAATTTCATGCAGATGTCTCCCTACATATGGTCGCCTAGCTTGACATTTGGAAAACATAGGCAATACTTGAAATATTTGTGAGAAGGAGACATCAATTATTTTTTGATATTCCTTCTCAGGTCAGAGGCTCCCCACTGCAGCAGTCTTTAGCTGTTGGCAGCTTCCAGTAATTATGGAGGAAATCTGGCCTAGGTTGGGAAAAACCCTGAACGTTTCAAAGGGGCCATGTAATATGGTGACTCATCTGGTTTTCGTTCCAGATGAATTTGTGATATTATCCACTCTAATTTTTTTTTGAAATGGAATCTTTAAAATACAATAAAAGCTTCGCATAATTTCAAGCAATAAACTGAATACTTCGAAATAACAAACATTGCCCTAAAATAAGTTATATGATTATAGTCACTAACGTCTGCTCTCATTCTTCACATTGTAAGACCAATCATATGCAACAAAGTTGGCCCATAATCAAAGGATGATATTGTAGTAGGAAAGGGAAACTTGAACACAGAAAGGATCACCTTCATACTTTTTCAAGCCAAACCCTGAAAGATTTGAAATAAAAATTTCTGCCCTAAATCAAATCTGGCAAATAATCTTCACATTAATGGAACATCACATTTCAGTTGTGTATATTGATCTTCAAGAAAATATTGAATGATGTGTACATAGCTTCCTAATAACTTTGTGTACAATCCGGGCAGTGGCAGCTGATGAATTTATTTCAAACATCAGTGAATCAATTTGCTAAGAGTTTTAGATGTGTTGCCAAATCTAGCACTCCAACACTTGTCAGACCCTGAAAACAATCATATAGTCATGAAATGTGGACCATCTTAAAGAAACAACGCATGATGCCCAACAACAGACCTGTACAATAAGTGAATTATTTATCATGACTTTGGTAATTACTACATGAAAACAATAAGAAAAAGAAAATTACTAAAAGACTCACAATCCAATTTACCGACCAAAAAATATTTCCCATCAGCATGAGCATGTTGGGTTCGTAAGGAATCTGGAGGATCAATTTTGGCAATATTCTCGTAGAAATGTTGAATTCTAACATTCATCTTAATCCAGCTCACATTCTCAATTTATATAGACTATAGAATTGAATGAAATATAAAAAAAGCCCTAGAGGTGAGATAAGGACGAATACCAGATCCACCAGCTGTTAAGAATGCAAGGCCTTGACCAACTAATTTCTGTCTTAGAATTCCCTAGAAATCATGAGTCAAAGTGAGAATTTTATATCATTGAGTGGAAAGGTAAGAGAAGAAATAATATATTTTCACAGGAAACAAAGATAAATATGTCACCTCTGCACCAGCCAAAACAATGCGAGCTCTCTGATCAAATGTGTTGGTAACCGTGACCTCATTGAGAGAGCAAAGGAATGCGTCTGGCTACAACAAGCATTAGGGCAAAGTGAGAAACGCATCTTTTTGTAGCAGAAGGCAGGTTTGAATAAGAAAGAAGCCATAAGAATGCTTTAAAAAATGTTCTGATTTCAATACTACTAGCCGTAAGAATAATGGAAGTAAAACGGGGGAACACACTAAGAGGATGCACATTCAAAAAACCCACAAATATTGAATAGGATTTCCCTGGAAATATCAACATCAACAAAATACAGTCGGGATGACGTCTATAAAAAAGAATCTAAAACAAAAGTAAAATAACAGATTAAAATTCAGTTTATCAATAGGATGGAGCTCCAATAACGTATCAAATTAGATACCAACATCGGCACATGGAATACAACAGGAGTTTTTCACTTGGTAATATAATGAGCGAAGGAACTTTAAACGATTCGAAACTTGAAATGAAGGATGTACTGCTACCTGGCATAAAATTTCTCCGCCAAAGTTTGCCAGATCAATCTACAAAAGAATGAAGGAGAAAAGGTTAGATATCAAGGAAGGATCAACCTCCTAAAAACTATGGTTAAATGTCAGTAAATTCAATGTCCCTCGTGCTGAAAACATCCACTGGGCCGAAAGTAAACATAAGCCTGAGTACTGACCGGAAATATCCTAGCAGGAGATGGTGCTGCAATTCCAACAAATCCATCATGTGGGCCAGCGTTAGAAAGAATAATGCTAGTCATGCTCTTGCCAAAAAGCCACTGCCATACGCCGCCATCATTTTCAGGAAGGAAAACGTTATCCATTTTAATGGAGCCAGACATATAGCACATGGAACCTAAAAAACATTGCACTCATAGATTAAAAGCAACTTGAGATAACATAAGAGACATAAGTTCCATCAGGTAATATGAAAGACATCGTTCTCTAAGAACTAAATTTATTTCAGAATAAGTTGAAGCTAATGGACCATATCTCAGGGGGCAATATTTCCAACACGTTATCTTCCAGATTATCTCGTTTAAATGTTCTCTCAACTCTCATGGAGCACCAAGAGGATTATGAAATATGACCACAGCTAATATAGTAGCCAATTCAAGGAATTAAAATATCAATAAAATAGATACTTTATGAAAACCCATCTACGCATGTTAGAGGTTTCACAACACATAATGAACCACACCAACAGCAGCCTATTTTGTTTTCAAACAAGTAAAAAAATTACCAGGTCTTGCTGTGACCTTCTCTTGTGGCTTCAGCATTATCTGTTAAAAAATGAAAGACAAGTAGATTAGACAAGTGTAACAGAGAAATTAAACGATATTGAAACAGAAATGCGTAAAAAATCCGGACCTGAACTATCTGAGCTTCTCCACCCAATATCTGGAAAGGTGTAACCACTGCTTGGGGGCTCTGATAAAAAATAATGTTTTGAAATAGTATAAGAATATATCAGGTGATCAGACAGAATTTAAAAAATACAACTGAGAACATCATCAGGATATAATTCAATACAGCCTAAAGAATTACCATAGTACTGCCAAAAACGGTATAAAGCATAATACACATCGGACGTGACCCAGAACCTTGAGTAACACCGCTTGATTTCTTATGTATACGCTTGAAAAAATTAATGAGAAAAAGAAACTAACAACCCAGGATCGTTCCATGTCAGCAGAGACCTCCACCTGTCCTCACCGCATCTACCAAGGTGATTGAGTGCAAAGCAGCAGCTTAATGAGGACCTTATGAACAATTGAAGCCAAGGGTACATATCTAATAAGAAACCACTTCCCAAAAAAATACCCAATAACAAACCACGTGAGTGAAGCAATAATAGAATTTTATTTTCTCATTTTTTGGAATGTTCTAGAATTAAATTATCATTCTCAGATAATTACGATAGGTTATGATACATAACTTAACTTACCTACAGTAGTATGTCACTTGTTTCTAAATCAAGAAATTATCAGCAATTAAATTAATTTAGTATTGCCTTAATGTGTAAATGTATCCCGTTAACTGGTTTACTAGAAACAAACTTTAAGAAGATATGTTCTGATCCTCTTTTCACAACAACTTTGTATAATGTGGACAAAAATAGATAATACAAACCATAAATGGTAAAAAATAGATAATTTCCTGTGTTTTTACAGATAGATATGTAATAAAGACTGTCATAAAAAATAAGCCACTAACTAGGAATACTTAAATTCAACACATTAACAAGAATCTGGATTAAACTAAACCCACAAAGTTGGGTAAGAGGAAAATATTGTACAACAGAAACCTAAGCCATCAACTCATTAGAAACATTCTCACTAAACACAAGACCATGACAAAACCATAAAGTATCTGATGGGACCATGAACGAGGAAACTCCAAAACCTGGACCACTCGTAGAGTTGATCACACTCTTTTGACCTCCTCTCCTTTAATAACCTGTGATGTGAAAGTAATACTGTCCATGCACTTGATCTAAAATAAGAAATCATACCCAAAGGTCAACTGGCTTAGACAGGTTTCCCTTCGTACAGAGACCCAGAACAGGAGATAGAAGCCCATGAAAAATCATTTCATTATTTTACCCTCTTGTATGGCCCCCGGACACTCTCTAATTCTCATCTTTTTCCCTTGTAGCCCTCAAAGGCATCACAAAATTTATCAGTGAGATCATTTCGTCTAAGTCAACAGTACAGATAGATTTAAGGAAATAACAGAAATCTGCTCCAGGACCTTTCCTTCCGAACTATTGAAAACCATGTAACGTCACAGGAGGAAGCTATATATTCGAACTACAACGTCATCGGATTCCGGTAGAGAAGTTAACTAAAATTCGCGCACCCGAAATTATCAAGAGCTGAAACCTTAGCATAAAAGTCAGCTTAGTCTCGGACTTTCCCTTTATACAAAGCCTAGTCCGTCCATTCGGGCTTCTCTAGTCAATTGCTTCAAATGTTGTGTGACTTGTGATCAACACCAAATTTGAGAGAAATCCAACGGTAATTCTTAATTAAATATATCGGCAAAAAATCTACGAAAGAGAAAGGATAAAAAAAACATATTTACCCATAGTAAAAGTCCGCGTCTGTCGATCAACTGCTCAGACGAGCAAGACATGGAGTCATCTTATGAGAAACTAAATCATAGGAACTAAGTCATAGGAAAATGGCCAAGAAAAAAAAACGCAAAGGGTTAATGAAGCGAGTTTCAGGTTGGCACCTGGTAGACGTAGGGCTGGAAAGGTGTAGAGAAGACGGGTGCCGCCATCGCACGCCACCCCCGAGAGGCAGGTGTGACACCCCTCGCCGACCACCGCGCGACAGCAGGCCTCCGGGGCGTCACCAGAGATCAGATCGTAGTCAGAGAAGCACGGCGGAGATCTCAGAGCGGATCAGGCATTCTCCCCTCGATCCAGGAGGAGGAAGAGCCGAGGAATTCGAATTTGAGGAAACCGAACGTTGATTTCTTGTACTGCTCTCCGGGAGCTCTTGTGAGATCTTGGGAGAGGGGGAAGGAGGAGAATAACCTAAATTCCCCAAATTACCCTTCGCCGTTCCGCGGCGAACAGGCTGCACGTGAGTGTTTCGGGAATCACACGTGCCACAAGTCGGCGGTGGCGCCACATCATATATTTGACGTGGCTACATCTTATTCGCCATCTCAAGACACCGATATGTGATCTTTTTTGACGTGGCAGCGATAAAAATGCAGTTTTCAGATATGTGCCCTTTTTTGTCAATATTGAGAATAAAACCTCGATTTTTAACATATTTAGATTAATCCATATTTTAATACATGTCCCGTGAGGGAGAGAGAGGAGACTAACTGAAATTCCCGAAATTACCCTTCACGGTTCCGCGGCGCAGGCTGCACGTGAGTGGTTCAGGAATCACACATGTCAGCCGTGGCGCTACATCATATATTTGACGTGGCGACATCCCATTCGCGCTCTGGACACGTTGGCAGCGATCAGAAATGCAGTTTACAAATATCTTCCTTGGTTTATTAACATTGAGAATAAAACCTTGCTTTTTAACTTATTTACATTAATCACTCTTTTAACAACACGTCGCTTTGGCAGGCAGTGGGTCCCAGCTAGCTGAAGAAAAGCCCAGAAAGCAGCTTAGGGCCAGATATCAGTGAAGAGAGGAAGAGAGAAAAAGAGAGAGAGAAAGAGAGAGAAAGAGAGAGAGAGAGAGAGAGAGAGAGAGAGAGAGAGAGAGAGAGAGCACTTTCTGCCATAAAAAGTCAAATCTTATTTTTGAGTCAAAAAGAAAAACTTTCAAGAAAAGCCAAAAGGTACAAAAAGTTCAAGTATTCAACGATCTTCAATAGTGTTTATCAATAGACCCAAAAAATATTTTTGATAATTTGATATTATTATTACACACCTACCCTTCACGTGGTATTCAATGGGAACACTATTGCAAATTAAAGAGTTTCGTGTGAGTGAAAAAACTAAAAAAATTATTAGAGTATTTAATTTTCCAAGTTTTTTTTCCACCAGTTAAATCCTTTTTTGTCTTAGTATAAAATAAATACTAGAACTTTTATTATTAAAGTATTTCTACGACAACCTTGGAACCTTTGATGTGAAAGAAAGCCAGAGGCTTCAAGAAAGGACTTCCGCACTCATTTGGACGTCCTTCTAGGGCTGATATTAAATACTCATAATTAATATTTCGAAAATACTTATGATCCTTTATTTTATATGATTATACGATTTATTATATACTATTTAGCGAACAGACAAAAGTAGGGGTATTTTTGTAATAGTCGAGAACATCCCGCCGAGACGATTATAGTTACCCAGGGGTCATCGGCTTCCGGGCCCTACAATGCTTGAAGCCGAAGCAAACGCGGGCGAGAGGCATCGGATGTGTCTGGTCACCGCAGTGGGCGTGGTGTCATGCCAACCTCCATTTCATCCGCCGCGGGGGGGGGGCATCTCCAATTTAATATTATTTAATTGCGTAAGTGCCTAGAAATTTCGAGCAAGCCTTCGGCCTTTGTTCTGGTCTGTCTCTCTCTGTATCTATGTCTGTGTGTTCTCTGTCTCTCTCGGTCCTCTCTGTCTGTCTGTCTCTCTCTTCCTTGGGGGCTCCTGGTGGAGGAGGCTTCGCCGGAGGAACTAGGGAGGGGGAAGAGGACGAGGAATCCGGAGGCTGAAATCTACTGATTGGGTGCGTTTGGGGATTGAGGGGTGTTCTTGCAGTACAGGAGGGGGGATGAAGCACATTTTAAAGAAGCTCCACCGGGGGGGGAGCCACGACCCGGGGCGTTCCTCCCACGAGGTGAGCGCGTCCACAGTCGCATCGCCGTCGTCGTCATCGCCCTCGGCGGCGTCCCCGCAGGTATCGTTCGGGTCTGATCACCGTCGGCAAGGCGATGGGGTGGTGGCCGGGCAGGCGATCGCCGAGCCGCCGCAGTCACCCGGGGATGGGAGCGTTGGTGGGACCGGGGCGGCGGCGGACCGGGCGGACTACTTCTCCTCGGAGGAGGAGTTCCAGGTGCAGCTGGCGCTTGCGATTAGCGCATCGAATTCGGAGCATAGGGAGGATCCGGACGGGGATCAGATAAGGGCGGCTACTCTGTTGAGCCTCGGGAAGGACAAGAATGGCGCCGCGGGAGAGGAGCAGGGTACTGCTGAGGCGTTGTCAAGGCAATACTGGGTGAGTGGTCTCATTCTACCCCGAGCAGTTTATTCCTTGTTGCCGAATGTTTTGAGTTTCTGGCTGATGTTCTACAGATGGGGGCTAGTAATTTGTCACTAGTAATTTGTCACTTCTCTAGGGAACTAGAATTTCATTCAGGAGTTAACTTGCCAAAATCTCAGCTTGCCGAATTGTGCCATGAATAGAGCCCGTGATTCGTAATTGTTCTTAGATCTGACAGTTCATGTTGGTTGTTGAAGCTCTACGAGGGAACTTATTTTATCCCCTTTTCACCATGAGAGCCTGGTTTAAGTACGATATACGATTATAGGATAAATAAATCAGTCTCAGCAGCAAAAAGTGTATCAAATAAACTTTAACGTAAGTATGCAATAACTGTGGTGTCCATTGACTAGAACGGAATTATCAAAGGAGTGAGGTTTTTTATGGCAGTAAACATATTCAAGTGTTAAATAGTTTTCATTATTGGAAGCATTTGGTGCCATCATCTTTTCTTATATTATGGGTTTGAGATAATGCCATTCATATGTTGTGCATGCAAGCTCGGAAGCAAAGCCCTCATCATAACTGGTGCTGCGTTGAAGTACCAGCAAAGATTCATGAATACATTACTGGAAATGATTGTTCAAAAATGGATAAAAGGAAATTTAGAATAAGATCTAGTTACACTAAGGAGATCAGATACCCGGATGCACACCTAGAAAATAGCCACGGAAGAATTCGGAAATCATCTCAGGATAGGATTTACCTTTATTCCAAGGATGACAGTTGGTTGTTTTACCCATGCTAATAATAACTTTCGTGACATGGCTCTCTTCAAGATTGTCATATTACGTCTTGAGGAACAGGAGCCTTATCTTAGAACATGTGCCCGTTTCGATGCCATGGTATCCTGTACTTAGTAATGAATCAGACTCCTGACCAAAGTATTTTCATTTTTTATGAAGAAGTGAGGATTTTCGATCAGATCTTAAAGAAAATGTGATCAGATGTTGCGGGGTTATTAAGTATTTTGAAGGTTCCATGGTTTTATGTAATGAGATTTTGAAAATTATCTCTTTTTATAATTAAACCATAATTAGTGAAAGACTCTTGAAAGAATTTTTTCTCTCTCTTCTGATTGTGGGATACTTACATGATTTAAGGGAATATTTGTAAATTGCAATCAGTATTCCCTTACGTGGGTCTAAGGACGCTTTTAATGATTTGAATTTTTTTTTCTTATTCTGTATGGTCGCAGTGAACTTTTGGGCAGATTCTCACCTTTGTATTGGCTTGTTCAATGAACTTGAACGGTCATTCATATTGACTACGTGAACCCTTCTGACGTTAGGTTGCTTTTCCATTGCATCTCTTGAGAAATATCTCTAAAGTCAGTCATTCAAATTTTATCTCCAAATATCTATCTTCAAAAAGAATTTTATCTTCAATGCCTTTCGTGACAAGAATCATTGAGTTGTTTTAAAACATATCACAATGGTTAATACTGGTTACCCACTTTTTTATTAATATTTCATATGCCCATCTGGTAAGATAAGCTTTTCCAGATGAATTTTGATAAACAAGTTGGTTTGCAATCGCCCCTTTTCTCAATTGTCTTTCTGTATGCATCTTGTCTTTTCAAGGCGTTTTATAATTTTTCTTGTTCCTTCATAGTCGTGTGATATAACCCTCATGAAACCATGCTAAAATGCCCTGGCCTAAACTGTCAATTATTTCCAAAGTTTTAAAAAACTTGTGGTCGTGAAGAAAGAGGTTATAGGTACGAGTAATAAATCCTATTCTCTTGCCTGCTATGGTTCTATTAAATCAGTTTTAAAGTGAGTGATTTCAACTCGAACATAACCTGAATATTTAGATTCCTTAATGCATGTCTAAGGACCTTCCTTGTTCTAGCATCGTTAATTTAAAATAACTGATTATTTCAGCTTTTTCTCGCTCCTTAACATTGCTTTATGTGACAAGTATAGTTTCTCCTTTATGCATTATCATTTTCAACCTCATAATTTTCTGATCTTTCTTGTCCCTATTTGTTGGCAGGACTACAATGTGCTTGACTACAATGTGAAAGTTACTGATGGGTTTTATGACATATTTAGTCTATCCCTTGATCGTGCGGGGCAAAACATGCCCCCCCTTGCTGACTTTCAAACAAATATCGGGGATCTTGGTTTTGAAGTCATTATTGTCAATCGGGCAATTGATCCAGCCCTAGTAGAGTTGGAGCAGGTTGCACAGTGTATTGCTTTAGGCTACCACCTTGCTGATGTTGAGCATCTGGTGCAAAGAATCTCAGATCTTGTTATGGAGCATATGGGTGGCCCTGTAAGAGATGCAAATTACATGCTGGCTAGGTGGATGGAACAAAGTTCGGCGCTGCGAGCTTCCTTACATACAAGTTTGTTGCCTATTGGGGAAATACGTGTTGGCCTATCACGTCACCGTGCACTCCTTTTTAAGGTAACCCAGATGCTCATATCCTTTTTCGTGTGCATTCTTGTAATAGAATCCATTGGAACGTTTATTATCGGATGATACAGTTGATGCGATGCGCATTTAGGGCACCTTGTATCTGTCTTCATTCCAAATTTTGGCTATGAAGGGAGACATGAAATTTGAAATGTTGAACATAAATAGGATGTATGATAAAGATATTAGGAGGATAGGATCCATGCCCCAAAGCCTAGACTATTGTGTTTAGGTAGATGACGGTGATAAGTGATGATATCTAGCTTTTAACTTTTGAACTTGGAACCTACAAAGGTTTAATGTTACCCCAAGGTAGAGGCAGTGATTCCTTTTGTCGTATCATTTTACCATTGGCAAGTCCAATGGCAGTGGCCTAGGTGTACAGGGGTCAGGATAAGAGAGAAATGCAGCAAGCCCTTGAAAAATAATGGAAACGTTGTTAAATAACTCCCAAGTAGTCTTTTGTTTATGAATCCTCGAGAACCGGAAGCATCTTACAATATTCACCTTTACAAAAAAACTGGCCTACTCAAATTCCGAATCAGTGCAATCGGATTGGTTACCCTCGATTTCCTATCCAGTGGGGATGGTTCCGATCTAAACTGGTACTTATTTTAATGCCTTGTTCTGTGTATATATCATGTTGACTCCAAGTTCGAAAAAGCATAATTCAGCCATCTAGATGGTTGGTTGATTCAGACAGGGATCCTGCCGCTGCTCTTTGTTTTTAGATGCTCACTTTAGGAATATTACTCTTTTCTCCTTCCAGAGAAAAATGCTATTGTTTATTCGTACGTTATGTGAAAGTACTACACTCTATCTAACTTGGACATACCTGTGTGGTCCCATATGATTATTTTTTCCTTTTGGGGAGTCCTTGTCCATGTGGGATTGATAGGTCGCATAGTCCTTCTCAATGATTAATTTTTAATGGAGAATTCTCTTTATTGGATGCAGTACATCTTTTCCTAAATCAACTATAGTTGCATAATGATAGAATTTTTGTCAAAAGGAAGACATATAAATCAGTTTCTAACCTGTAAAAGGCTGTACATGCACTAGCCCCTTTTTGAGTTGAAACTGATCCTTGTAGATAAAGAAAAAGGAAAACATTGCTGAATCAGGTGATCTGGCTTGACGTACATTTAGCACGATTTGTCTAGAACCGTCCCTGTGATCTGTGGATTAAACTTAATGGTTATACTTCAATCCGTAAACAAATCACCTATCTCAGTATGGATCACGGTAGATGAACGTTTTTTGTATAGTTTTTCATTACTGTTGCCACTGCAATCTATCTTGATACAATCTTATGCCTTCTTTCTCCTTTTTCTTATTATTTTTCTGAATTCAGGTGTTAGCAGACCATGTTGGCATCCCCTGCAAACTTGTAAGAGGAAATCATTACACTGGTGTTGATGATGATGCTGTTGACTTGATTAAATTGGGTGGCAGGTATGCTACAAGTTCTCCATGTTCTATTGTTATTTTGTTTTTGCTCCCAATGTTTCTTGTTTATTTCATCCTGATGGTGTCTTCTTCTCTTTGTTAATAAGCTTTCACCTTGATATTTGAGCGTTTTAAATAATTTTTATCCATAGATGTTGAACAGTTAAATAGTTCATTCGAAGTTTTTGTGGTGTTTTCTTCAAGTTGATAAAATTGAGTGACATGCAGGAGATCTCCTTTATCCTTTTGTGGAAAGGAACGCTTATCAGTTTTTGGTTGAAAAATTTGTACGCATGTAGTCTCTGGTACAGTTTCTTTCTGGCCAATTACTATTTCTTTTTCTTGTGTTTCTGCCTCAGGGAATATTTGGTTGACCTGATGGCTGCCCCTGGGACACTCATTCCAGCTGATGCTCTTAATGGCAAGGATCCTTCCTTGAATTTAAGTAATTCTAGAAAGAGCAGAAGCCTAACTGACGGAGCAAATGACTCAGTTCCGACTTCGTCCAGCGCTGAGGCATACAATGGTAACGACACTGTGAATAAGCCAGTTCCAGAGGACAGTGGGTTTGTAGGAAGATCATCAGGATCTGAAAAGGCAGTGGCTCTGCCTTCTTTTCCAAGTCCAAGTAGAGAGGAGTCATCTTCTACAAGTGGAAGCAGTTTGCATGAAGAAATATCGACTCCAGCTGAAGTTGAAAGACCACATAAACTTCTTCCAGCTACGAGGACAGGTTCTCAGAAACAACATTCTGACGTTTCGTTTCCTCAGGATGGGGTAAAGGAAAAGGTCACTGGCCCGTCACAATCACAGGATCATTTGGACTCCAGAAACCTTTTTGCTGAACTGAATCCATTTCTGACGACTGGACTTGGAAAAACTTCTTCATTGATGAGTAAGTCTACTGAAATTAAAAACAACGAACCTCAGAGGCGCAGAGAAAATATTGCGTCAGGTCCTGGAAGACCTCCTCTTCCCTTAGTCTGGAAAAACCGTTTTACTTGCAACGAGTTTTCTAACAAAAGGCAGCATGACTTTGTGGAGGGTAATTTTCCTCGTAAAAATCTTGAAGTGAAAGATCTTAATGCATCAACATCATCATCTCACAGCTCAGTTTCTCCTGAAAGCATCAACTCTGAAATTCCAAAACATAATGTTGCGGGAATTTCTGGTGTTCCATACCCTGCGGAGAAATGTGGTTCTGGCGATGAACATTATGGTTTCTTTGAAAATGAGAAGGATATAGGTGCAAATTACAGTCATATGTTGCAATCCAATGATGGTTATGGTGCAAACAATGACCAAAAAAAAAATCCGTATTCAGAGAAGCCGCAACAATTGAAAGAGAATTCCCTGCAGAATAGTCTGCCAAACGGTCCTAATATTGGGAAAAATCGTAGTGACCAGCATGCCTGGAGAAAAGTGACGAGTACAAACCTGAAGGATGCTGGATCTTCAAGCATTTTAGACCATTCTGGAACACAGCAGCTTGATCCAATGCTAGATGACGTGGCAGAATGTGAAATATTGTGGGAGGACCTCGTAATTGGTGAAAGAATTGGATTAGGTAATGTCTGAAGTTGGTCTTTGCTAAGACTTATATTTAGTCTGATATTCTTTTTGATTCAAGCTTTGTTGTCGTTTTGTACTATGAAATCCTCCTCCCAGATTTCTTTTCCTGTTTTAGAAAAAATATTGTTACCTTTACATTGGAAAACGGTAGCTTCATAACTTGACTAATTTGAAACGATTGCCTGTGTACAAGTTGCAAAATCTTTTTTGCATGCTGAGGATGAATATAAATTCATATTTTACAGTTAATTTTGTTGCATGTTCTTGATGCTTAAACCTTCCAAATGAATGCCATGATGCCTTCCTAATAAAGCTCATATATTCCCACTCTGCTACTACTGGAACTTAGAGCCTCTCCTCCAAAGGAATTGGGCCCTGGGAGATGGTCAGTATTACAAAAATACAACCTAACAACATTGAGCTGTCAAGTTGATATTCGTTGTATCTATTTTGTCTAAACATTTATATTCTTATTTTTTCTTTGTCAGAATTGATCTTATTTTCCCGTCACAATTAGATTTGGGTGATCTCATTCAACATCAATTGGAAAAACCATCCTTCAAATATCTATTCTGTTATTAGGGATCAGAGTTAAGCAAGATTATTTTTTTATTATTTTACTGTCAATCATATTTAACTAGATAATGAAAACAGGGGGAACAAAATAATGCATGCAACCCAGCTGTTCTGTTTCCTCTACATGAGAGCTTGTATGTATGAAACATGCAATGACCTTAATTCTTTGCTATGTTTTAGGTTCGTATGGAGAGGTATATCGTGCAGAGTGGAATTCCAAAGTGAGTCTTCTTCTTTTTGTTTGTTCTTGAACTCTCTCTATTTGCCTAAGCACAACGTACTTAATGAGGATGAAACACGTTAGGACTATGAAGGATGAATTATGTAATAAATCATACTTTGTAGAGCAAACCCTTCTACGTGAGATGTGCTTATGATCTGTGTTTTTTTTCTTTTGATCAAATGGTCTTCCTTTCACCTCTAAATATACTGTACCTCAGTTAATTAGGAGAATGAAACTCTTGTGAAGATGAACGATGTTGATCCCGCGTGGTCTCCTCAATGTCTTATGTTCTGTCAGCTTATGTTATTTCACATTGCAAAGAATAAATGAAATCATATGCTTCTTATCAACAACTTAATTTGAGTTAAATAATCTTGACTTGCTCTTATATATCAAACAAATGGTGCCCTTGACCTTGCTCACTCATTTCTATTTTGCACTTGACAAAGCTCGAAAAAGTTGACTTGCATCTGAGTAGGTCCATTAGAAAGAACCCAGATTAAAGAGAACAAATAAAAGCCACGTGGTTATATATAGACGTACTCAACTCACTGAAAACTCACTTTGAGTTGGATATCCTAGCAATGGTATATATCTCTTAATTTGGTGAAATACATTTGCAACCGTCCTAATTAAAGTAAACCTGTGCAATTCTTCTATGTGAGCCGTTTGCATTATCATTTCTTCACTGTTGTAGTGCCTAGAATGTTTTGGATGTGTTCATTTGTTTTTGTTGTTTAAATTGTGACTGAGATTTTTTATCAAATCAACAAAATTGTACTCGTCCTTGTGCACTACCTACAAAGGAAATGCTGTGATTGTCACCATAGATGTCTCTCCACTAGCATCCAGGTTAGGCACGCTCGAGGAAGAGGCCTCCATGCCTGTGGAGTTCATGCTGTGTTTGTGTGTGTGTGTGTGTGTGTGTGTGTGTTGGTGGGTAGCTGCTGGAGCATGGGGAGAGAGGGCATGGAGTTTCTAGAAATGTAGTGACAGAATGTGTCATTCTGTCAGTTGTCACATCTCTATTGATAGTGGTTCCTAAATATTCTACCCAGAACAAGAATCTTGAACCTTTATTTAAAACTGCATTCAAGAATATATTAACTTGCTACTACGAACTTCTCAAGTTTATGTTATCTTAGGACTTTTGTGAAATTTTGGATGGGGCTTTCTTGAACATTTTTTTATCATTTTGTTCAAACTGTAGACCTAAATTGTTTGAGTAAATTGGATATTTTAAACCCTGTTAGATGGCTCTTGTTACCTGGATCTCGTGAAAGAACAATGTGACACTGGTAAAGTGGAACTTCTTTGTGATTTCACCTGGGATTGGGGTAACATTTGGTTCAGTCCTCAACCACCCATTTTCTGTCTCTAATAATGGGGAAAGGATTTTTCCTCGCTCCCTATAAATATATTTATATCACTCCTTCCTCATTTTCATGTGCGGGGTATCCCCTTCCCTCATTTTCTCTCCCTCTCCTTTCCAGCCACTATTTTACTAGGGTCTTCCCCTTCCCTTCCACAAATTGCAGTAGGGACAATCGTTTGGAAAGAAAAGGAAAGAGAAGGGACGGAAACGGGGTGGGGGTGTATGATAGATATGGGGGGAAGGAGAGTCAGGGAGTAGGGATAGGGAGAGGCAGTCCTTTGCTTTGAACACCAGAGGTGGGTAGGGAAGCAGAGGGAGAGGAAGGGCACTTTGTTGAGTGGGTGTGTTTCTTTAAAATCTAAGGTTGTCTCATTCTTTAACAATCTATCAATTGTATTCCCCTTGGCTTAGTAATGCCACTATTTTAAGCATCTCTTATAGACTTCCATGTGATAAAAAAAGGTTTCTGCATAATATGCCCTTTCATGGCTAAAAGTATTTTATCCTACAGTTTTCAACAATACTGCTAGTCCATATTCAGATAAGCCAGTCATGGAATGTTATATTGGAATTACTATCAGAAAGGAGTTCTCATTCTTCAAGTGCCAAATAATAAATTGTGTACGATCCATTTGTTAGAAAAGAAAATCTTCTTTTAATTGTACAAGTATGATTAATTTTAAGTTTTGATCTACAGGAAGTGGCGGTGAAAAAGTTCTTAGACCAGGACTTTTATGGAGATGCCCTGGATGAATTTCGTCGTGAAGTGCGTGAACATATTCTTTATTATTGAATTCAATTTGGAAATGATGTTTACTTCATAGATCTCTGATTGAACGTCGTTAATTCCTTTTTGTTCGATTGGCATAATGTGCCTTGGAATCAGGTACGAATAATGCGCAGATTGCGACATCCAAATGTTGTCCTTTTCATGGGCGCTGTAACTCGTCCTCCTAACCTCTCCATTGTTACTGAATTTCTTCCCAGGTGGTGCTTCTCTCATTTTTTGTTTCTACAGTCGGAATTGAAATTTGGTTTTTAAATGACATTTTTTTTCTTATTTCTAATGTTAATTCTAACATGTTTTCCCTGCCTTTGTGGCTGTCCCATCAAGATACTATTCTTGCTTTCCTTTTTGAATTATGAGGTTTTTATTAAAGGATCACGTTTGTTCATTCGGATGCTAAAGGGCATTCCATTCAATTTACTCTCTTTGGAGAGCGTTCTGCTGATTGAAATTGGCTTCTAGTTCGTAATTCCATAACGTGACGCTAGAGATGTTTTCCACGTTCTTTCTTGGCAATTCACATGTGTTTTGTATTTGTTGGAGCTTTGTTTTGTGCCGCACAATCAACCTTTGTTTTCTGGTCATCATTATTGTTGTACTGTTTCGTAAATTTACATTTCTTTTACCATACCATGTGCCTATTATGTCTGCCAATTTTCTGTAAACCCTTGGTTTGAGCATTTTATCTTTCAGTTCTTACTGGACGAATAATATTTAATGTTGCTATCAGCTTTTGTTAGGTTTTTATGAATTCCTAGACATTTCAATCTTCAATTGTGTAGAAAATTTTGATGGATAGAGGATTCCATTTAGAAATCTATGTGGGAAACAGTTAAGAGGTTAAATCCAGAGACCATAGGTGAAAGATGGTGGAGAATAATTTTATCATACCTCTGCTTGCCCGAAGGTAGGATGTATTGGACTCTGAAACAGCAGAAGAATTGGGCCGAGGTGGGTCTAGTGGGTGAGTCTGTCTAGCCCAACTGCAAAAAACAGCTATTCTTCAACAACATGTTACATTTCATGGTGTTCACCATATTATTGTAGTGGCATCTGGGTACAATGAGACGTTTTTTTTAAAGCATTTTTGAATAATCCTTGAACGGTAGATTTGTTTTGACTATGGACTACCGTTTAAGTAATATTTTGGATATTAACTTACTGTTATTGGTATTTGAATTGCTTACATGCCAAGTAATTTACCTTGACAGCATCTGCTTGGCCATATATGTTTATGCCCAGATCTTGCGAACAGAATTCAGATTGGTGCAAATAGTTTTTAGTTGCACTCAACTTTCATAAAGGAAATCGAATTACAAATGATAGTTAACTTCACTAGTCCCTTTTTCCTAGTGTTCTTTTGTAAATGTCTTGTTATTAAAACTCATTCCAAACCACTTCGTTTTTCATGAGAACTGAACTTTGAATTGTACATATCAGCCTGAACCAAAGTATAAAAAGCCTTAGTCCGCTAAGTTTTTTGATTGGCTTGATTAACTTAGTTTGGTTGGTTTGCAGCTTTTTTTGGCATTGATTTCAGTTTGTATTTCGGAAAGGATCATTATCATGTTTAAAATGGGACTTCATTTATTTCTGATATCTCAGTAGATTGTCATTTTTTATTTATAGCTCTAAATGTTGTCATTGAGATCATTTTAGCTTCAGAGGTTGTTGACAATATTTATTGTTTCTGTGTTCTCATATGAGATTGTGTTTTGAGCAATTCTTGTCCTGGGTTTGGATAACATTGATGAATATTTAATTCGTTAGGATTACTGTATCGTTCCAACTTTGTTTCCTTTTCTCAGAGGGAGCTTGTACCGGATTCTTCATCGTTCTAACTCCCATATTGATGAGAAACGTCGGATTAAAATGGCTCTTGATGTGGTACGAATGATAATGTGCGAAGAAATTGTTATCTAAAGTACAGAGACTCAGAGTTTCTCTAGCTGATAATACTTTTTTTTTCATAGGCTATGGGTATGAATTGTTTGCATGCCAGTGCTCCAACGATTGTACACCGAGATCTAAAATCACCAAATTTGTTGGTTGATATGGATTGGAACGTAAAGGTACATTTCACCGTGTTGTTTGTACATAGATCCAATTTCTACTCTGCGAACTATTGCTTAGTGTGCAATAGAGTTAATGGTCACTTCATTTTCCTATCAGTTGTTTCCCTCTTTTGTTGTGCTATTCTGTGAGCTCATGCTTCGTCCTTAGCATCATGATGCCATCTGCTATCATTACTACATAGTTTTCAATTTGTCAAAGAGTGGAAAAGTTTGGGATTAATGTTCCCGTAAATGCAACAGTGGCTAATTTTTCTTCTGCCATTTCTCATTGCTTTCACGTTATTTTCTAATGATAAAAAAGGTAATATCAAAACTACACTAGTATTTGTCCTCTTATTTACTGACTATTTGTATTTGGTTGTTGGTCTTGTTTATATGGTTGAAGTCAGATTTTTGTGATCTATATATAAAAGTGACATTTTTTAGTGAGGGATGAATTGTTCTAGTGCGAAGAATGATTGTATCTTTGAGTTGTGCAGGTTGGCGATTTTGGACTTTCACGCTTGAAGCATAATACCTTCTTATCATCAAAATCTACTGGGGGAACGGTAAGAAGCAACACCCTGCATGGAATCTGCGAATGATAGTTTCAATCTGGATTTCTTACCTATTTTGTGCAAAAAAAAAAAAAAACAAGGTTCTGATCTGGATTTAGCTACAAAAATAATCTCTTATGCTAGTTTTCCTATTAAATCTAATATTTGGGTGAAATAGATTATTTGACTTGATTTATTTCTGAAATCTGAATGAGTTTTGTTTGGTGCATTAGCCAGAGTGGATGGCACCCGAAGTCCTGCGCAATGAGCCATCAAATGAAAAGTAAGCTTGACCTTGATATTGGCATAAACTATAATTTACCCACTGTACCTATTTTCTGACCTTTGGTTCCGCTCTGTTAAGAAGAAAAGGAGGACATATATGCCTTTTCTTCAATCTTTAATTACATATTCTATTTTCTCACAGACAGCCCTTGTACTAGTATTTTTTTATCCTGGAACCATTTTATGGTTTGCCTCATTCAGAAAAATATTGGGAGAGGCCGACTAACCTGTCCCTTCTTCTTGGCATTTGTGTTGACGGATCAAGAAAGAATTGCTACAGAAAAGTAGGAGGGAGAAAGTTTTGGATACTGAGACTTGTTCCAACATCAGGAGCAGGAGGCCCACTAAGCCCTCATTCTCTCTCCTTTTTCTTTATTTGTGTGCTGCTGGAGCTGTATATAAGGGAACTTGTTGGCTCCCTTTTTTTCTCTCCCTGCACATGTGCTGTCCACAGGTCTGTGGTTCATTCGCGTGGGTGGAAGAGGACCAGGCCGGTCTTTTTCTTCTTAGTTACATATCCATAAGTTGGAGATCTAAGGCCTTTTCAACGCCCTATCTATGGTTGACTCTTTCACCTATTTTTCTGGCTTGACTTTCAGGAGTCTTACGTCTGACATTTTGACGACAGCCTCTAGGAGCAGCAAGTCCATTACTTGTACCAACCCATCAAAGAATATTGGAAATATCTTAGATTGGCTGGTGATCTTCCTTACCAGTCCATTACCGGACCAAATATTGGATATCTTATGAATGTGGTTAGATGTTGGCTTTAGAGTGGATTTTAACATATTTTAAATCTATTCCAAGCAAATGATTTTTTTTTTTTCTCTGAGCATGGCCATCTCGAAGTGGAAGAATGCATATATGCTGTGTATTCAGGATCCGAAGATGGTGAGAGATCTGCTTCAGGCTGTTGCACATTTGTAGGAAGGTATCTTTTTACTTGGTAAACTAGGAAACAAACTGAATGCCCCAAATCAAGCACGGAGGAAGAGCACCATGCGACGACTCATGGGGTTTCTATTCACCAAGGGTCCTGTAGGATTGGAGTTAGAAAGCTGCCTTAAATGGAGTTATACTGCGAGGCATCCATCAGTATGGCTGATGGTTTAGGGCGGTGGCAGGATTGGACTAAAACATGTAGATATTGACTACCACTTCCTTGTGAATTGTGTCCACTGTGTATCCATTCCAATGATCAATGTGAAACCTGTGGTAATACGCAGCAGCATTCTTCTGGATTTCTGATCTGTCTGTCATATATCAGTCTTCATTTGTCTTCAAAGCTCCTCTTAGTGGTTAAGAAGCCACTTCTGACTTATCTCTGCGTCTCTTCTCATTCTTTTCATGAGGGAGACAGAGACAAAAAAAAGAAAAAGAAAACTAGAAGTAGAGAGACACCAATTCTTATTTATTTATTTATTTTATGAAATCTCATAGGATTTTGTGCGTTGAAAATTTTCCACAGGTGCGACGTCTACAGCTTTGGGGTTATTCTGTGGGAGCTGGCGACGATGAGGATGCCCTGGAGCGGGATGAACCCCATGCAGGTGGTAGGGGCCGTGGGCTTCCAGAATCGGCGCCTTGATATCCCCAAAGAGGTCGATTCCCTGGTTGAGCGGATCATCTGGCAGTGTTGGCAGACGTAAGCACCCACCCTCACAACCCACACCATCCTCCTATCCATAAACATAAACATAAACATGACAAGAAATCCAATGGGTCGAAAAAAAAAGAGAGGAAATTTTCAACACACAGACATAGAACATCAGACATAAATCCAAGATATATGGAAAGCTGCATACCCCCCCGCCCCCTAGATATCTGGAGTGCTTTTTTTTTAACTTTTTTTTTATTTTTTGGGTTTCCTTCTAGAAAGGAGTTCACTGATAGATTGGCCGGATTTGACCTGGAAGATCCCTTTTCCTTGCGATTTTGGGTGTTTTATGACTACCCACTTCCTCAATTGGCAGAAATGGAATCGTCTAGATCAGACTATGTGTTCTATTTTTTTCCCCATTTTTAGAGAAATCCGTCCGCAGATAGATTATTTGGTCAGGATTGAACCGAAAAGCCAGATTTTTTGTTTTCTTTCGATTGCGTCAGAAATCTCCTCAACCCTATTTTTATTTTATTTTTAGAAATTTAATTGTTGGGTTGGCTCTCTCCTTGTGTTCGTTATTCCGCAGGGATCCGAGCCTGCGGCCGTCGTTTGCGCAGCTGACCTCATCACTGAAGCCCCTCAAGCGGCTCGTTGTCCCCCCTGACCAGGGACCCCAGGGCCCTCCCTACCCTCTACAGGTCTCGGTAAATTCTACAAATTCTACGCCTTGAAATCTTCCCAATTTGTGAACAAACCCTCAAAAAAACCAAAAAAAGGGGGGGAAGGCGAAAATAGTGGCCCCTCCCTTTTTTGTAGGTTTCATGTGAAAAAGGAGCGGGAGTGGGAGGTTTAGAAAGAAAAAAGAGAACTAGGAGGGGGGGAAAGAAAATTGTGAATGGCCCCCGGGTATTCTGCAATTGTGCATGGCCCCGCGTCGCTGCCCACAGAAGGCCAAAAAAAGTGCGCTGTGGTACGTCGACGTGTATAGAAGGCGTGCTGTATAGTTCTCCTCATTGTATAGTAATTACTCCTATCGGCTGGCTCTCTCTCGCTCTCTCTCTCTCTCTCTCTCTCTCTCTCTCTCTCGCTCTCTCTCTCCGCACTGTGTAGGAATTACTCCTATCAGCTGGCTCTTTCTCTCTCTCCTCATTGTATAGGAATTACTCCTAGCGGCTGGTTCCTTCTCTCTCCTTTATCTCTCTCTATCTCTTTCTATCTCTCTCTGTTTCTCTCTCCCCTCTATCTCTCTCTCGGTTTCTGCCCCCCTCTCTCTCTGTATCTCCGTTTCTCTCCCTCTCTCTCTCTCTATCTCTCTCTGAAGCCCTTTCACCCACCACCATCGACGACTAGATTCAAGGGGAAACAAGGCTCGTGCGCTACGCGTGGGACCCCGAGCTTCTTCCCGTCAACCATATTTCGTCAACGGACATAGTTCGTCCGATCGTGATGTGGGCCCCACAGATCGACGGTGGAGAAACGCGCGGGTTATCCCAGTCTCCCTCTTGGCGGGCCATAACCTTTTGGCCCGCTGCCTTCCCTTCTTCAGTTGACGTATTCGCCGAGCTCCCACGGCTCCCCTCGTTCAAGGGACCGGTGGCAGCGGCGGCGGCGGCTTCTATCACCATAGCGGTGCCCGGCGGCCGGCGGGGGCGAGAACCGGCGGCGCGTTGTGTCCTCCCGTTGCGTTTACTTCTTCTGGAGAAGGTACGCCTCTTGCGGATCGGGAACTGTCGTGATTCTGCGCATTCCCTAGCACAGAATCACTTCGCCGCTTGCTCTTGGCCCCTGGATGGGCATTTTGCTTGTCGAGGGCTCTTTGCTTCGATTTCGTTTCCGTGTGAACTGCGGGGGCCTCGATCTGCGTGGCGGAGGTGGGAACTGGTTGTCCGATTCGCTCCCTCGCACCTCTTTCCTTGATCCTGGCTGATGCTGGGGAGAGTCCTAATAGAGGTGCAGGAGTCAAGGGTGATTGAAACTATCGATCTCCCGTCGCAAAAATCTCACAATTCTGAAGCTCAGAATTCTCTTACTGTGCCCCGAGGTCCACTCGTCACCCCTAAATGCCACAGATCTTCTCAGTCATATTGCGATCGAGACGCATTTTGATTTTCCTTTGACATCGTTTGATCCAAAGACCCGTAGAAGGAAATGAGCGTCTTAGGTCCAACCACCGTCCTTCTCGAAGAATGAATCGCTTAATGTTGAACGAAGCAAGCGGCACACTGTACCTTACTTGGAATCGTCGGCCAAGAAACTTGAATTTGAACCGAATTCCCAGGGTCAGTTTGGATAAAGATGATGCTCCCAGATTTGGAACTTACAGTGCTTTTGAGAACCATACTTATTTGAAGGAAATTATTGCTATCTGGGGCTTTTCTATCTTACATCATGAATACGACTCTGCATCGAGTTTACTGTGATTCTGTTAATGTGACTCTGTCAATCATTGACGAAGAATATCTCTAGCACCAATTCGTGGAGGTTATAATGCGAGCTTGGTGGAAGAGGATTGGGGTAACCCAGGAGATGGTTTCGGGGATTGGAGCTTCATCTGCTTCAATGAGTATAGTTTTGTATTTAAATGTAATGTTTCATGTCGTCAAAACTACCGGCATGGTATAATTAAAGTTGCAACTGCATAGCTTTAACTCAATATGGATCCCTAATGTCTGTTGGCTTCATCCAATTGCAGAGTATTTCCACTTCTTTTTTTGATCTTGTTCTTCAAGTTACCTGCTCGTCATGACTTCTTCTGTGCTTTCTCATGGAATTAATTTTCTCTGTATGCTTTTATAAGTGCCATTAGATCGTGAGGAAATATGCTTACTAATTGAAAGAAGTGTAAAACGATCAAAATCATGCATCTGTGGATCATCCCTTTGCGGATCCAAAACCCTATCCAGGTCACTGCACATCCACGAAGGACTTTTCTTATTTGACTGAGTGTAGTAAAATCAAAGCCATGAAAATCCTAGGCTTTTAAAAGGTGGATGGGATCTAAGCCATCAGACTCATTGGATCGCCACAAATGTGCTAAACAGTTGTCACAGTGTAATGAGATCAAAAGAATGCAGGAAGCTTGCGTGAAGATTTTTTTCCCATGGCAGCTTCATTGGCTGTTGATAATTAGCACAAATTTTATGTAACATATGGGCAGAAAACGTTGATTCATCGTGATCCTTTTGGAAGCCTTGGATTATTCTGATTAAATTAAAATCATCATCATCATCTTCTTTCAAATCATTTTCTCTAGATTTCTGCAGAACCCATTGAATTATGAGACATCAGATACTAAAAGGAACTTCAATAATCTGTCCACATTTGTGTGCAGATATGGATATTCAGGAGGGCAGAAAATTGTTGCCTCTGCTCTTCCAAAAGGACAGTTTAGCCAACGTGATGTGGGCAGTTCTATACTGCAAGTTTCAGGGATCTTCTTCAAGAATGATATAAACT
The DNA here is from genome assembly GCA_902729315.2 of Spirodela intermedia. Classification (NCBI taxonomy): domain Eukaryota; kingdom Viridiplantae; phylum Streptophyta; class Magnoliopsida; order Alismatales; family Araceae; genus Spirodela; species Spirodela intermedia. Next base: position 5,724,544 of record LR746267.1, on the reverse strand, counting down.
GATCATCAGTTTCAGACATGGCGGGATTGAAGTTTCCAAGGCGCTACTTCATTGTCTTCCTGACTTTCATCTGCACAAACGTCTGCTACATTGAGCGGGTCGGCTTCTCCATTGCCTACACAGCTGCTGCTGATGCTGTCGGGGTGAGCCAGTCCAGCAAGGGCCTGATCCTCTCGGCCTTCTTCTATGGGTACGCTGTCTCGCAGGTGCCCGGAGGATGGGCGGCGCAGCTCATTGGTGGCCGGCGGGTCCTCCTCATGTCCTTCCTGCTCTGGTCCCTCACCTGCGCCCTCTTCCCACTGGACCCTGCAAGGGCCACCTTGCTTGCCTCTGCTCGCCTGCTCATCGGCATTGCACAGGGCTTCATCTTCCCTTCAATCCACACCGTACTGGCACAGTGGGTGCCTCCCCATGAGCGCTCCCGCTCAGTCTCCCTCACCATGTCCGGCATGTACCTTGGTGCGGCAGCGGGCATGCTGGTTCTCCCCAGCTTGGTGAAGCTCAGAGGTCCTCAGTCGGTGTTCATGGCAGAGGCCTCCTTGGGCTTCCTCTGGTCCCTACTCTGGTACAGATTCTCTACTGACCCTTCCACTCTGGACACCCTCAAGGCTAGCTCCGCTGGCTTCCTCCCCCTCTCCAAGCTCAAGGATGACAGCAGCCGGCGACAGGCAGCAGTGCCACCGGCATCATCAGTCGGAATTCCCTGGGGGAAGATCTTCCTCAGCCCAGCGATCTGGGCAATTGTGGTGAACAACTTCACCTTCCACTATGCTCTGTACGTGCTGATGAACTGGCTGCCGACCTACTTCGAGCAGGGCCTGGAGGTGAGCCTCCAGGAGATGGGGTCATCCAAGATGCTGCCTTACCTCAACATGTTCGTCTTCTCCAACCTGGGCGGATGGGCGGCGGACCACCTGATCACCCGGCGGGTACTCTCTGTGACCCGGACCCGGAAACTGCTGAACACGATGGGATTCGTCACCGCTGCTGCCGCACTGGTGGCGTTGCCATCATTTCGCAGTGCTGCCGGGGGGGTAGCCTGCTCTTCTGCCTCGCTGGGCTTCCTGGCCCTGGGGAGGGCGGGCTTCGCTGTGAACCATCTGGACGTCGCTCCGAGGTATGCGGGCATTGTCATGGGAGTGTCCAACACGGCTGGCACACTGGCTGGGATTATTGGCGTAGGCCTCACAGGGAGCATCCTGGAGGCGGCGAAGGGGGGCAGCGCCACTGGGGACCTATCCACCGCTGCTGCCTGGAGGCCCGTCTTCTTCGTCCCCGGCTATCTCTGCCTGTTCAGTGCCGCTTTCTTTCTCGTCTTCTCCACCGGCGAAAGGATCTTCGACTGAGGTGCATCCGCCCATCCATCTCTTCCCCTTTTTGTCTTGATCGATTTCATTCCCCTTAGATATTATGAGGTATTGAATGGAGGAGGGTGGAGGGGAGATCTTGCACGATCATAGGTAGATACGACGGAGAGTAGAAGTTCCCGAGGACAGACGTTGAGGAATGGGATGATGGTCGCCTGTGATGTCCCGCTTTCTTCCACTAATCCAGTTTTGATTCTGACAACCATTCTGAGAAATGGCGTCATGGGTGACGTCATGTGATATGTTCAATTTTTCTCAATTTTCTAGTCGTGAATTTTACTTGTTCTGGTCAGAAAATGAGATTTTCCATCTCGGTTTGTGTGTGCGTGTCTTTGTGTGTGTGTGTGTGTGAGAGAGAGAGAGAGAGAGAGAGAGAGAGAGAGAGAAAGACTTCTAAGGGTTCTGCATTTGGGTCTGGTTGCTAAACTAGAAAGTTGTCAGGTCAGTTGAGATGACTCATTTGGAAACAAAAGGTTGTCTTTTATTTCATGATTAAAAAGCCAAATGATTTTGGTGCATCTAAAGTGACCTTTTAATAACCGATTGATTCTAAAACCAGTTCTTACCTTTGTATTAAGTTGCAAAAGAAATTAATACTGCTAAACTGCTTTTTTTTTTTTGGCTCCCTTGATGAAATTGAATTTAACCATGTTACATTGTGAACCAATTAAGGAAATTTGAGACAAGCTGAGGGTTCTTATGATGAACATCTCAAGTGGAGTCCAAGGTTGATTAACTGGTTTTCACCTATGAATTGATTTCATGCAGCTAAACTGGTCAATCAATGCAGACTAGAGGACAGCTAAGGTAGCCTAGAGAGGGGGTGAATAGGCTTATTGCGTTTTTCTACATAATTCTGATTTCTTATTCCATGTAATCTTCAATATTTTTTAACTTTCTGGACTAATAAAAGACATGTTTTCGTCATCTATATGAGAATCTAGTGAAATTAAGTTGAAGACAAGTTTCTTAATAATATACAAAAGTGCATAGTAATATAAGTAGATAATGCAATTGTGAGATTAGATTGTATGTTCTTATGGTGTTTAGTCCATAAATATAGTTGAAAATATTTTAGCTATAGAAAACAACATAAAAATATATTTGCATATAGATCTAGAGCAGCTTAATGCATCCTACATCCAGTATCTTAAGAGCTGTGCTCTTATGGCCTTACCATCAATTAGAGTTGACCATGTCTCCCCAACAAATATTTTTCAATACATTGGAAATATTAGTTGACAAACTTACTTGCAAAAGAAGGTCCACATTTATATATAAATTCCTGTATCAATTCTAGGGCATGCAAAATACTAATTCATTTCTGTTTCTCAACTCTTTTCTTAGCTCTCAGAGACCCAGGTGGGAGAAACTGTCTTGTTGATCTATGATGAGATAGAGAGCATGATTTGATGTTTATACCTAGGTCAAATGTGTCAATGCTTAACACAAAATATCAAATACATTTCACGATTGTTATTACCCTCTAAGATGTGGACCTTTTTTGGATGAATTGGATGAAGGGCAAAATGCTCTATATATATATCTCAAATGATTAAATAGTTTTTTAAATGCAAATTTCAGTGACAAATATAATATGCATACACTAGTCTAAAAGATTATTGAACAAAGAACATGAGGCAGTAAATGACAGATCAAACTGCAAGGATTTCGATTTTTTTATTAATATTATAAGGTTTAAAAATATTTTATAAAGCTTAAATTTTGGACGCAGAAATGACAACTAGTCATTTTCCAACCATTGCAAATGATCATTGGGTGGTCAAAACATATCACAAAAAGGGATGTTTTGGCCCACATTACAATTTAGTGAAAAGGGAAAAGAAAACGAGAGAGAGAGAGAGAGAGAGAGAGAGAGAGAGAGAAAGAGAGAGAGTGGGTGAGGGTGAGGGAGGGGTAGTGAGAGAGAGAGAGAGAGCTCACGCAGTGAGAGAGTCATAATGCGTATGCTTTACCCTTTGAGGAGCTCATGCAACAAACTACATTTACGAGTTCCTGAAAAAAGGAAACACTACCACTGCTAAGACTATCAAATACTCCACAGACTAGCCACTTCCACATCTTTTAGTGAAGGAAACCAAGCAGATGTTATGAATAAATTTTTAAGAATATTTATTTGTTCTTTATGTGAATCAATAAAAATAGTGTAAGCTAACTAAGGCCATTATGTTTACTGAAAAGTTGCTAAGGCTGTAGTGTTTAACGGTTAAGCTTGCTAAAACCTAACCCTAAAACCTCTAAAATATATTTCAAAAAGAGAAACTAAGAAGAGAGCATGTCAACTCAATGAATGTAGTGGAGAGAGAAAGTGTGTCGACATTGTGTGTAAGCCTCAACGAGCATTTGATCATAGCTAATTTTATTTTGTCATTTTATGATTTTTTTATCAGTAAGTAATCGAAAGCAATTCCAAATATTTTTCTCTCTCTCTATCCATATCTAAGGTAAGTAACTTTCATTATAATTACGTTTAATTACGTTATTGAGTAGTTGTGCTTTAATGGGGCCAGGCCGGCCTTCATACCCAAGGCTTTGTCTGGCCGTTGTATCATCCTCCACCTGACTTGCTCCAGGGGCCAACTGGCTTATGTGACCGAGAAGATGAGGCCGCCGGAGGTCACCCTCGGGCGTATGTAGCTCTCTGACGTTGACTGCCTTCTTATGTGGATGGGAGACGATAAGGTAGCCTACAACACCCACTGGGAGACCCTCAGTACACGGAAGGAAGCTGTGACAGACTTTAAGAGCACCATCCTCTCCCATCCTTGGTTTAGGGCCATCTGTGTCGGTGGCACACCCGTGGGTTTTATCTCCGGCAAGCTGAAGTCCGGAAGAAAAAGCTGCCGGGTATTGAAGAAACATTGTCAGGCAACAGCATGCACCAATGATCAATAGGGTGACTGCTGAGCCTCCTTCGGAACAGAGCAAACGCAAACCGACATCAATCAATAGGATTTGACATAATCAAACGAAGAAAGAAAAGAGGACACATCAGCATTAACCGAGAAGAAGAGTACTTGCTCAACGAAATTACATTGTTCCGAAGAGTAGTTACTAAATAATACACAACGACTATTTTAAATCACTAACAATATAAATAGACGATCATAGAAGCTGTAACTAATCAAGTTTTCTTTGATGATCAATAGAAGTTCTTTTTCTTTCTATCTTCTTCTTCTTCTTCTCCACTTTCTCTCCTTCTTGCTTTCTTCTATCGCTCTATTCTTGATTTCTTTCATGGTATCAGAGCCATAGCCCAACAGTGCTCAAAGACCTAACAATGAGGCTTCCATGATAAAGCACAGGTGATGAAACCGAAGGTGCTTCTAATGGTCAAATCATCCCTCACAGCATTACTGCGATTCAACAAGGGATTCCAGCATTATCAATTTCTCTCAAGCTAACAAGAGAGAATTTTCTATTGTGGAAGACACTACTTCCACTCTTACGAAGACATGATCTCATAGATGTTCTTGAAGATGATCCACCACTCATATCCAAGATCGATGGACATGGGAAGCATATTCCAAATCCAAAATATAAAACATGGTACAAAAAGGATCAAGCAGTTCTTACCCTGATTACTAACTCTTTATCTGAATCAGTATTGTATGATGTCGTCAATAAAGAGACATCAAAAGATGCCTGGGAAGCACTCAAGAAAAATCATGCAAGCAAATCAAGATCTCGTATCAATGGACTGCAAGAGAAACTCCACAATTCCAAGAAAGGTAATCTTCCTGTTGAAAAAGACACCTATATTAAGAACATTCAGAGTATAGGTGATGAATCGCAGGCCTGCGGGTATAAAATTGAAGATAAAGATCTTGCATATGCCCTTCTAAATGGATTGGGACCTCAGTACAATTTATTCTATGCAAGTATCAGTCCACAGTTAGACAGTCTGGAGCTCGATGATGTAATCTCCAATTTGAAATCATATGATCTGCATATTTCTAAAAAAATACAAGAAAAGTCTATTGGAGATTTCCCACCAACAACAAATCTTACAAATGCAATAGGGAAACAATATCAAGGACAGAAAAACTCTGGAAATATTCAAAACCGTGGAAAAAATAATCAGCAAGGCCACAAATATACTCTGAAATGCCAAGTTTGCTTTAAATTCGGACATAGAGCATTTGACTACAAGGAAAGATTCAACAGAAACTTTCAGCCTCCACAACAGAATAACAGTTAGACATGGAATTCAAATCAACCTCAAGTGTTTACAGCCCATACAGGAGAAAATTTTAATTCAACAAATAACTGGTATCCAGACAGTAGTGCATCTCACGATGTCACTGCAAATCAAGGAAACATTCAAAACTCAACTGTCTACAATTGGGCAGATCAGCTTTATATAGCTAATGGACAAGGTTTGCCAATCCATTCTCAAGGATGATCAACTATTAACACTAAATATCGTCCATTACAACTTAAGGATATATTACATGTACTACAAATTAAAAAAAATCTTCTATCAGTTCAAAAATTTGCTCGAGACAACAATATATTTTTTGAATTTCATGCTGATTTTTGTGTTGTGAAGAACCAGAAAACAAAGCGAATCTTCCTCAGGGGAACTAGTGATGACGGTCTCTATTGTCTACAATTGCTACAAGCTCCAGTTACATTATTTGGAGAAAAATCATCTCCTTTGATATGGCGTAATAGATTAGGACCTTCTCAGTTTTGAATTTTAAAACAAGTTATAGACAAATATAGTTTGCTAGTCACTCATAGAACTCATAATTTTGTTTGTGATGTATGTAGATTGGCAAAATCACATAAACTCTCTTTTACACTTTCATTACATAAAACCACCAAACCTCTTGAATTGATACATTGTGATGTTTGGGGGCTTGCCACTATTCTTTCTCATTTTGGCTATCTCTATTATGTGATTTTTGTTGATGATTTCAGTAAGTATACATGGCTATTTCCCATGAAAAAGAAAAGTGATGTTCTCTCGATTTTTATTGAATTCATCTTAAGGTAGAGAACTTGCTCTCCACAAAACTTGTGTCTCTACAATCAGATTGGGAAGGAGAATTTCAAGCCTTGACCAACTATCTCAAAGGCAAAGGTATCAATCATCGACTTTCATGCCCTTACACACCTGAACAAAATTGAACAGCAGAAAGAAAGCATAGACACCTTAGAGAAACAACCCTATCTCCTCTAAAATGCACATTTACCTCAAAATTTTTGAGATGAAGTAGTAACTACTGCTACCTATCTCATTAGTAGAATGCCTTCTCCAAATCTCAATCATAAATCTCCTTATGAAATCCTTTTTCACCTCGAACCAGATTACTCATTTCTAAAAAAATTTGGGTCTTTATGCTACCTAAATCTTAAACCATATACTAGGTTTGAACGATGTGCATTTTTAGGGTATAGTTTATCTCACATTGGTTATAGGTGTCTAACGTGACTTAGTTATTGTATAGTAAATCACATAAATTTAAAATCTATAAAACTAGAAAATACTAATTTTTAGATATTTAGAAGTATTTCTAAACAAATATATCAATTATAATTTAATAAAACTTTTAAAAATAGTGATAATTTTTCAGGTCGATCATAAAGATGTAATATGACATCAGGTATTTTTTTAAAATTTTTCTCAAAGAATATGAGTTTTTATGAATTTTATATTAAGAAATGAAAATAAAATATATTTAAAATTCACAAAAAAGGAAAACAAGGGTGCAGACGTCAGCATGTCATCAGCGCCTGATGAACACAAATTAAGTAAAAATAGAGTTACGTCCAATGATTCTTATGTAAGTGATTGCAGACGATTTAATTGATCAAATTAAGATCTACAAAAGCTAGAAGAATCGTAGTTGAATGAAGTATAGCTTAGTAAATTTAAAACATATAAATTATCACTAAATGAAAGAAAAATTAAGTTGAAAGTAAAAAAATAATATTCTGGTGTTGCAATGGCGATGCGTCAATGATGTACCAGAATCGTAAGTGTTTGGAAAGATCGTCGTATAGTGTCCACAGTCTCAAAAGTTCTTTTTGGACAAAGATTATATGGGCAATATTTAAATCTTCTTACAAAGTCTAGAGATTAATGAAACGAGTTGTCGAATCATCTCTAGCGGCTGTCACTTAGTAGAGTAGAAAAATGACAACTTTGTGGCTCTTTGGCGATTGTCGCTTGACAAAAAGGAGCTAGATGAAGGTGAGGTGCATATTAAAGAGCTTCATTCTCAAGTCCGCACAGTAAGAGGAGACTCTTTATTGCATCTAATACACTCCTAGGAGGTGGCAACTCATCTTCTAACAAATCATCCTCTTTTGATGATGATGTGTTCGTTGATCAATTAGAGATCTTTTACTTGATAGATTTGGGATCTTTTTATCATAAGTCGTTAAGTAATTTTAGTAACAATGCTCCACAAATCACGTTGATAAGATTTTCACTGATGATCTAGTGATTTTGACGACTTAATCTTTCACCGATGATCTATAAGAAAGTCGTGATAATCAATTAAAATACAAGTTTTGACTCTAAGAATATTCAAACCTACATTGGTTGCCCACCTATATAAGAGAGATTGAAATAAGTACTATAATACTCTTATCATGTGACATCATCATGGTATATCTCTATTATACTTAAAGGGTAATTTAAGTATTAAAATCTTTGAAGTCTTTTGGGGGAAGGTGTGATGTGGGTTTAGTCTCACATCACTTATGCACTAAAGTTTTAGGCAAATATATAGTAATATCATATTTACAAGCAATGAGTCCTTTTTTCCCTCATGTACAACTACTCCTTACCCCATAGTTAGTTGACCTCCAGTGATGTAGAAGGAGAGGGATGCACACGTGTCTATATTGGTCATTAGCAGCTTGAGTCCCTACTCATGGTCACCCCTGATTGCACTTCCAACCTACTTGTGGGCTTGGCTAGCCGACAGGCCCCCCCTTTTTGTTATATTTTTATTTTAATTTATTTTTATTCATTTATCTCAAAAATAAGACTATAAAAATCATATAAATTCATAATAAATCATATAATTAGCCAAAAAATTATGTTAATCAATTGAAAACTATTTTTCACAATTTAAAATAAATATAAGTATATTTGTCATCATTTAATACTAACACTATATTATTTACTAATTATTAACTCATGATAATGAAAACTTATCAATATCTCTCACTCTAAACTTGAAAAATATTCATCTCTAGGGATGTTTTCTTCGATGAACCACCTTTCTAGTTTTAAACTTCTAAATACCTATCTAAGATCAGCCTAATTGTACTGAAAGTCCAAGTCTTTTAGGACCACCTCTGTGAGTAATTGTACTACCTACTCAAATGAATTCTCATATTTTGTCATATTTTAGGATATTGAAATTGAAAGATAAAGATAACTCACCCATAACTCTCAATCCTTTGTGCTCTCTAGCTACAGCTAATAATGGTGTAAGAGTATATTTTTTTATTTAAGAATGAACAATCCTTGAGTAGATCCTATGGCTAGCACTTGATGAACAAATTTTGTTTAATGGTTATTTATTATGCCTTGATTGTATGATATTAATTTTTTTATAAGTCCAAATACAATTTTTTTGCGATAACATGGGACTATTATTATATTCTAATGATGAAAAATACATAGGAGAAAAATAGATAAAATCACCTTGCTCAATTAATATGAAATGGTATACATATATGAATATCTTTCTAAGCAAAAGCATGAGATTAATTTGATTTCAATATCTGAATATTATTGATTAATACAGTTAGATATCCAAATCACAAACAATGTAATTTATTTAAGTCTCATTATTTTGAATATGAAAGTTTTGATGTTTTGTTGCTAAATTACTTTGTTAATGATTTTCATAAGTGTTAATATTTATAGAAACTAAAACTAATTAGATTAATTATTAGTGCACTTGAATTAACCGGAATTATCAAATTAAAGTATGAAGATCAAAGTTTATCTATCATACTACTTATCTAAGATGAGAAAGCATGACTTCTGATTATTGATGATGTTGAATTATTTCATTGATTTCAAACTACTTAATTTTTTACTCAAGATTTCATGCAATTTGATTTTATTATCTATAAAGTATTTTGGTATATCAAAACTCATTGAGCTAATAATGATATATATTTTCAAGTCATGATTCAATGTGTTGTCTTTATGTCCTTGACTATGTTAAGAGAATTTGGGGATGAATGTAAATTAATTATTTGAATCGTATTTCATATAAAATAATTTTAAAAAATTAGGATCTTGTTGAATTCATAGTTTAATTTTTAATTATTTATCTAGCTTTGAATATTGATCTATTATATTCCAAGTGTTGGTAGGACAAGCACTTGTACAACCCTTATAGTTTTGTGATAAAAAGATGTGTAAATGAATAATAGATAATTTTTTAATATCGAAAATACGTTATTGATTAAACATAAATCCTAGGAATGAAAAAAAAACATGAAAGAGAGGAAAAGGTGTTTAGGAGTAAATCATAATTTTATATTATCAGTTTATAGAATACTTTTCACTTTGCAAAGCACCAAATTATATTTTAGGTACTTTAGTATTTATAAATGTATATTAACGAATTTGATAACCTAGAGTTTTCATAAGACTTTTTTTTCATCTAATCTGACAAGAATATAGTTGACCACTGAAGAACTAGAAGAGAGAGTGCTTAAGACTTTTTAATATGGATATTAAAACTCACTTTTAGTGTGTATCTTATTGGGAATTTTGAAACAACCGAAGGACCAGATCCTTTTTATAAACAAGACTATGTGAGCTGAGATACTATAAATATAGGTTTAATATTTTTTCATATTTTAGGATCTTGAATAAATTTAGGTTTATTTAAGTCTCATTATTTTAACTTGAAAGTTTTGATATTTTGTTACTAAATTAATTTGTTTATGATTTTCAGAAGTGCTAATATTTATAGAAACTGCAACTAATTAAGATTAATGATTAGTGCACTTGAACTAACTGAATTTATCAAATTAAAGTACGAAGATAAAAATGTATCCATCATATTACTATCTAACATGTGAAAGCATGACTTCTGATCATTCATGGTGTTGAATTCTTTCATTGATTTTGAACTATTTAAATTTCCACATAATATTTTCATACTATTTGATCATATTATGTATAAGGTATTTTGGTATATCAAAACTCATTGAACTAGTAATGATATATGTTTTAAAATCAAGATTCAATATTTTGACTTTATGTTCTTGATTACATTTAGAGAATTTGGGACGAACTCGAATGTAAAGGAATTTTTTTTTAAAAGATTTATTCTTCATTTCATCTTAACAATAACAAATCCTTGTTAGACTCATTTGAGCTGATATGCTTAAGATATAATGGTAGTTATTACGTTGGTTGATTTCTCCTAGAGAGTAATCATAATTTAGAAGGGATATCATATTGGTTTCTGGGAAGTTGGATTCCTCACTTATTTTATCATTTTAACATGGAGAAACTATATGAACTAGTGAAAGTTTTGGAATGAAATATTTCTAAAATTTGATTTTTTTTTCAAATGGGTAATTTGATAAGTCTTCATTATCATGAGTTAATAATTAGTAAATAATATAGTTTTAACCTCAACTCATGATAAATAGACTTATATTTATGTTAAAGTGTGAAAAGTGATTTTCAATTGATTAATGTGAATTTTTGGATAATTATATAATTTTACATAAATTTATATGATTTTTACAGTCTTACTTTTGAGATAAATGAAGAAAAAGAAATAAAAAATAAAAATAAGACAAAATGAGGGGACTCACCAGCCAGCCGGACCCGTAAGCAAGTCAGAAGCTCAATCAGGGAGTAGCTGCGAGTAGGAGTTTGAGTGGCTTGGACCAATAGGGGCATGTGTGCACTACTCCCCTTCCATGTCACTAGTGGCCAACTAGTTGTGGGGCAAGAAGTGGTCGTAGACACAAGAGATGAGAATTACTTTGAGATGTAACATTATTATATATTTACCCGAAAATTCGTTGCACAATCGATGTGGGACTAAACCCACATTACACCTTTCCTAGAAAGGGGGGGTGGGCAACCGGCACAGGTTCGAATCCTTCCAAAGTCAATAGTCATATATTTTTATCTGATTATCATGACTTTCCTATAGATCGTCGGTGAAGGATTAAGTAACTATAATAACTGAATCATCGAGGAAAATCTCGTCAATGTGATTCGCAAAGCATTGTTACTAAAATTATTGAAGGGTTTGTGATAAAAAGATCACGAATCATCGAGTAAATCATCTCTGATTGATCGACAAACAAGTCATCATCGAGAAGAGGACGATCTACCGAGAGACGAGTCACCACCTCCTGAGAGCATACCAGATGCGATGAAGAGCTTCCTCTTATTGCGTGGACCTGAGGATGAAGCTCCCTGACACACCCCACCTCCATCCAGCTCCTCTTCGTCGGGTGACAATCGTCGAAGAGCTGCAAAGTCGCTTTTTTTCTGTTCTACCAAGTGATAGCCGCTGGAGACGATTCAATGACCCATTTCATTAATCTCTAGACTTTGCAAGGAGATTTAGAGATTGCTCACGTCATCTTTGTCCAAGGAAAGCTTTTGAGGCTGTGGACACTACACGACAATCCTCTCGAATGCTCAGGATTCCGGTGCATCACCAACGTATCACCGTCGTGAAGCCCGAACTCTATTTTCCTGCTTTCAACTTACTTTATGCTTCATTTAGTGATAATTTTTGTGATGTTAATTTACCAAAATATACTTTATTCAATTACGATTCTTCCAGCTTTTACATATCTTAATTTGATTAATTAAATAATTTGTAATCGCTTATGTAAGAATTGCTAGGTGGAACTCTATTTCTGTCCGATTCGCGTTTATCGGGTGCTGACATCATCTTGACATCTGCACCCTTATTTTCCTTTTTTGTGAATTTTAAATATATTTCCTTTTTATTTTCTAGTATAAAATTTATAGAAAATCATATTCATTGCTAAAAATTTGAAATAATTATCAGATATTATATTACATCTTGTGATCGACTTGAAAAATTATTGCTATTTTTTGGAAGTTTAATTAAATTATAATTGATATATTTCTTCATAAATACTTCTAAATATCTAAAAATTCATATTTTCTAGTTTTATACATTTTAAATTTGCGTGATTTACTATACAACAACTCAGTCACGTCAAATTTTGGCGCTGTTGCTGGGGATATATTATATAATATTTAGTATTTTTTTATTTTTCTCTTAGAGTACATAAAAAAACTTAACTCTTATTTTATTTTCTTTTTGCTGATTATTTTTTAGAAAAAGGGAACAAAAAAAAGCAAGGATAGGACTGGAGCATACTGAAAGAGGGTAAAAATTACTAAATTTTTCCCTTGAATTTATTGATTTTTATGCATGGTAAAAGATCCTTGCATTCAAGGCTAGAAAATCCTTTGATTATTTAATTCAAAAATAAAAATTCGAATGAAAAATTAATTTTGATGGATCCTGAAGGAAGTACAAGTCAAACTAAGAACAATCCTATGGCCATGAAAAATCATTATATTCCTGATTCATTTCAAAGAGCATCAAATATTAGAGTCTTATTAGCACCCATTGTTAAATTCGAAATAAATTCAATAATTTTTCAAATGCTCCCTAATTTTCATAGATTGCCTTTAGAGGAACCTCATCAGAACTTAGAAAAATTTTATATGGTCTATGGTTTAGTTAATCTCCCTCAAGTCACACCAGAAATTATTAAGATTAAATTATTTCCTCATACACTTAGGGACAAAGCTAGTCATTGGCTATCCACATGAGATAGAGAATTAACTAGTTGAAAAGACGTAGAACAAGCCTTTCTTCGAAAGTTTTATCCCTTAGAAAAAACTCAAAATATGAGAAAATATATATGGAGTTTTTCTCAAAGACAAGGAGAAACTTTGCATGAGACATGAGAAAAATTCAAAGATTTACTTAGAAAGTGTCATCATCATGTTATACCCGAGTGGTAGCTGAATACATTTTTTTATAATGGATTATTAGAACAATATAGAAATATGGTTGATTCTATATGTGGGAGAGCTTTTATGGAGAAAACTCCTGATGAGATTTACAATTTTTATAAGAATTTAAGTGAAAATTCTAGAGCTCAAGCCTCTTTTGAATTATATAATAAGGATAAGAAGAGAGGAATTTATGAATTATATCATAATGATGATTCTAAATTTAGAAATGAGGTCAATCAGATTAATCAAAGATTAAAAAAACTTGATTTACTTATTAACAATATTAGAAAGCCTCTTAACCCTTAATTTAATTTAAATAGTACATGTCCTATGTAAGGTGAAAATAATTATTCTGAATTTTAATACTATAATTTAGATCAATCATTTTACCTTATACAAGAACAAGTGCAAGTAGCTCACGGTTTTAATAGAAATAGGGAACCGTTTTCAAATTCTTATAATCCTAATTAGAGGAATAATTTTTCATGGAGAGACCCAAATAATATTCAAAATCCAGAAGTACTTAAACCCAATTCAAACTCTAAATTTCATCCAAAACAAGAAAACATATTTCAGAAAAATCAATCCTCTCAAACCCAAGCTGATACTATGGAAATGATGTAGCAAATGAGCTAAATGATGCAACAAACTATGAATCAAATTATGATGCATTAAAAATAAATTATAGAGGCTCTTGGGAATAAGAGAAAAGAGGGACAGCTACCTAGTCAGCCCATAAAAAATTTAAGGAACCGCCCAACGATAGGATTTCAGCAAGGGGAATCTAGTAGCATGAATCTAGGAAAAAACCCACGAAATGAAAATATTAGGACAGTGAATGCATTAAGGAGTGGTAAGATCTTACCTGATCCTTATCCCTAAACATTTGAAGAAAAAGAAAATGTGGACAACCCAAAACAAAATCAAATAGGAGTAGAAGAGGATTTTATAGATTCTACTAAGAAAATTTTGAAAGAGAGGACGACCATTCCATTTCCTAAAGCTCTAGAGCCTAGACAAAGAAAGAAAAAAGAACACAATGAAGAAATAAAGAAAATTTTAAAAGATATGTAAATTTGTCTTCCTTTACTCACTACCATTGAACATATTCTTGAATATGCTAAAGTTTTGAAAGAAATGTGTACACCAAAAAGGGCACCTAGAGTAGAAAAATTATCTATGCATGCTAGTGCATTATTATTAAATCAATTATCATATAAATTGAGAGATATAGGTGGCCCTTTAATTTCGTGTGATATTGGTGGATCTATTTTTTAGAATGTATTACTTGACACTAGTGCTAGTATTAATTTATTACTTATAAGTATTTGTGATAAATTTAATATTTCTGATCTTAAAAATTCTACTGTTACCTTACAATTTGCTGATAGATCCATAAAACATCCTAAAGGTATTTTAGAATATGTGATAGTGACAATTAAAGGGTGTAAATTTTCAGTTGATTTTGTAGTACTAGAAATGGATTTTAATAAACAGTTTTATGATACACCAATCATCCTAAGGAGACTATTTTTGCATATAGCAAAGATGAATATTGATTTTCCCACAAGTATTGCGAAAATTTCATGTGGAGATCAATCAGTAGAAATTAAAATTTTTGAGGTACCAAATGATCTTAAGAAATCACAAGTATATGATTATCATACCATAGATCTTCTAGATGATTTTGATGATCTAGATATTATTGATGACTGTGTGTTGAAAGAATTAGAAGAAATAAAGAATATAAATCTGGGAGAAAAGAAAGAGGAAGATCATCTGAATTTAGAGTTGAAGCCTCTTCCCTCTAGTTTAAAATATATGTTTTTGGAGGAAAATAATTCATTTCCTATTATCATTGTAGCTGATTTAAGTGATGAACAGGAAGAAGAATTATTAGATGTACTTCAAAAAAATAAGAAGGTTATGGGCTAGAAAATGAACGATCTAAGGGGCATTGATATGAGTGTATGCATACATAGTATATATCTAGAGGAGGGGGCTAGAACTAGCAGGGAACCCCAACGAAGATTAAATCCAAATATGATGGAAATTATAAATTTTTTTTTTAAAGTGACTGACTGCTGATATTATTTATCTTATTTCAGATAGCAAATGGGTTAGTCCTACACAAGTGGTGTCAAAAAAATCAGGGACCACGGTTATAAAAAATAAAAATGGGGATAAAATACAAATAAGATTAACTACTAGTTGGAGGGTTTGCATTGATTATAGAAAATTAAATTCAGTTACTAGAAAAGCTAATTTTCCCCTACCATTTATTGATCAAATTTTAGAAAAATTAGCTAGAAAAGCTTTTTTTGTTTTTTGGATGGATACTTTAGTTATAATCAAATTTATATAAACCCTTTAGATCAGGAAAAAATAACTTTCACTTGTCTATTTGGTACTTTTGCTTTTAAACGCATGTCTTTTAGTTTGTGTAATGTTCCAACCACATTTCAAAGATGTATCTTGTCTTTTTTTTCTAATATGATTAGAAAATACATGAAAATTTTTATGGATGATTTTTTTATTTTTGGTGAATCATTTGATGAATGCTTAAATAATTTACAGCATGTATTTGAGAAATATATAGAGAAAAAATGAATTTTGAGTTTGGAGAAATCACATTTTATGGTTAGAGAGGAAGTTTTGTTGGGTCATATTGTGAGTGAAAGGGGTTTAGAGGTAGATAGAGCAAAAATTGATATTATATCTAAAATGAAACCCCCAAATTCAGTAAAACAGATTAGATCTTTCTTGAGTCATGCAAGTTATTATAGAAAATTTATTCAAGATGTTTTAAAAATTTCTAAACCTCTCTCCATGTTATTATCTAAAGATGTGCCTTTTAATTTTGATGAGAAATGTTTTGAGTCTTTTTTTAAAATAAAAAGATTACTTATTGAGGCACCTATTTTATAAGCTCTTGATTAGTCCTTCCTTTGAAATAATGTGTGATACATTGAATTATGTAATGGGGCCTGTTTTAGGACAAACAAAAGAGTCAAAACCCATAGTAATTTCATATACTAGTAAAACTATATCTGATGCTCAATTAAATTATACCATGACTGAAAAAGAGTTGTGCTGTAGTATGTGTTAAAAAGGTTTAGTCATATATTTTGAGAGCTAAAATTATTATTTATATTGATCATGCAGTATTAAAATATCTATTGAATAAGAAAGATACAAAGCCATGTCTATTAAGATGGATTTTATTGTTGCAAGAATTTGACTTAGAAATAAAATATAAAAAAGGTTTCAAGAATGTTGTTGCAGACCATCTTTCTAGATTAAGTGATACATGAATATATACAACACCTTTACAAGACGCATTTCCAAATGAACAATTGATGGCAGCTCAACATCAACCATCACTATGGTATGCACATATTGTTAATTTTTTAGTTTTTGAAAAAATTCCAGAACACTAGGATAAGAACAAAAAACATCATTTCTTTTCTAAGATTATAAATTATTTTTGGCATGATCCTGATTTATATTACTTGGGCAATGATCAAATTTTAAGGAGATGTGTTCCTGAAGAAGAATATCATAGCATTATTAACATGTGTCATTCATCTAACTATGGAGGACATTTCTCTGAACGAAAAACAACTACAAAATTTTTTCAATATGGTTTTTATTAGCCTACAATTATTAGAGATTCTATAGAATTTAATAGAACATATATTTCATGCCAATCTATAGGTAACATGAGTAAAAAAAGATGAAGTACCCATGAGTAATATGTTAGTAGTTGAAATTTTTGATGTATGGGGAATAGATTTCATGGGTCCCTTCTCATTAGCTGAAAAATATGAATATATTTTACTTGTTGTTAATTATGTGTCAAAGTGGGTATAAGTTATTCCTACTAGAACTAATGATCATAAAATCGTGATGAAATTTGTGTAGGAAAATATTTTTTCGAGATTTGGATGTCCTAGAGTTATTATTAGTGATGGAGGAACATATTTTACAAATGAACATTTCAAGAAATTGTTGAAAAAGAATGGAGTATACCATATCATCCCCAAACAAATGGGCAAATTGAAGTAGCAAATAGGAAAATTTAGAGAATTTTGAGAAAAATAGTTAGACCAGATATAAAAGATTGGCCCACAAAATTACAAGATGCATTATGGGCTTATAGAACAGCTTATAAATATTTCATAGGTATGTCCCTATTTTGTCTCATTTTTAGAAAGTCATGTCATCTTCTTGTGGAAATAGAGCATAAAGTATTATGGGCTATAAAATATTTATGTATGAATGAAAAATCAGCTAGTGGGCATAAAATTTTTCAGCTACATGAACTAGAGGAGTTGAGGAATGAAGCTTATGAAAATCATAGAATATATAAAGAAAAAACTAAAACCTTTTATGATAAATACATTAGCAGAAAAAAAATTGATGTTAGACAAAAAATGTAGTTATATGATTCTACGCTGAAATTATTCCTAGGAAAATTAAAATCAAAATGGAAAGGGCCTTATGTGGTGGAAGAGACATATGATCATAGGGCTGTAATGATTAAAGATCCTAAAAGTGATCATAACTTTAAGGTAAATAGACAATGGCTTAAACATTACATAGAATATGAACGCCTTGTAGAAAAAAAATTATTATCAAAAGAAATTCAAGAATAAGATCAATATGTCCAGTTGGAGACATTAAATGTAGCGCTGCATGGGAGGTAACCCATGGTTTTTATTTCATTCTATTTGATTTTTTTAAGCTCTATTTTTCTTAGAATTTTATAGTACTTGTTTCTATATTTGTTTTTTCAAAAAAGTGTAGGAGTGTAAGATGAAGTGAAAAATTAAAACCGAGGTTGAGGTGATGTCTTTTTGAGCTTTATCATTTATGAAAATATTTTTAATGCTTAACTTTGCACATATGCATGCTTCAGCTGAAAATTATATTTTCCGTATATTATGTTTCAATTTTTCTATGTCATTGAGGACAATGTCATTTTTAAGTTGAGGGGTGAATTATTCATTATTAATTTATGCTGTAGGACGATTAAGAACATGTTTACATTTTATTCAACTTAGAACAGCAACTAAAAAAATAAAAATAAAATAAAATTCAGAAAAATTGCAACATCTATTTTTTGGTTTTCTACCATGAACAACAGACTATCAAAAATAATAGAAAAAACAACAGCCCAAAATTTGAAATTCTAGAGACCCTTTTCTCACATTTCAATCCCCTAGACACATATTACTGAAATTAGAAATTACAACTATAAAGAGGATAATTTTGATTTATTTTTGACAAATTTATTACTATTAAAAATAGAATTAAAAATGGAAAATAGAACTGTCAGAACTATCTAATTTATAAATCTTTTACATCATATTGCATGCATGAAAAATTAAATCAATTAGATTGATTGAGATACCAAAAAATACTAAGAAGATTATTATTGAGTCAAAAGAATGATGTAGTAGCATGAAATGTTGGAATACTCTTGGATAAATGATAGATAATATGGATTTGATTTTACAGATTTTCACTTCATGATCTTGATGGATAGTATTTACTTGATTTGAAAATTTGATTGATCATTTGAGTTTAATAGAGATTTTTACACCCTGATCTATAGGACTTGTGAGAAGAAATCACTTATTTTGAAAAAAAAGAAAGAGAGCAATGTGAAAAATTTAGAAACAAATAATACATATGGAGGGTGTGAGACATCATTCTCATTGTCAAAAATCGTGCATAGAAAAATAGTTGCTATAAAATAAGTGGATAAAGTAAAAGCCCTAAAAATGAAGAGTACACATGGAGGGTGTGAGACATCATTCTTATTATCGAAATTTGTCTACAAGAAAAACTAATTATTCACTATATATATATATATATAAGAAGAAATATAATACAAACTTCAAGAATTAAGCCATAAAAAAAGAAAAATGTAGGATCAATATTATTCTTGGATGAGTATTGATAATTGGAACATCTTATAAATACATTTATGAGTGAAGTGATAAAGATGTGAATAGAAGAAGTGAAGTCTAGATTGTTATTCCAAGGAGTATTTAAACATTTAAGTGTTTGACATCATTCTTAAATACTTGATATAAGAATTCAAAGTGTCTAAAGGTGCATCATTTCTAATTGTAATTTTTTTTATATTAAAATATGATGTTTGAGATTTGTAAATTTTTATTTTCATAATTCCATTGCTAAGGGACTAGCAATGATTTAAGTTGGGGGGTGTGATAAGTCTTCATTATCCTGAGTTAATAATTAGTAAATAATATAGTTTTAACCTCAACTCATGATAAATAGACTTATATTTGTGTTAAAGTATGAAAAGTGGTTTTCAGTTGATTAATGTGAATTTTTGGATAATTATGTGATTTTACATTAATTTATATGATTTACAATCTTACTTTGACATAAATGAAGAAAAAGAAATAAAAAATAAAAATAATACAAAATGAGAGGGACTTATCAGCCAGCCGGGCTTGCAAGCTGATCAAAAGTGCAGTCGGGGAGTAGCTGCGAGTAGGGGCTCAAGTGGCTTGGACCGATAGGGGCACATATGCGCCACTCCCCTTCCATGTCACCGGTAGTCAGCCGGCTGTGGGGCAAGGAGTGGTCGTACACGCAAGAGATGAGAATTGCTTTGAGATGTAATATTACTATATATTCACCTCAAAATTCATTACACAATTGATGTGGGACTAAACCTGCATTACACCTTCCCTAGAAGGGTGGGCAGGCAACTAGTGTGGGTTCAAATCCTCCCGAAGCCAAAAGTCATATTTTTATCTGATTATTGCGACTTTTTTACATATTGCCGGTAAAGGATTAAGCAACCAAAATCATTGGATCACCGACAAAAATCTCTTCAATGCGATTCATGAAATATTGTTACTAAAATTGCTGAAGGATTTATGATAAAAGGATTGCAAATCCATCGAGTAAATCATCTCCGATTGATTGGCGAACAAGCCGTCGTCGGGAAGAGGACGATCTGCCAAGAGACGAGTTGCCACCTCTTGAGAGCGTACCAAATGCGATGAAGAGCTTCCTCTTGCCGCAGGGACCTAAGAATGAAGCTCTCTAACACACTCCCCACTTCCATCCAGCTCCTCTTCGTCGGGTGACAGCTGCCAAAGAGCTGCAAAGTCACCGTTTTTCCGTTCTACCAAGTGACAGCT
This sequence comes from Spirodela intermedia, assembly GCA_902729315.2. Lineage (NCBI taxonomy): Eukaryota > Viridiplantae > Streptophyta > Magnoliopsida > Alismatales > Araceae > Spirodela > Spirodela intermedia. The sequence goes on along the minus strand of LR746267.1, from coordinate 5,703,935 downwards.
GCCAAAGAGCTGCAAAGTGACCGTTTTTCCGTTCTACCAGGTGACAGTCACTAGAGACGATTCGATGACCTATTTCATTAATCTCTAAACTTCGCAAGGAGATCTAGAGATTGTCTACGTCGTCTTTGTCCAAGGAGAGCCTTCGAGGCCGTGGACACTACACGACGATCCTCCCGAATGCTCAGGATTCTAGTACATCATCGACGCATTGCCGTCATGACGCCATAACTCTATTTTCCTACTTTCAATTTACTTTATGCTTCATTTAGTGATAATTTTTGTGATTTTAATTTACCAAAATATACTTTGTTCAATTAAGATTCTTCTAGCTTTTACAGATCTTAATTTGATTAATTAAATTATCTATAATCGCTTACGTAAGAATCACCGGGCAGAACTCTATTTCTGCTTGATTCGCATTTGCTGGGCACTGACATCTTCCTGACGTACGCACCCTTATTCCCCTTTTTTGTGAGTTTTAAATATATTTCCTTTTCATTTCCTAGTATAAAATTTATAAAAAATCATATTCATTGAAATTTTTTTGGAATAATTACCAGATATTATATTACATCCCTATGATCGACCTAGAAAATTATTACTATTTTTTAGAAGTTTTATTGAATTATAATTGATATATTTGTTTAGAAATACTTCTAAATATCTAAAAATTCATATTTTCTAGTTTTATAAATTTTAAATTTGTGTGATTTTCTATACAATGACTAAGTCACATTTAAGTTCTGCTCGACGAATGCTAGGATGACAGCAGCAATAAGGGTGAGGATGTCAAGATGACGTTAGCACCTCGCAAATGTGAATCAGGTAGAAACAGAGTTCCGCTCGGCGATTCTTATGTAAGCGATTATAGATGATTTAATTAATCAAATTAAGATCTGTAAAAGCTGAAAGAATCTTAATTGAACTAAGTACATTTTGGTAAATTAAAATCACAAAAATTATCACTAAATGAAGTGTAAAGTAAGTTGAAAGCAAGAAAATAGAGTTCTAGCATCGCGATAGCAATGTGTCAGTGATGCACCGGAATCCTGAGCATTCGAGAGGATCGTCATGTAGTGTCCACGGCCTCGAAGGCTTTCCTTGGACAAAGACAACGTGGGCAATCTCTAGATCTCCTTGCGAAGTCTAGAGATTAATGAATTGGGTCGTCGAATCATCTCCAGCGGTTGTCACTTGGCGACTTTGCGGCTCTCCGGCGACTGTCACCTGATGGAGAGGAGCTAGATGGAGGTGGGGCGCATGTTAGGAAGCTTCATTCTTAGTTCCGCGCAACAAGAGGAGGCTCTTCATCGCATGTGGTATGCTCTCAGGAGGTGGCGACTCATCTCCTAGCAGATCGTCCTATTCTCGACGACAGCTTGTTCGTTGATCAATCAGAGATGGATTTACAATCCTTTTATTGTGAATCTTTGAGCAATTTTAGTAATAATGCTTCGCGAATCACATTGATGAGATTTTCGTCGATGATCCAGCGATTCTAGTTGCATAATCTTTTACCGATGATCTACAGGAAAGTCGCGATAATCATATAAAAATATATGACTTTTGGCTTTGGGAGGATTCGAACTCACGCCGGTTGCCCGCCCCTCCTTTTGGGGAAGGTGTAATGCGGGTTTAGTCCCACATCGATTGTGCGATAAATTTTTGGGTGAATATATAGTAATGTTACATCTCAAAACAATTCTCATCTCTTGCATGTACAATCACTCCTTGCCCCACAACCAGCTGGCCACTAGTGACATGGAAGGGGAGTGGTACACATGTGCCCCTATTGGTCCAAGCTGCTTGAGCCCCTGCTCGCGACTACTCCCCGATTGAGCTTCTGACCTACTTGCGGGCCTGACTGGCCAATAGGTCCCCCTCATTTTATCTTATTTTTATTTTTTATTTCTTTTTCTTCATTTATCTCAAAAGTAAGACTGTAAAAATTATATAAATTCATATAAAATCATATAATTACCCAAAAATTCACATTAATCAACTGAAAACCACTTTCCACACTTTAACACAAATATAAGTCTATTTATCATGAGTTAAGGCTAGAACTATATTATTTACTAATTATTAACTCATGATAATGAAGACTTATCAGTTCTCTATAAGAGTGGATGAAGGTTGGGGACTGGATCATTATAAAATCCTAATGTCTATATTGTATATACTTAGGTGATCTACTAGGATTTATGATTGTAAGAAAAATATCAAAAAATTCAAATTAATTGAACAAAAGTCAAAATTAAGATTTGATCAATTCAACCTTTTTTCGTCAATGTCCTTGATCTAATGCATATCACTTATTTTACTACATGGCAAGTTATAAATAATGGCTTTCATCATTAGTATCATTGATAAGATCCAAATCAAGTGGGTTATCACTCTTCACTAACCACTAGCTTCAAAAATAAGTGGACTTATATGTAGATCACATAATGACAATATTGTAAGATAAAATACTAAATGAATAAAATGCTCAAGTTCATAAAGAAAGAGGACTAGAAATAATCTTTTCTTCAGAAGGGGTGACAACATAGTGGAGGAGCACTAGTTTAAGTTGGAACCTAGTGGAGGGGTGACAACATAATGTTGACAAAAGAAAGAGAAAACTTTAGAATTGATATCTTGAAAAAGAGGAGTAGATGAGGTTATATAGAAGAAAAGAAGAAAGTGAGAGAGAAGAAAAAGTAGAGATAGTGAGAGAAGATTAGGGACGTGGAGAGAACAAGTCTAAAATAGGCCTAGTGAGCTTAGTAGGCCTATTTTAACACTCCTCAAGCTAGAGTATATAAGTCAGTCATGCCTAACTTGGTGCACATCGCGTCATAGGAGATCCTCACAAGACTCTTGGTGAAGATATCCATAACTTGATTAAATGAGACAATGCATGGAGTAGAGATAACATTTGACATTATCTTATTCTGGATGTAATGATAGTCAATCTTGATGTACTTCATTCGCTCATGAAATATATGATTCCTAACAATGAAGATGATGACCTAATTATCACAATATATAGGCATTGACATAAGAGATGAAATACTAAAATCTTCAATGAGTGAACTAAGTTACACCATCTCTCACATTATCTCAACCATGGCGTGATACTTAGACTCAGCATTGGAGCATGATATCACCTTTTACTTCTTAGAGTGTCTCATAACAAGGTTGCCACCCACATATGTGGACTTACAATCTCCCTTAGCACCAATATATCATGCATCCAAGTAGACTTCAATTCTAAGATGCCCATATCTTCGATAGATAAGCCATCTTTCAAGAGCTCTTTTGATGTATGCCAAAACTTGTAAAGCTCCCTCCTAGTGAACTTGTCAAGGTTTTTAGATGATCGACTAAAGATACTAACCATATACATGATGTCAAGACGAGTGATGATGAGGTAGATCATCTTCTCCAACAACCGTTTGTACCAATTAGCATCTTCTAGAAGCGTAAATGACATATCTTAGAAACATAGACATGCCTCTATAGGTGATGAGTCTAGCTTGCACCCAAGTAGCTCAATCTCTTGAAGTATATCAAGAACATAATTTTGCTAAGAGAGAGTGAGCTTACTATCTTGATAGGCGAACTCAATACTAAAGAAGTATCGTGAAACCCTTAGATCTTATGTACTAAACTGCTACTATAGGTATGATTTGGTAGCTTGAATACTTATTTCATCACTTCTTCTCACAAGAATATTGTCCATATAAATAACTAGGATGATAATGTCGACTTTAGTAGTCTTTGTAAGTATTGTGAGATTTGTGAGACATGGTGAGAATCCAAATTACATCAAAAGACTATTAAACTTGACAAACTAGGCATATGAACTTTACTTAAGTTTGTAAATGGTGCATTGTAAAAGACACACTTTCAATGACTCGTCTTGAGCAACATATCTAATAGGTGACACTATAAATACTTATTTCTCAAGGTCGTCATAAAGAAAGACATTAGAAATATCAAATTGATATAAAGGCCATACTTAATTTACTACTAAAGAAAGTATCACTTGAATAGAGTTGAGTCAAATCATTAAAGAGAACATCTCAATGTAGTTAATGTCATAGGCCTATGTGAATCCATAGATAACCAAGCGAGCCTTATGACATGGAATAGATCTATTTGGGTTATATCTGAATGCAAAAACTCACTTGCACGTGAGGATGTTGGTATCGTGTGGACAAGACACCAAGACATCTACCTTGAAGTACATGGCCGTCTTCCATTCAAGTACTTGTGCAATCTCAACATACAACTGTGGAATCGACTCCAAGGTCATAGAAAAAGTAAAGATACAACAAGAAGGAGAAAGACGATCATAAGAAATAAAGTGAGAAATGGGGTGTTTGGTACATACACTTGTATCTTTGTGGAGAGCGAGAGAAAGATGAAGGTCATCTATCTAAGTGTTAGAAGAGACGAATCTGATCCTAGAGCAAAGAAGTTAGATGGCAACAAAGTCAAATGTGTTAGAGGAGGAGTTGACGAGGGAGAAACTAGACATGTAGAAAGAGTAGGAAGGGGATCTACAATGATCACAATAGGAGGAAAACTAGATAGTGAAAATACAACGGATCAAGGAGTTGATGTTGGAAAAAAGAGAAATTCTTCATAAAAAATAATGTCAACTAATGTCACATAACAATGAGTATTAAGAAAATAGACCCAATAATTCTTTTATGTCTATGAGTAACGAACAAAAGCTCCTTTGAGAGCATGAGGGGCTAGTTTAGAAAGAGAAGGAGAGTGTTATTAGAGGATAGTAATGCATCTAAAGACATGAGGGGGTAAGAAAAAAAGAAAATAATCAAATGAAAGATGATGAAGTGGAATGGCCCCACTAAGTAGAGTAAAAGGAAGCTGATTTTAAAGATATGTAGTTGTTAGGAGAACGTCAACCTACAAGTAATGAGGAACATTTAACTCGACAAACAAGTTATCATTAGAAAGAGGATGATTCATTAAAAGATGAGTCATCACCTCTTGAGAGTGTACTAGATGCAATGAAGGGCCTCTTCTTACTATGCATACTTAACAATGAAGCTTCTTAGGATGCGCCCCACCTCCATCCAACTCATCTTCATTGTTTTTTCACTCTATCGGGTGACAACCACTAGAGACAACTTGACAACTTATTTCATTGATTTCTAAACTTCACAAAAAGATCTATAGATTGCTCACGTCGTCCTTATCTAAAGAGAGTCTTTAAGGCTGTAGATATTGATAGATAAAATTGAGGGTCATTGAAAAGCCCCAAAATTAGTCAGTCAATGATATTCATATTCCTATTTTTACTCATTTAGATTATATTTTGAAATAGCTCAATATTGTGATAAGCTCAGATATTGATCTTCAAGGAATGGTGGGTAGAGTTCACTTTTATTTGTTGATTAAAATTGATAGGAATGACTGAGATCACAAAAAAGAAGAAATGAGAAGTGAAAGGGAAGAAAAGGGCTAAGGCATGAAATGGATTTGATAAAGTATGGATAATGTTACATGATCAAAGGGATTGAGTGACCAACTCTAATGCTAATCAAAATCTATTTACTAACTAAGAACATCTAACTCATTGGTTCTCCAAAACCAACCTGATTATCACCACGTCTCCTTCCTTATTTCTGCTAGGAGCAGGTGATAGCTGCTAGCTATTGGAGAAAATCTCATTAAGGTGGAATAGCTTGATGACGAACAAATGACACACCTTAGATTGCAAGGTATGGAGCTTAGGTCCCTTTGAACCTTGCTGGGATGGCAATTGCTTGAAGTTCCACTAAGATAAGCTGAATTCGAATTTTTTGATACATCATGTATGTAGGATAATGCCATCCATTCTCTCTCACTCTCATGAGGTTAGCCCTTAGTTCGACAATTATGATGCTCCATTCGTGCATGATTAGCCTTAGATCTCTTCACCATCGTGTTGAATTCTACCCCTTAGATGGCAATGAGATCCTCACGTAATCATCTTCTCCATCAGATCTTCCTTCACATCTTCTCATGTGTCTCTTGATAAGTAAGCATCTCGTCTACTAGAGCCATACTCCTTTTATCTTGAATTGACGGTGAATCCTTTTTCATGCCTTTTCATGTACCTTTGGATAAGTAGGCATCTCAGTCATTGGATCAATGTTTCCTTTCTTTTGAGTAGATGATGGATCTTGCTCACTTTCTTTTGATTACGCCTATAACTCTTCATTTGGGCCCACTTTGCTTGCTTCCCCTCCATGCTTATGAGCTTTAGCCTCATAATTCTTCACTCAAGGCCCAAGTGCGATCTTGGTTCCTTAATGAATGCTTAATCATTTAAAATATGTACTTGAGAAATATATAGAAAAAAAATATTTAAGTTGAGAGAAATCACATTTTATGGTTAGAGAGGGAGTTGTGTTAGGTCACATTATGAATGAAAGGAGTTTAGAGGTGGATAGAGAAAAAAATGATATTATATCTAAAATGAAACCTCTAAATTTAGTAAAATAGATTAGATCTTTCTTGGGTCATGCAAGTTATATAGAAAATTTATTCATGATTTTTCAAAAATTTATAAACCCCTCACTATATTATTATCTAAAGATGTGCCTTTTAATTTTGATTAGAATGTTTTAAGTCTTTTTCTAAAATAAAAAGATTACTTACTAAGACACCCATTTTGTAAGCTCCTGATTGGTCTCATCTTTTTGAAATAATGCGTGATACATCAAATTATATAGTGGAAATCATACTAAGACAAAGAAAAGAGTCAAAACCTATAGTAATTTCATGTTTGTAAAATTATATTTGATGCTCAATTAAATTGTACCACAACTAAAAATGAGTTAGTTGTAGTATTTTCATTATAAATGTTTAGATCATATATTTTAGGAGCTAAAAATATTATTTATATTAATCATGTAGCATTGAAATATTTGTTAAATAAGAAACATGCAAAGCTATGTTTATTAAGATGGATTTTATTGTTATAGTAATTTGACTTATAAAAAGGTTTCGAGAATATTGTTATTGACTATCTTTTAGATTGAGTGATATAGAAATAAATGTCGCACCTTTACAATATGTATTTCCCGATAAACAATTGATGGCAGCTTAACATCAACCATTACCATGGTATGCACATATTGTCAATTTTTTAGTTTCTGAATTTTTTTTAGAATAGTGAGATAAGAACAAAAAAAATCATTTCTTTTCTAAGATTAGAAATTATTTTTAGCATGATCCTTATTTATATTACTTAGGCAATGATCAAATTTGAAGGAGATGGTTCTTGAAGAAGAATATCATAATATTCTTAATATATACCATTCATCTAATTGTGGAGAAAATTTTTTGGATGAAAAACAACTGTAAAAGAATTTCAATGTAGTTTTTATTAGCTTAAAATAATTATAGATTCTATAGAATATAGTAGAATATATATTTTATGCCAATTTATAGATAACATGAATAAAAGAGATGAAATGCCCATAAGTAACGTGTTAGTAGTTGCAATTTTTTATGTAGGAGTATTGAGTTTATGGATCTCTTCTCATCAGTTGAAAAATATGAATATATTTTACTTGCTATTGATTATTAGCTGTTACTTGTTGTTGATTATGTGCAGAAAAATATTCTTTCAAAATTTGGATGTCTAGACTGATTATTAGTGATGGAGTAACACATTTTACAAATAAATATTTTAAGAAACTATTAAAAAAGAATAGAATACACCATGAAGTAGTCACTCCATATCATCTCTAAAAAAATCAGCAAGCTGAAGTAGCAAATAGGAAAATTTAATTTTTTTGAATAAAATATATTAGACTAGATAGGAAGGATTAGCCACAAAATTACAAGATATATTATTGTCTTATAAATATGTCCCCATTTTATCTTATTTTTAGAAAACCATGTTATTTTCCTATGAAAATGAAGTATAAAGTATCATGGGCTATAAAAATGTATGTATGAATGAAAAATCAGCTTGTTACCATAGAAGTTTTCAATTACATGAATTAGAGGAGTTGAGGAATGAAGCTTATGAAAATCATAGAATATGTAAAAAAAAAAACATTTCACGATAAATACTTAGTATAATTTTTTTAATGTTGGATAAGAAGTGTGGTTATATGATTCTAGGTAAAAAATATTCTCACAAAAATTAAAATCAAAATAGATAGTGTCTTATGTGGTGGAAAAGACATGATCATGGAATGAACAATGATTTAAGTTAGGGGGTGTGATGTAGGACGGGGTGAGAACCCCCTATATGTAATCAATAAAACTCAAGATCGGTAGTTAGACGAATCTGATAAGAATGTTTGGACCCTAGACTCTAGGTCTGACCACATAACCTAAGCACAAGCAGACATACCAATATGCATGATTAACCTTAGACAACTCGAGGAAACACTCGACGATGGTAAGTGTGAGGCCCTTTCGGTCCACATCTGGACAGACAGCAGAACAGTCGTCGTGAGGTAGCCTAGGGCTGTAGCTCATGAATAGTGGTGAATCTGGTGCAGTGTCGGAAGTCATGATCTGATAACTTGTCCTATCCTATCTACATGCTCCTGATGGTGGTAGAGATGAGCCGAAAAAATCTTTTGAAAGATAATTAAACTTAAGTAAGAAGGGGTATAGAGCTAACCTTCAGGGCTGCGTAGCCCAGCAGGTCATGACGGAGCGGAGATCCGATGAAGTTAGGGACGTCTGGTGAAGAGAGATGCTCAGTGTCGGCGCGGGTGTGGGCCCGCTGGTGGGCCGAAGGGCACGCTAGCGAGCATGGGTCCGCTGGTGGGCCGAAGGGCATGCTAGCGGGCGCAGGAGGCAAGCCGCGCGGCGGCCTTAGGGCACGCAAGAGCTGGCGCGCGGGGCGCGCACGGCGGTAGTGCTTCGGTGGGAAGGCCGAGCGTCTGCAGCACTTCGGCAGGAATGCCGAGTGTCAGCGGCACTTTGGTAGGAAGGCCGAGCATCGGCGGTGCTTTGGCGGGAAGGCTGAGTGTCGGTGGTTGGGGCTGAAACCCAATCGTCACCAGAAGGATCGGCCTCTCTGGAGGCGCCGGGAAGCAGAGTAGAGAGGAGACGATCCGGCTGACGATACTAGGGAGGGTTGAGCTCTTCTAGTCTAAGCGGCACCGGAAACGGCGCGACGGCGACGGAGTGTCAGGAAACTCCGGCGGGGGCCTATGAGGAGCTGGGACTGGTTCTGGCTCGTCGGCATGGTTGCAGGGTCTCTCCCGACGTCGGCGGTAGGCAGGCATTCATCGGCGAATGGCCAGCGACTGGGCAGAGTGGCAAAGGGCGGCTCCAGCGAGTTTATGGTGGAGTTCCGGAGGAAGAGGCGGCAGTCGAACCAGGAGTCAAGAAACTCTCGCGGAGTGCTCAGCGACGGCTCATAGCGAGGCGAAACGAACCCCTTTCATCACGACGGCATGACGGGGTTCTAACAGAGGCGGCGGCAGCTGCAGCGGCAACCGCGACTGTTTCGTCCGGTGACGGTGGCGAGCTCTCGGGCGGCAATGAGATGGCCGGTGGTGGCAGTGGTCTCAGGCGGCAGCAAGACTTCTCAGGCAGCAGCATCATGAGGAATGAAGTCCTTGAAGGGGGTATCGACGGCCTTCCTCTTCCTCCTTCCCTCCCTATCCTAGATCAGGGAGAAGGTACTCACAAAACAATAATCTCTCAAAAATACGGCGCTCCTTTGAGGGGGGGTCCTACCTCCCCTTATATGGGGGCCCACAAGTGGGCTAAGGAGAGGTGGGCCCACTTGAGACCCTCAAGCCCATAAGCCACAAAGGCTACAAAGGGGCTTATTGGGCCTCTTAAAGAGAGACCCAATAAGCTCCCCTAAAAGGAGAAAGAGGAGGGCCCTTTTACGGTGCTTCAGTGGGCCTCAAATGAAGACCCAAATAAGCCCCAAAAGAGGCCCAAAAAGAAAGACACATAGGTCCCCCTCTCCTTAGGGTTTTAATTGGGCCTCAAAGAGAGACCCAATAAAACCCTAAAGAAAGGGAGACAAACAACAACACACACACATAGAATTGGGCCCGCTAACACACAAATGTAAGGCCCAACAAGTCAACGTGAAAATACAAAGAAAGATACAGGTGAGCTCTAACTCATCGTCGTCGCGGAGGTGGAATGTTGTTGTCCCGAAGGGATAGGTCGTGTAACAAAAGTCAGGCTCTTTCATCTTCGTGCATCGATCGGGCTAAACTCAGACTATTGGTGTCTCTTGAGCTGATGGAGATGGGTCTTGCTCACCATTAGGGTGTAATAAGTCTTCATTATCATAAGTTAATAATTAATTAATATTAACATTTTAGTCTTAAATCATGATAAATAGACTTATAGTTATGTTAAATTAGTAAAAGTGATTTTTACTTTGTTAATATAATTTTATAGTTAATTATGTGATTTTATATGATTTTATATAATTTTAAAATCTTATTTTTAAGATCAATGAAGAAAAAAAAAGATAGAAAAAGGGAGGAATTCACTGGCCAGTTGAGCCTACAAGTGGGTTGGAAGTAGAGTCAAGTAGAGCCACAAGTAGGGGCTTGAGCAATTGAGGATAAATTGGTAGAAGACATGTGTACATTACTCTCCTTTCACATCACCAATGTCAATCGAGTGTGGTGTACACATACAAGAAAGGGACTTATTGACTACTAAATCTCATATTACTATATATCCACATCAAAATTCAGTATATAACTGATCTAAGATTAAATCGATGGTTATAGCCTCTCTAGAAAGTTTTAATAATTTTAATATCTAAGATACCCTTATGATGTCATTTTATAAAGTTATTCACATACTGATTTCACTCTTTCTTATGTAAGCAGATGATTGGCAGGTTTGAATCATACTAGAGCTAAAAATCATATTTTTATCTAATTAAATCATGATTTTCCTATAGATTATTGGTGAAAGATTAAGTCATCAAAATTACTAAATCATCGGCAAAAATCTCATTAAAACGATTCGTGGAGTATCATTACTAAAATTGTTGAATGATTTTAAATGAAAAGATTATGAATTCATTAAGTAAATCATTTTTGATTGATCGATGAATAAGTTGTCATTAGAAAGATGACAATCCACCACCTCTTGAGAGCATACTAGATGCAATGAAGAGTCTCCTCTTGTTATACATACCTGAGGATGAAGCTCCCTAAAATACATCCCACCTCCATATTTGTTCAAGTAAAAATCATATTTGTTCAAGTAAACGATCTTAATTCAATTGATTCAAATGATATCAAAAGCAAAAAAAGTAATGATCAAGTATAACAAGAACACTGTAGACTAAGTATACTTTCATACTCATACTTTGCATTTTATTGTCTCATTGCTTCTAATGTGTCTATCATTAGTTTCATATTGTGGCATATTCTGTAAAAATTAATGTCTTCCATAACAATATATAATATGATGATTTTAGACCCAGATATCTATCTTATTTATGTGTTAGTGGTACTAATCAGATGTTCAATGGTCTCTCATATAAGTTATTATCATTAATATTTTTGATTATGTTAAAATATTCATGCATCATGAACATTGTGAATTACATATAATTTGACCTTTTAAACATGTTTTTTATCATCAAAAGATTATTTATGTAATACTCCAACATTAAGGTCACCCCTTCCTTCCCTCATCTTGAGACTTTTGTAGCCTTCCTTAGAAATAATAATGATAAAATATTTTGGTGATGGATTCACTAGGCTGCATTGTAAACAATTCATATATGTGTATCAGCTGTTCTATTTACACTCCATATGTCAATAAAAATATGAGTTTCACCTAAATTTCAATTGTCAACTCAGAACTCATTAAATAGTTAAATTTATTTTTATCTTGAAAAAAAAAACTTATGACCTTTACATCAAGAGATAACAAGATTTCAATTAGGTCATCCGATTGTGGAGCACCATAATCATTGGTGATATCTTAACTATGTCAATCCTTTTATTTCAAATCTTGCAGGAAAGAATTTGATCTTACCATAGTCATCCCTCTTAATCATTAGAACTTTGCAAAACTTGAGTGTAAATTGCTTGGCTTACGTAAGTTATTCACTTTCATGATCTTGTCTCACATCACTATTAGTAAACTTTCATTCTGATTTGGCTAATGGTGGCCCAAGACTGAAATACATCACTTGATTTCTTATTTGAATATTTAATACTATTAATTTGAACTCTTTCTGAATTTACTTAAGACATTCCAATATCGTTCTCTCTCTCTCTCTCTCTCTCTCTCTATATATATATATATATATATATATATTTATTTATTTATTTCAGGTGAGTCCTTTTCATTATAATTACGTTTAATTACGTTATTGAGTAGTTGTCCTTTAAGTGGGGTTAGGCCGGCCATTCACCCCAAGGATTGGTCTGGCCGTTGAATCATCCTCCACCAGACTTGCTCCGGGGACAATTGCCTAATGGTGGCCAAGAAGACGAGGCAACCGGAGGTCACCCTCCGGCGTATGGAGCTCTCTGATGTCGGCCACCTTCTTAGGTTGATGGGAGATGACCAGGTCAGCTACAACACCCACTGGGAGACCCTCAATACGCGGGAGGACGCTATGGAGTACCTCAAGGGTACCATCCTCCCCCATCCTTGGTTCAGGGCCGTCTGCTTCGATGGCACGCCCGTGGGCTTTCTGTCCGCCAAGCCGAAGTTGGGGAGAAACACCTGCCGGGCCGAGCTTTCAGGCAGCGTCATCCGCGAGAACTGGAGCCAAGGGATCATGACAGCGGCGTTGAGGATAGCAGTAGCCGCCATCTTCAAGGAGTTCCCCGCGGTGCAGAGACTGGAGGCCCTGGTGGCATTGGAGAACGCGGCGGCACAGAAGGCCCTAGGGAAGGCCGGGTTCACGAAGGAGGGGGAGCACCGCAAGTTCAACGCGAAAAAGGGAAGGCTCTGGGATATGGCAAGATACAGTGTCATCCGTGTAGATCCTAAGCTCTGACGCCACTCACTCTTCCCATTCCCCTCCTTTTAATTAATAATATTTCGGGCTCCTCTATATGAGGTATGGAACGAAAGTTGTCAAACTCGTTGTTCGTTCTGTTCTTGTTCATGTTCTTCTTCTTTTTCTTCTTATACTATTATCCTTCCTCTTGTTCCGCTTCCCGTTTTCTTGTTCTTTATGTTCCACTTGGTAGTGGTTTTCTTGTTATTCTTGTATTTCTTGTCCATCGAAAACGCTGACGCTGCTGTGCGCCTCTCCATTGTTCCGACCTCTCCTTCACACCACACTAAATGAAGGTCCCGATCCGGGGTCCCTCGTACGTTGACCAGGTCCAACATGAGACCAATAAGGGAAGTGCAAGAGTCCTTTTCATTATAATTACGTTTAATTACGTTATTGAGTAGTTGTCCTTTCAATGAGGTTAGGCCGGCCCTTCACCCCAAGGATTGGTCTGGCCGTTGAATCATCCTCCACCAGACTTGCTCCGGGGACAATTGCCTAATGGTGGCCAAGAAGACGTGAGATCAAGAAATTGATGGCAAGTGGGCCCAAATCTCAACGAAATCCGACGTGAGATCAAGAAATTGAGGGCAAGTGAGCCCAAATCTCCATTAGATCCAATCTGACACAGGCAAGGTGAGTGCAACTGCCCCTAAATCTCCATTGGGGGAAATCTAATGTCGGACTCACGAGCAGATAAAATGGGTCAAAATGTAGAGGGCCGATGCACGCTATAGCTGAGTTCATTTGACAAGTGCAGGCCACACCCATTGTGGAAAAGGAATGGTCACGTGGCATCATAATATAAATCTAGTTCAGGATTATGACCCTCTTGGAAAATATTATGATCTAATATGATCCTAAGCTTATTTTTATCTCTTATTCTCCTACTACCTAAATCGACTATTTCTGCCTGTATATTGGATACTTAATATGAAATAAAAGGAGAAGCCTTCCCAAACTTTACCATGATGGTGAATTATTTAAACAAAGGACAGAAATAATAAATATGACTTAACTAATTTCATCGAATATACAAAAATGAGATAAGGTAACTCTTTAAACATAGTATTGAAACACATGTAAAATCCTTCTTTGACATAAAGTAATTTTAGTTTTTTTAATTTAAAATCATCAAATTCAAAATTTAAAATTATTTTACTGGCTTGTTGAGGCCCCACTACCTTGACAATCAATAAAGAGAGCCATTATTCTTGAGAGTGGAAGACAGAGAAATGATCAAAGAAATTACAAAAATAATTGATAAGTGTGCATGTCTACAAGTACTTAGGTAACACCAATTGTATCTAATTAATAAAAATTCATATAAATTGTTCTAGTACAAAAAAGGAAAGTATTTAAAATAAAATTATACAAACATAGAGGTATGTGAGCAACATCTTATTTTATGATAGCTCAAAATATTTATCCACTTATATGTTAGGAGAAGTGAAAAGGATTAAGAAATAATTTGTAAATGGCTACATTCAGTGTTCTTAGTAATGTCCTAGCATATGGTAAATAGTATGTTGTGTTGCATTTTAGGCCATCCTTTCATAAAAAAAAAATAATTGAATTGAGTGGATCCTAAATTTAACTTTAGTGAGCTATTTGTATCTTTTTATTCCAAATTCCTATAATTCTCCAAGATCTAAATATTGAATATGCTAGGATTTATCGTGGTTTGACTCCTTGGCTACATGCACTCTCTAATAACAATTATTGGTTATCACTAAATTGATTGATTATTAAGTACATAAATCGTAGAATTTCATTGTAAGATTTTCTACTGGAATTTTGGTTATAGATCCCAATAATCACTTAATAGTAATGATTGCACAAATTAGATCTCTTAAGTGATTAAATAAATTTTAATCACAATTTTCCACAATAATAAAGAAGAACTTCACCGTAAAATATTTTTGGTTGTTGACATTGACTTTATATTTGTCTAGAAGTTTGATGAACTTGAAGCTGAATGGTGCTTAAATTTTATTCTGTTTTTCACATGAGAAAGATAGCTCATTGTAGAAGACTTTAACACATTAATCACATTACGGATGATTGTGCTGAATCAATTCTTTTTCCTTAGCTTAGTGTCTTCTTGTAGTTTTTCTAAGCTTCAAAGAGTATCCAATTTCCCTCTAATTCTGTGTAGAAAATGTTAGAAAAATTTTCAATATGACAGATATATTAGAGATGATTGTCATCGATTAGTTAACGGTTTTGGAAAGACTGAATTTGTCTTTCAATTTGTCTTGGTAGCTGAATCCATATGCATTATTTTTGTCATTTCGATTTGTCTTTAGATTGATTTATTTTAGTTCAAAAAATAATTTTCTTTTCTGCACTTTTTATTTACTTCAACTCTCCACTCTTCCATATTTCATTCATTATCTATTCTTTTATTTGACAATTTTCACATTCTTATATTTTAGTTAATGATTTCTCTTTTTAGATAATTTAAGGGAGAGAATGGATAACATCAACAGAAAATTCAAGGAGCTAAAGAATCATCTATGAATATTCAATGAGTTTTTCTAAACTTTCCTTCTTGATATTTCATACTTGAGATAAATGCTATGATGCTTATTTCTTTTATAATCTCAATAGGATATTTTATTAGGGACAATAAAATGACTAAATTAAGGGGCAAGGAGAAAATTTAGAAAAACTCAAAGATACAATTTAGTGCATGAAAATGAGTTTATGGAAAATTATTTGTATGATTTCTTGCATATTAATTATGAAAATATTGAAATAAAGAATACATCATGGAGTACTCTATGGATTGATTTATAGATGGGCTAGATGAAGAACTTACTCTATGTTGTAAGTTGTAAGTTCTATGTCATGCTAAAGGTTCAAACATTTCCCTAGGTTGTGTTAAAAACATGGAAGTGAATTGAAGCATACATCTCAAACTCATGGTTATATTTATTATTGTTTGATTCTTAGACTTCTCATTTTACTTATTTACCTCTCATGATCTAGTGTGATTAAATCTTACATGAAAATCTTTTTTTAGCATGAGATAGAGCTTTTGTCAATTTCTTTGGCAACTAGTATTTATGACAGAGTGAAGCCCCCTAAACCATAGAGCAATACAAAACCTCTTCGGGGAAATAAGGTGCATGTCTAATTAGAGCAACACATGGAAAGAATATTACAACTATTAGCAATAAAAATATCTTGAACTTGAAGAAAGCACAGGGAGTATGCTGTGAGACATCAAGGTATCTCTCACGTAGCAAGTATTCAAAGTGAAAAAAAGAAAAGTTGTGAGGGGTAGAACCAAAGGAAAGCGTAGGGGGTGCACTATGAGACCTGGGCATTACTCTCCTAGCAAGTACTGAGGATAAAACCCCATTAATTATTGCTTGATTTTTGAAAATTACTTTCCATGTGCCTTCGATTTTATATATAGCCATTTATATACAAGATTTGAGACAATCTCTATCCCATGCATATCATTTATAGCATAACGTATCTATCAATGCTATTTCTTGATGAAATGAATTATTTTCCTTATGTAGTACAATTATTATTATATGTAGAATATTGAGAAGCATGCTTAAGATCATGAAAATGTTTGAAGTCCTTGGGAAATACTTTTATACCAAAGGTGGTTTTACTACCTATGCTTGGCATAGATCATATAATCATTTGAGAAGGTTATTTCATATTAGTTCTGATATATAATTGATCCATTATTAGTTGATGATGTTTCTTAATTTTTAAAGATATGTTTTATTTTCATTGCTTAAGAACTAGCAATGATTCAAGTTGGGGGATGTGATAACTTGTGAAAACTATATGTTAATCTATCATCAAATTAGGGAGAATAATGCATATTTGAGAAATATTTCAAAAGTTATCAGGGTAATTATTTTATTTGTTAGCAAGTCAGAAGCACAATCGGGTGGAGCCACAAGTAGGGGTTCGAGTAGCTAAAGATGAACTGATAAGTGACACGTGTGTTTCACTCCACTTCTATGTCACTAGTAGCTAGTCATGCATGGGCCAAGGAGCAGTCGTATACACACAAAAGAGAGACTTATTGATCAAAAAATCTTTGTTGTTATATATACCTCAAAACTCATAAAATAACTAATGTGAGACTAAACTAATTGTCACACCCTCTGCAAAAAGTTTTAATGATTTTAGTGCCTAAAAGATATATCCTTATAATGTCACTTTATAAGGATATTCATATACTTATTTCACTCTCTCTCATGTGAGTGGGCAACCGGCAAGGGTTCAAATCCTACTATAGCCTAAATTCATATTTTTATCTGATTAAATCACAATTTTCTTGTAGATTACAAATGAATGATTAAGTCACCATAATCACTCAATCATTGATGAAAATCTCATCAACGTGATTCATGGAACATCGTTACTAAAATTTTTGAACAATTCTTAATAAAAAGATCATGAATTCATCAAGTAAATTATCTCTGCTTGATTGATGAACAAGTCATCATCGAGAAGATTATGATTTTTTAGGAGATAAGTCACCATCTTTTGAGAACATATTCGATGCAATGAAGAGTTTCGTCTTGTTGTGTGGACTTGAAGATGAAGCTCTTCAAAACGTGCCCTAGCTCCATCTAGCTTAGCTCTCTCATGTGACAACCATTGAAGAGTCACAAAGTTGCCATTTTTTCATTCCATTGGGTGACAACTGTTGGAGATGACTCAACAACCCACTTCATTGATTTCTAAACTTCACAAGAAAATTTAAAGATTGCTCACATCATCTTTGTCTAAAGAGAGCTTTTGAGGTCATGGACATTGCATGACAATCCTCTTGAATGTTCAGGATTTTGACATATCATTAATGTATCAGCATCATGACATTGGAACTCTATTTTGTTATTATTTTAATTAATTTAATTTTATCATCCTTTTCTGGACTTTAAAAGAAGATCTACTAAATGTCCAAATTAGTCATATTTGAGGAGAGTCTTTGAGACTATGGACATTGTTCAATAATTCTCTCGAACACAAAATTTTGATAATCATTGTCACAAGGTCAAAGCTCTACCTTTCTTGCTTTCAACTTAATCTTCACTTAATTTAGTGATACTTTGTGTGATTTCAAATTTCTAAAACCATTTCATTCAATTACGATTTTTCTTGCTTTTACATATATTAATTTGACCCATTAAATCTTTTGTAATTGCTTATGTGAGAATCACTAGGTGGAACTTTATTTCTACTCAAATCATGTTCCTCAAGGTGCTGACATCATTTTGATGTTTGTACCATTATTTTCCTTTTTTTGAATTTTTAAATATATTTTATATTTATTATTTAGTCTAAAAATCATAAAAAATAATATTCTTTAGAAAAATTCTAAAATATTACTCAGTATCATCTTATATCCCTATGATCAACTAGGAAGTTCTCCATTATTTTTGAAAAATTTTATTAAAGTATAGTTAATTTATTTATTTATAAATATTTTAAAAATAAAAAAAATATTTAATAAATTTATAAATTTAAATTTATATGATTTATTATACAACGACCAAGTCATGTCACGCACATAGTTTTGATTTCTCTTCTAACATAATTGAATCAATTTAAGGTGAACTATAATTATCAAAGGGACAAATAGTCCTTAAATGAGCTAATATCACATTGTGTGTAAGAAGAATAAATGTTGAAGTAAGATTGATATGAGAATACTCATTTGGCCATGACCTTTGAAAATAAAATTAAAAAAAACCTCTGGCCAATGAAGTTGTAGATAGATCACCACTAAAGAAATAATAAATGAAGTAAGATAAGAAATCCACTTATTTCTTTTACTAGCATGATGGACACATGAAGAAAGATTATACCAAGGATCATACTTAATGTACAAAGAAAGGTGACTTTCTCACTTTTGTTTGTTCAAAAGTTAATTTAACTTCTGTGCCCCTACACATGATGAATAAACTCTAGTGCTATTATTCACATAAGCATGTCTATGTAAAGTTACCTCTATTGTTATAAGTCAATTGATAATAAAAGATACATTTATTCAAGTAATGACAATACAATAGCAGTGGAGGCAATAGGGACTTTTAGGTTATTGTTAAAGATTGCTCACTATTTAAATTCGATTGAGACTTATATTGTACCGTCTTTTAGACAAAACTTATTTTTTATTTTTAATTTAGAAAATTTTGGTGATGATTGTTTATTTAGAAACATAAAATTTAGTCTCTTTGATAATTCAAATCATATTGGTACTGGTATTTTATCAAGTCATGATAACTTACAATTACTTGACATAATAGTCATTTCTAATGATATATACATATCAATTTAAGGAGTACAAAAACAAAATTAATCAATCAGAATTCCATGTTATTATGACATAAGATATTATGTCATATTTCTAAAAAGAAAACTGATCGACTTGCATTAGATGGAATTCTTGACCCACTTGATTATAAGGATTTTGACACATGTCGAATGTATCAAGGTAAAAAGAATAAACATAAAGCAAATATGTGTTAATTGAGTTTTAGACATCTTAGAATTAATATATATATAAATATTTGTGAGTCATTCCCTATGACCTCTTGAAATAGTTAATAATATTTTATTAGATTCATAGACTATTATTTTCGATCTGGCTATTAGTATCTTATTCATGATAAATTTTAATCATTGTTTATGTTCAAGAATATAAATTTAAAGTTGAGAATTAACTCAACAAATGATTAAATGGTCATCAAATCAAACTATGGTAGTGAATATTATGGTAGATATGATAGATTAGGTGAACAACATCTAATATCTTTTATTAAATTCCTAGAAGAATATGGCATCATCCTACAATACACCATGTTAAGATCTCCTATTATGAATGGTGTTACTAAATAATGAAATAGAACACTTAAAGATATGATAAGAAGTATCATTAGTCAATTTACTTTACTAGATAAGCTCTAGAGAGTACTCAAGATTATAACATATTTACTTAATCAAATTCCAACTAAGTCAACTATCAAAACTCTTTATGAGCTTTAGATGGTAATAAGCCTAGTTTAAAATATTTGCACATTTGGGGTTGTCTGACAAAGGCAAGACTTTACAGACCTAATGAAAATAAACTTAACTCTAAAATAGTTAGTTAGTACTTTATTAGCTACCTAGAAAGGTTTATAGAGTATAAGTTTTATAATATCACTATTAAGATTATTTTTGAAATGGAAAATACTTATTTCTTTGAGGATGTTGAGTTTACAAGGGGAGATAAGGTTAGAGATATTGATTGTGAAGAGGAATATGTAAATATTCCAACTATTATTATTGATAATGGTCTTGATGGCATCATCTTGACTAACATTAATTAAGAAGCAACGTCAAATCAAAATAATATCATCATGCTTCCCACTTTAGAAGAACAAACTCAAGATACTTAAGAACTAGTGCCATTAAAAAGATCACTAGAGGAAAGAGGAATGCGATTTCACATGAATACATCATATTTCTTTTAGAACATGAGGCTAATATCAGAGTGATGAAAGATGATCCTATCAACTTCCATCAACTTATGCAAAGTTCTAATACTCAGAAGTGAATCGATGCCATGAATTAAGAGATTAAATCTATGAAGAACAATAATATTTAGGATCTGGTCGCATTACCCCAAGGTGCGAAGCCTATTGATCATAATTGAATATTTAAAACTAAAAGAGATTCGAGAAGTAATATGAAAAGATATCAAATTGATCTTGTCGCTAAGAGATTCACTCAAAGAGAAGACATTGATTATATAGAGGCTTTCTTTTTGATTTCATCGAATAATTCTTTTAAAATAATAATACAATAGTAGCTCATTTTGATCTTGAGTTACATCAAATAGATGTAAAGACTATGTTTCTCAATAGTGACATCGATCAAATGATATATATGATGCAATTAGAAAACTTTGTATCTGAAGACCCAAAGAAAATGATATGTAAATTAAAGAAGTCCATTTATAAGTTAAATTAAGCTTCCCGTCAATGGTATCACAAATTTCATCAAGTTATCATCTCATCTACTTTTGAGATGAATATAAGTGATGAATGTGTATATCATAAGTTCAGTAGGAGTAACACATATTTCTACTTTTATACATCGATTACATATTACTTATTAGTAATGATATAGACTTATTATTTGACACTAAATAGTTTTTGTTAAAAAAATTTGAGATGAGGATTTCAATGAAACCTCATATATTAGGCATTGAGATATACCGAGATCACCCTCGAAATATCTCAAGGTTGTCACAAAATAGCTATATTGAGAAAGTCTTTTGTGAGATTTGATATATAAGATTGTAAAGTTATGATACCCTTGGTACTAGAAGACACAAGTTTAGTCTCAATTTGCACCCTAAGAATGATTAAGGGTCTACAGAGACGCAGAAGATTTCTTATCCATCAGTCATAAGAAGCCTTATATATGCTCAAGTATATACGTGTTCAGATATTATGTACATAATTGAAGTATTGAGCAGATACTTAAGCAACTCTAATGTGGATTATTGAAAAGTAACAAAAAGGGTTATGCAGTATTTGTAAAAGACATAATTATATGCTTATATATAAGAAATCAAATCATTTGAAGATCATCAAGTATTTGGATTTCAATTTTGCTAGAGACATTGATAGCAAACAATTCACTATGGGTTATATTTATTTGTTAGCTGAAGGAGCTATATCATGGAAGAGTGCTAAATAAATACTCATAATTTCTTCTACTATAGCAGTAGAGTTTATAACATGTTATAAACTAAAGTTATAAACATGTCATAATTCACTACGAGCATTCATTCATAGAATTTAGTTAAAGAATTTTATCAGAGGGTTACAAATTCAAGATAGAATTGAAAGACCACTAAAGCTATTTTGTGACAATAAATCAGTCTTTATACTTTCTAATAACAATAGGAGTTTGACGAAGTCTAAACATATAGACAACAAGTTTTTAATTATTAAAGAAAGAGTTCAAAGTTGCCATATGTCTATAGAATATATTGGAACAAACTCCATGGTAGCAAATCAACTTACTAAGGGACTGCCACCAAAGGCCTTTCACAAGCATATTACTCATATAAGTGTAATACCTTATGAGAATATGTAATTTTAGAAATTTATATTTTGATGCTCATATATTTAAAGCCATATATTTTTTTTATTTCATGTATGAATAAAGTTTATGATTGTTTTCACTTTGAATGTGACTATTCGATCTCTTTTTGGAATACGAAAGACTTAGAAATGTACATATATGAGTCACATTTCATGTAATTTTATGCTACACATCCATACTTGATCTATGTCATTTATTATATCGATATATGTGATTATTGTTGGGTTTAATAATGTAAAAATGTGAATGAAAACCTTTTTAATTCTATATTGATATAATGATGGATAAAATTATTAGAGATGCTTTTAGCAATGATAGTAAAAATTTTGAACACATAAGGTCATAATGTATAATATCAAGTTATCATATATATTTTCTCTAATTAGGAGATTATTAAAATTAATCTCAATTTAGACAATGATATATATAAATTATATATTATGGGGTTATCATTGAATTAATTTCACTTAAAGTGATTTATTGGATTTTTAACTATTTAAGATTACGACCTCTCTCGTAAGCATGAATATAAATATAAATATGTCTAGAGATCAAGTTTTATTTTAATTATATGATGGGCTAAATTGAAAAAAGACACCAAGAGGCTAACCACCTATTACCTATAAATAAGAGGTCATGATCTTTAGGTCACACATTGTGAGTCACTCTTAGAGCATCCTATTTCTCTAGAGCAAGTCATTAGATGACACCCTTGTGCTGATCCAAAAGGCCATCCTCATATTTGTGTCTTCATAAATTCAAGTATGATTTTTAATCTATTCTCATTTATATTTTATCATTCTTCATCTATCTCAACTCTAAATCCTTCAAATTCAACACAATCTTTCCCCACTCTTGCTTTAGGGCCATCTGTGTAGCTGGCACGCCCATGGCTTTTCTGTCAATCAAGCTGAAGTCCAAGAAAGACAGCTGCTGGGCCATGCTTTCAGCTAGCATAATCTGCGAGAACTAAAACCAAAGGGATCACAATGGCAGCTGTGGATGGCAGTAGCAGCCATCTACAAGCTCCCTGCAGTGTAGAGGGTGGAGGCGCTGGTGGTATTCAAGAATGCGGTGCCACAGAAGATCCTTGAAAAGGCTTGGTTCATTGGATGGGGAACACCTCAAGTTCTATGTGAAAAAAGGCAGGATATGGGACATGGCAAGATACAGTGTCATCTGTGTAAATCACAAGCTCTAATGCCACTATTTCCAAATCCCCTCCTTTGTAATATTTCATGTGCTCTTTGAATAAACAAAGTTAAGAAATTTTGTTGTTGATGTTCCCTTTGTCCCCTTTGATGTTACTTTCCTTCTTGATCTTCTTCCTATCATTTCTCTTCAACTTCTTTTTATCCTTCTTAATACTTCTCTTTTTTCCTTTTCTATTCTACTTCTTCATCTTTTCTTTCCTTTTTTTTTTTTTTTTTGTTGCCCTTTTTGTTTTTCTTCTTCTTACCTGTTGTTCTACTCTTGTTCTTCTGGTACTGAGCTAGGTGAAACTTTTCCTAGAAGAACTTAAAGAGTAGAAGATGATCTAGAGAGATCAAGAACCACTCACCTCCTCCCGTCACCCCTTAGAGGGTTGACATAAATAGCCCTAAAAAAATGTTAACAATGATGTATGTCTTGATATGGTTCCTATTTCATAATTGGAGCTCTTGACCTGAGCCCTATACCAGATCCAACATGAGACCAGTAAGTTTAAGGTGGCCAAATCTCCACCAGGTCAAATATGAGACCAGTACACGGTAAGCCCAAGTGGTTCCAAATCTTTATTCCATATTACTTACACAGTGACATGTTATACAAGTATGTTGACATAGCGAAACCACATGTTCTCATAAATGGTAAGACTTTAAGAGGTCAAAATCAAATATTAAAGAGCCAAGAAAATTAGCAAATGAATACAAGATGAAAGCCAACTTTTAAGACAAGTCTTATACATTGAAAAAGTAATGACACACACATTTAGTGTTCTTTGTCAAGATTTTTAAGATGCATAATTTAACAATGAATGAACACAACATTATTGTAATGAGCTATATTTGACAGTCAAACAACTGTGCCATTGAGATTGGTGCTTTGTATCAATTGTTGAGGTAATAGTACTATGAGGTGAGGACATGTTTTGGGAAGGGCATGAGGCATATATAAGCTTATTTGACCAAAGAAAGACTAATGTCTTGAGAAGGTCTTTGTGGAGACAATTAGATAGTTTGATCTTTTAATTGATCTTATGAATATATATCATCATCAAAATACTGTGTATTTAATCGGAACCTCATATAATCTGATTTACTATAATTTTCACAAGGTTATTTAATTTATAATTTTCTTAAAGGGAAAATGGTCTAGATTTATAATCCAACATATTAAAATAATTTAAACCTTATCATTAGAAAGCTTACTTAAAGAGTGATCTAGCATAAAAAGGCACACATAAAAGGTTAAAATATATAGAGTTCTGAATTTTACAATGTTTACAGGTATAATTTTCTTTGCTTTACCAAACCTCCATGCAGCCCATTAAGGTCTGCCCAAATAGCCATCAAGCCAACCAGTTGCCCTAATAAGCCAAAGATAAAAGAGGACTTTTGTTCAAATTAGGGCTGGATGAGAAAAATCTTAAAGAGGCTCTCAAATTAGGAGAGAGCTTAAAGATTCACCCCCTGCCTTCTCCAAGCATCTCCAAGCAAAAGACTCCATTCAAGTTGAAGTGTTCTTGGAGCCCATCACACCAAGCTTCTACAATTGAAGATATGTTGCTACTTTGACATCAAGGAGCTTTATCATGTCCACCCTCTTTCACAGCAAACCTCCCTATCCTAAAAGAAGGTGAGGGACATCTATGCTAAATACTTCCTATTGCTGATCTTGTAGGTGAATAGAAATGTGAAGGAACTCATGGAGTACCTATCACATGTCATAGAGGGTGGCTAAATTCATATGCATAGTAGATAGATTCATGGAATCTATGCTATTAGGGTCCCAAAAGAGCCTAGAAAACTAGTGGGAAGTGATATAGTCATAAAGTCTACACTGAAATCAGTTGCTAAATAGCCTAGAAGTTCTAACAAGTAATGTAAAATCTAGTGATCCCAAAAGTGGATGGAACCTAAAAAGTTTTGGTTCAATCACTATAAAATTTAGTGTCTTTCTCTTTGCTCTCTCTTTCTCTCTATCCTAATTGAATTCAATTCAGGAAAATGTCTTGAAGATTCAAAAACACCAAAAGGATAATTAATATATAACAAATAAATTCATCCCCATACTCTAGATTTATGTGACTAGCTGTCTAGAGTCCTACACTAAATTTCTTGTTTAGATCTTCTTTAGTGACATAGTATCATGATAACATATTAATGAATTTTTTTTTTTCATTTTTCTAAGATTATTGATCGATATCAAAATCTTGAATTCAACACTTTGATTTCTCACTTGCTAGATCTGAGATAGTTTTCATTTATCTATTTGCGAAGTTTGATTTGCTAGCTGCCGCTTTGGCTCTTGTGTGGACAATGAATCTTTTGAGGCAAGATTCTCTCTCCTCATTATTGACTCTCTTGTAACCATATCTATTCATTGAGTCCATTCACCTAGGACAAGATTCACAAAGCTTGAGTTAGTTTTTTTTCCTACATTAATTTTCTTTTACTTGGATTCCAAATTTCTCTATGTATATATTTTTATTAATGATATTTTGTCTATTTTAATGTATAAAAAACTAATTCAATAAAACAGTTACTAGATTAAATGATTTAGATCTTCCTTAAGCTATAAGACCTAGCTTAAAGCCTAACAATACTATTGTAATTTATGTATGTGTTCATCTAAGGATTTTGATGTAGATAAATAATCATAACAAGACCAAGAAAACCTGTTCACATGTCTTTACGATAACATTTGTATTAAACTCAAAAGTAATCAGATCCAATTCATTTCTTTTTTTATTATTTTTTGGCAAAATATAGTGAAAAGAATTATTGCAAAAGATATTTTTAGAAGATAGTCAAAGTTAGAGTTTAAAATATCTGAAAAAGAAAAAACCAAGGACATAGCATGCCAACTCAACAAAAGTAGTACATAGAGAAAGAATGTTAACATACTGGGTCAACCCAGGAAAGGTATATATCAACCTAAGATGTTTAGGTTCATCTTATCACAACTTGTTGATTTTTTGAATTTTATTATTCTTTATAAATAAGCTATCTAAATCAATTAGTCTCGTTCTCCTTCTATCTATCCCTCTTTAAGATGAGTCCTTTTCAACAGGGTGGGTTTCACGATCTTCCATGGGCTATTTCTAATTAAGTTATTGAATAGTTGTGCTTTAAATAAGGGTGTCCCCCCCCCCCCTCCCCCCCGGTTGACTCTTCTCCTTCAAGGCTCTGTCTGGCCGTCGTATCCTTCACTTGAGTTCCTTCACAGAAAGGTAATGGTTCCCGAGAAGACGACGCCGCCGGAGATCACCCTCCGGCGTATGGAGCTCTCTGACGTCGACCACCTTCTTATGTGGATAGCAGACGATCAGGTCAGTTACTTCACCCACTGGGAGACCCGCAGAACGCGGGAAGAAGCTATGGAGTACCTCAAGAGCACCGTCCTCCCCCACCCTTGGTTCAGGGCCATTTGCGTCGGTGGCACGCCCGTGGGCTTTGTGTCGGCCAGGCCGAAGTCCGGGAGAAACAGCTGCCGGGCAACGTTCTCAGGCTGCGTCGTCCGCAAGAACTGGAACCGGGGGATCGCGACGGCGGCGTTGAGGCTGGCGGTAGCCACCGTCTTCGAGGTGTTCACCACGGTGCAGAGGGTGGAGGCGCTGGTGGCAGTGGAGAACGCGTCGATGCAGAAGGCCCTCGAAAAGGCGGGGTTCACGAGGGAGGGGGAGCACCGGAAGTTCTACGCGACGAAGGGAAAGGTCTGGGACGTGGCGAGATACAGTATCATCCGTGTAGATCCCAAGCTCTGATCCCACTGCTTCCAAATAACCTCCTTTACAATAAATAATATTTCATGCTGGTCTATTTGAAGGAAAAATGTTAAACTTGTTGTTGCTGTTACTTTTGGCCCTGTTCCTGTTCCACTTCCTCTTGCTCTTCTTCTTGTTCCGCATCTTGCTTTCTTGTTCTTTTATATTCTACTTGTTCGTAGCTTCGTTGTTATTCTTGTTTTTTTTGGCCCTTGTTGTTCTTGTTCTTCTTATTTCTCCATTTCGTACTCTGTCGCTGACCAGTCGAACTAAAGGACCCCGGGTGAGCTTAGCGAAACTTTTCCGAAAAGATATAGAACAGGAGAAGATGATCTAGAGAGATGAAGAACGGCCAGGAACGGCGGCGATCGACGCCGAGCTGTTTGACAGCCACAAAACCTAAACAGGAACCATTAGTCTCCTCCCCACGCTGATGTCCGTCTCTCTATGGTTCCCACTTCTCGTAAGAGCAACGAACGGCTTGTTGGCATAATGGAGGTTCCGATCTGGGCCTGTTAAACATTTACCAGATCCAACGTGAGACCAATAAGGAGAGTGCCAGTGGCCCATAATCCTCGATGGGTGTAACCCAAGGGCAGATCTTAAAGTGAACCAAAATATTGTGGCCCCATACACATCACACTCATCGTGCAAATGGAATAGCGGCGTAATATCATATGGATAAATTTATTCAGGATAGGGGAATGAGGAAAATTTAATAATATAATATGGACGTAAGCTCATTTTTAACTCGTATTTTTTTAATACCCTAATTGATAATCTCCACTTATGAATTGAACATTAGTCCTGAAATAAAATAGAAATCCTCCCTCAAGGTGTACCAAATTGTTATTTTCTTTAGTAATTAATAACAGTAATAACAAAGAAAAAAAAAGTCATAAGTGGAGATCTATTAAATCATAATATAATAAACATAAATCATAATATAATCACCAATACCTTACACACTATTAAATCATAATATAATCACCAATATCTATTAAATCATAATATAAACATAAATCATTATTATATTAAATCATAATATAATAATCTTAGAATATCACCAATACCTTACACACTAAACATAAATCACGAAAAATGAAAAAAAATCATTAAAAAGAGTTTAGTGATATCATTTCAGCACTTATTAAAAGAGTTTAGAGTCTACTAGAATTTATTTTCCATCATTTCAGCACTTATTTTGATTTTTTTTACAATCTATTTTATGTGATTTAAGAACTTATGTTCTATTTATTTAGAATATGTTTTATATTGAGAAAATTTCATTTACTTTAAATTGAAGTCCCAAGATATCAATTGACATAATGAGAGTTTTTCTTGTTTGTGAGCCTACCTTCTTGATGTTTCTAGAAATATCAAAGTTGTAACGGAACCCAACTCTAATGATAAATAAGGCATATGAAACTGGATAAGACCAATTAAGATATCTGACTTCATGAAGAATAAAATGTCCAATGTTATCTTTTTATTGCTCCTAATTAGATGCATGATGTAAAATTGTTTATGTTACATCAAAAACCTTGAGTATGTTGAATAACTATATATAAATAATTATGTTGACTATTATATGTGCATATAATATGCAAAAATGATCTGATAGATATGTGCTTGAAATTAGTTAAATATAAATTTTTAGAGAATACATACTAATAATTTCAAATATCATACATGACTTTAAGGAATGTCATTGATTCTAATATTTTTATTTTTTAATTAATGATGAATTTACCACTCAAAATTCTAATAATTTAATAAGTATCAATAGTTATGAAAATGGCAATGACTAGAACTAATGATTTAGAGAATCGATTTTGTGTGAACTTTGATGTAATATTGAAATGAGTTTATAAAGTATACAAGATTTAATAACTTGAAATTAGTACATGTTATTGCTTTTTTATATAGAATTGATTATTTGAATCCAAAAAATATGAACACAAAATCTAATATCTAATAAATTGTTAGATGCTTTAAAGTAATTTTATCAGATAATTTTAAATATAAATTAAAAAAAATGACTGTAATATCTAAAAGTCTTTTTGACATAAATGTCTCGAGCTTCTTTTTAACAATTTTTATTGAGAATTAGATGCAAAATTGAATGGTGTTTGAAGTTTCGTGAAACAGCAAATAGACAATGACTTGAATAGCTTCATCAATTTGATTGTAGAGGCAGCATGTTCACCAATTAGATAGGTTTTCTATGTGAAGAGGAGAATGAGAATTAATATTGTTGTAATACCTCCTATTTATAGGAAAGAGCCATCAATGGACTTTTTCTGATTTATCCATCATAAACCTTTGGCAGGATGTTTTGACATTGTACGACACAATACACCTCTTAGCCACCTTTCCCCTGAGGACATTAGTTTACCAACGCATGTTTTCACATATTGAGTCCAACCACTGTTCTCTTTAGGTGTGTGACACTCTTCTCTATGTATCCCCACTGATGGTCAATGGGCGCTACCATTTCGAAATCATTCATCATCTCATCTCGTTGGGCATCTCTCTTGAGAAACCTACGCCGTCAGTCATCATAATCGCCTCCTCTTATGCAGTCAACGTTCATTTGGAAGGTTTCATTGCGGTCTCAAATTATGGTAAGTAGATTTAACAAGAAGCATACTTGTAGTTTCTTTTTCCTTGGACACAATAGAATAGTATATTATAAAGTTGTAAAGGAGAAAATTCAGAATAGCAGGGTTTAAGCTTTGCTTTGGTTAAGATATGAGAGAAGTATTACTTTTGTCAGCAAGTGCAGCGACTGAGAATGACCTGGTTGAATCCGTTGAGAACAATTTTAATCCAGTTCATAGCCTATAATAAGTAGAAAGGCCTTTTGGTTGGATTACGATGGAATGAAAAATACCACAGTCAATTTAATGATACCTGAGTGAAACTGCTTCTTTGGTCAGAACCAGCAAATCCCCAAGATGTCATGAAAAATGGATCATGCTCTATTGTTGACCGATATTTCCATGTGAAAGTATGAATCAAAAGTTCGAATTAGACGGCATTAAACCTTACTCTGGATTAGTTTTGTGGGACTTATCTATACATCTGCAATACATTTGACAGCGAGATTTCAAGCAGATGATTTCAAGCCCAAGTTCAGCTAGGGAATAATAGGCATGATAAAAAATAGAAATAGAATTTTACTTAGAAATTAGTTTAACGTGTCAACCGAACCCAATGTTCCTGGTCCTTTTGACCTTCTGCTGAAGGGTGCATTGCCCCTCGAATGAAATGAAATAAAATAGGTCAATATTTTATGAAGGGAAGTCATATAATACATCAACTGTATTAAAAAATTCTAGGTCAGCGGTAAGGCCAGAGACAGGGTTGTCTGGTGCAATTAATCCTCTCTTCATGGGCTCTCCGGCACATACCTAGTGGGAGTATGTGGATGACCCTTAGCCTGGGGTGGGGAGGGTGGGGACAACAGCTGACCTAATCATCGAGTGTCAACGTCAGAGAGGTCCACACGGTGGATGATCTCCGATGACGGCGTCTACGCGGCCGTCATTAAGCAGCTGACGCCGATGTAAATTTCTGAAAAAAAAGGCTGCGGCTGCTTAGCTCGTTCTTTGGCAGGGATATTTAACGTGAGGGTTCTTTGAATAGAAGGCCTGGATGGGCCGGGCCAGCCTGGGACTAAAGCAGGAACCGAAGAGTCTTAAACAGCCACAAGGAGGACTCGGTTTTACCAGTGTCCGCCCAACATCCAGTACTCCCCGCTTTTCTAACGTTGGGCCAACCCAGCGAGAGAAAGATTTCAGGTTAAGACCTTAGAAGCATATAGCTCGGGCCAATTAGCAGTAACCTTCCTCGAAGACGAGGTAACTTCGAGTTCAGAAACATCTAACTTGGGGCCTCACGTTTTTCCAAGGGACGAAAGGGCAGAGCTCACAAGCTCACAAGCTCACAAGCTCACAAGCTCACAAGCTGTGTATTCTTTTTGTACGGCAATGCCTAAAAGTAGAAAGCTGTTGAATCCCATGTGGGGGATAACAGCTTTTCTCATCCCCTGGAAATGGGGGCTACCGACCAAAACAGGAAACATTTGCGGGCTCCCAGTGATCTTCTGGTATCTCAATAAAATAGTAGACGATCACCCATTATCCACTGTAACTACGCTATAGTCCTATGGCATGGAAGCGGGAATCCCCGGGCCCCCGTAAGAACTTACCAGGGCTGAGGAACGATAAGCTCCGTCGGATCAACGAGAAGAGAAATCATGGGGACCGGGCGAGCTTCGAGGAATAGTCGTCCACCTCGGCGTCGAACAGCATCGTCTGGTGCCGGCATTCCATACTGCAGAACGACTTGTCACCCCTGGAAAGCAGGCGATCATAGTCTACCATGAGAACCTTACGTTAGATAAAATAACTAGTCAAAGAAGCTTGCTTCTCGCGTATTGTTTTCTGAAGAACATCTCCCAGATTATCGCTGGTGATGGAGTAGTCGTTGATGATGAGAGAAAGAGCCAATGACTGACCTGTAAATATACGTTTCCTTGCCCAGCCCCAGACCCCTCTTGCAGAAATAGCAGATGCTCAAAAACCCCGCCGAAGAGTCCTCTGGTTGATTTGTCAGCAAGCTACTCGCCCTCCACTGGGCAGGTAGGCCTTCGCCTCGGCTTTCCACAACATAGCCGTTGAAGATGTGGGCGGTCTTCGGGTTCGGCCCGCGGGTGATCACACAGGTGTAGTCCTCCGAGAGCTCCCTCTCAGCCATGGATAGAGAACCCGCAAGAAGCGGGGGAGCCGAGGCCTCCACCTTCGGACTCCAGCTCGGCGAGAGGGAACCAAGAAGCAAATTCTTGGTTTTGATGCCGAATTCGATCGGAACGCGAGGGGATTCGACGCAGGATGACTGAGGTGCCGGCGGTATCTGGATCTTCAGTCGCGATCCGAGAAAGACCATCCTTTGATGGAGTCTAGACGATCTCGACTCACTTCCCTCGTCGTTGAGAGCATCAACAATGGCGAGCCCGACGCCTCTTAAGCCCCCGCTCTCCCAGAAGCGCCGCCGGTTCTCATGCGGCGGCCGGCCGGAGGCCTCTGCAGAAGGCTTCATCAAGTTTACTCCGGAGGAGGTGTTCCCTCCGGTAGAGGAGAGGTTGGTCACTAGAATGGAGGTAGGGTTCATCACAACTTGTGGGTCTGAGAACCCCTTGCCGGTGAGACCGCAAGGGGAAACTCGAGGGGATGGGAAGAGGGAGGCGGAGGGTTTGGTGTATCTGCCAGAGGGTGATGAGAGGGTGGAGTAGTCAGCTCCTCCGGACCTCCTCCTCCTCAGCATAACCTTCGCCTGCCTTGGCCACGGGCAGAAGCTCAGAGAAAGCCACTGGAACTACAAGAAAGACGAGGTCTCTATCAGATCTGATGCTCTTCAATTTTTTCATTCTCAACGAGAAATCAGCGCAGAAACACAACGTTGAGAAGACGAATCCAGATAATCGAGGAAAAATTCTGCAGGTTCTGATATTAAATCTGAATGGGAAGCTTGACCTTACAGCGGGAATGGAGCCCAAGCAGCCGCTATATTCCTCATTTTGGTTACCAGCAGATCCTGTTCCTAGTGTATTTAGAGAGAGAGAGAGAGCGGTTCGTCCTTTCTAGTCTCCTTTGTATCCTAGATCCCCCCCTTCGGCAGTCACCCAAGGAGAGAGAGCCCTCTGAATCTTCTCCACGGCGGTGAGATCAGACGGTATGCCTTCTAATCTAAATCGGTTCCAGCTTCAAATCCCCAACTCCCCAGAAGAAAACACCCTGACGGCAAGCGGAGACCCAAAGAAAAAACTGGGGCTCCCCAAACGGAAATATAAAGCGGGAACGAAAGAGGGAAGGGAGGCCGAAGGAGCGGAGCGGAGGGAGAAGGGCTTAGCCTCCAGCGATTTCTTAGCACTTTCTGATAAAAACCCTGAAAGAACTCTCGGAAATCACTCAAAACCCTCTCGCAAGCCGGCGAACTCCTCGAAACCAAAGGAAACGATATCGAACGCGTATAATCATCTGAGGAGAAAATAATGACGCATCTGATCCTCGAGAACATAAGCTCTACTTGATGCAGAAAAGCAGACGAGATTATAGACCCTGTTCTATCAGATATATCATTCCCGACAGAGTCTTAAGACTCCAGGCTAGTCTCCATCTCCATCGCAGTCTGCAATCTAGAGAGATCACAGTGGACTCCCCCAGAGCTGCAGAAGCAGGGAGAGGAAGCCGCGGAGGAAGGAGGGATGCGTCTCCAAATAGAACAGAAGGCAGACAAATGAGGAGAAAGAATGCGGGAGACACTCAGAGGGTCGCTGAGAGGTGTTTCTCCGTTGTGTGTCAAGCAGAAATCAACAGAGAACGAGTAAGAAAGATAACGATAGACAGATGGATAGAGAGAGAGAGAGAGAGAGGGAGTGAGGAAGGTTCTTCCGTCTTTGACGACGGCAAAACAGAACAGACTCTGTACAGCACCGAGGTGCATGAGCAACTGACACGACATTCAGCGAGGGGTTGCCAAATGGTCCCTGCGAGGCTTGGTCTTCTCTCTCTCTCTCTATCTCTATCTCGCTCGCTGTGTACACAGTCTTCTCATCTCTCCCACCTCCTACTCTCCCTCTCACCCACTAAACCAGTTACTGTCCCCCGTTCTGCCACTCTCTCCTCTCTCTCTCTCTCTCTGCCCGTCTAATCGTTCGATTTGGAGGGCGGTTTTCTGTCTCCTCACTGTGCAACAAGGCGCTCGCTCCCCTTCGGAAAACGGGCTCACGTTGAGGGCCCCCCACTATTCCAGCTGGCGCAAAATTCTGTCCCCGATTTGGCATCTCATGTGCCCACGGGGCCTCACATCCATAGATCATGTGGATCAGCGGCTGACGTAATTATGTACATTTTCAGTGGCATTTATCCAAATCTATTCCGAACCCCGAGATCTTATCCATTTCGAATCCGTAGTAAATACGAGGGAAATCTATTTATCGTTCCCAGAAGGGGGAACCGTCATCCGTTTACGTGTCGAGATGTTAGTCTGCCAACGCACCGAAAATCTTACCCTCTTTCTTTGGGACCACACGACTTCTCTCCTCTCGTGACGTAAGATATTTCCTCTGACCCAATTTAGTAATTTTCTCCCAAGGCCCTCTTTTGATTCTGCAGCGTTGCACATGGTGACACGTGCCTTCCACGTAAGGGAAGTATCCCCATGAACCCCCCCCCAGATTTGTAGTCTCCATAACTCCAATATACGTAATAACTCTATTTTATTGAATTTGAGATGTGGTACCACATCGACACGCGCCATGGCACGCTTGCCCCTCAGAATAATGCGGCTACAGTGGACTGGGCGCACATGAAACCGTGTTTTATGTTTACAAGGACTTCAAGATATTATTATTTATTTTTTAATCTTTATCCATCTTTTCCGGCCTCAATCTCGATAAATAATGATTATGCGGCCCGTGATTTTTGGTTCCAGTCCATCGGGATTTGGGGGAGGTGGAAGTTGAAAGACTCAGCAACATGTGAATGAGGGAAACTCATAGCTTCCCTTAATTAGTAGTAACTAAGCTGAAAATGAGAGGAAGGACTTATTTAGGCAAAAAATGCTAATTTGGGATAACAATTGCTTATTTGTGGATAATAATATATGTACGGATATGTATTTCTCTTTCTCTTTCACTATAAAGACAAACATAGAGAGAAAGAATTTAAATGAGGCTATTTAAATTCTGTAATCTTCGTCTTGGGTTATTGAATTGAGAATTTTTACTTTGATTTTGCCTCAGCTAGCGAGACGAAGAGAGATGGGAGAGAGATCCTCACGCAGGATGAGATGCCCCAATCTCTGCGTTATCTTCTTTCTCTTCTTCTTCCCGTCTCCCTCTCCCTTCTGCGCCTCTTCTCGTTCTTCCTCTCTCTTTGCATGTCTTCTCATCCTTGTCTCCCTCTCTTCTCCTAATCTTCTGATTAGACGCCTTAAATAGTCATTAGCTTGCTCTCACGACCTTAGTATCCATTTGTGGACCCATACTTCCGTCAACCACACTTCTGTCTCAAGTCTGCTGAAGCCGCTCTTCGTTGAGACAAGTGTTCATCCCTCACGTCTCCGCTTGGCACCTCACGTTTCCATCTGCCTTATGTGGTCCCTCACGTCTCCGCTTGGCACCAACCCTCTACGCCAAAAACTGTTCCTTTTCTGCCTTTGTGAATCACAACGCCAGCCCATCTTGCTAGGTATTTTCGATCGTAATCATTTTATCCTTCAGCGCATGAAACATATGATCTCCTGATGATCTGCTCTACCTTACGAAACCGTCACTAGCTGTATCTTGCCGTAATCTCAGATTGATCTAAGTGGAGAGATTCCCACCAGGCTTTTAAGGATCCAATTATGTTTATCATAGCACTCTGACTTACATGTGTGCATCAATGATGATGGTAGACCTTTCGGCACCCTTATGTTAAGGAGAGTCCAATAACTCTTACCATATTCCTCCCCTTGCAGTAGCCTCTCTTTCTCCTAGGCCCTTTCCATCCGTGTTGCATGGAGACACCCTAAAACTACTTCCATACCTTGATGATCAGCTTACTTGCATTAGGACAAGATGGATCGGTATCCCATAGTGATGCTGGTAAAGTCATCTGTCGTAGATAATAGTGGCTTCTGCTCATGCTGCAACTGGGCGACTAAAAACTTTTGGCCCCTTTTTTCTTTTTGAGGTTAGCTTTCGTTGTTGCCAAAATGAGGTAGAAATTTTCTCAGATCTGTTCATGTAATGAATTATACTTGACTGCGTTTTGAATTGTTACGTATATTTAATTTTATTTCGGTAATACAAAGAATGTACAAACCTTATAGAAAGCAGTCTCACATTGCAGATGTATACAGATCTGTCTGACCATGACTTGGGTAATGTCTGAGGGGAGAACTCTTTGAACACCAACGTATCTAAACCTGCGTATAAGTGCCGATTTCTGAATTTTTGCAAAAATCAGCTGCCTTTTCTCTTTTTTAAAATTGTTAGAACTATTTTGCATTCAAAGTTTTGAATTATATTCTTCATACAAATGGAACTGTCTTAGAAATCTTTTATAGCTTTTAAAATTAGAAGCTCAGTTTAAAAGATTCTAATTTAGCATAAGAACAC
This sequence comes from Spirodela intermedia, assembly GCA_902729315.2. Classification (NCBI taxonomy): domain Eukaryota; kingdom Viridiplantae; phylum Streptophyta; class Magnoliopsida; order Alismatales; family Araceae; genus Spirodela; species Spirodela intermedia. Next base: position 5,667,653 of record LR746267.1, on the reverse strand, counting down.
TAGTGTTGTCTTCATGAAAAGGGAGGGATCAACACAAGTTTTCATATTGAGGAAATACCAATAGAGGATATTTTAGTCTTCTTAATATTAAAATGTGCTTTATGTGTTTAGCTTACATCTATTTAACTTCTAGATATCTGTCTTTTGTCATGAGAATATTTCCAATAATTTTGGTCTTCTTGAGGTAACTTACCTAGCACCTGCATTGACTTAGGTGTGGACTGTTGAAATCTTACATGACCTTTCAAAGTGATGAAAGCATGCAATGGTAAAATTGTCCTTTTATAGTTTGCAATAGCATAGTACAACAACAAGATTATTTTTCAATATACAAAATATTTGTCGTATAAAGCACAATATACTACCAATAATATTTTAGTATACTAATGGTAAAAGATAACATTGCAGAAAATGTTAGTTTCGCAATACAAAATAATACAACAATAATATTTTAATATACCATTTTTTGTTATACACTGACATAGCACATACATGTTAATATCTTAGTGAACTAAGAGTTAGTATATGAGTTTGCAGAACAACACAACTGGCGAAAGTTTGTAGCCATGACATCAACAAAGTCAATTCATTTGGAGTTTGATGTAAGACGATAGAGTACATAAAACTTGAAATGTTAATATGCAGTGAGTTATATCGTATATAGAGTACATTAAGCTTATTACCTCAACATATTAAACTTTTACATTAATGACTTTTGCACATTGAACTTATCAGTCTAGTAAATGAGAATTACATTGTGTACTAATATTGCATATGAAGTCAAATAGTTTTCATTTCAACTGTGGTTTATATTATTACTTATGCTTAAATATCTCAATATATGCTTTCAAAGATACAAAGTAATATGATAATAATAGCACCTATACATGTAAATCATATGAATTCTAAATCATATTGAAACAACTGATGAATGCCTGCTCTTTGGTATCTTGAATAGTAGCATGGTTCCTGCTCTTTGGTATCTAGAATAGTAGCATGATCCCTACTTTTTGGTATCTTGAATAGTAGCATAATTCTTGCTCTTTTCGATGCTCAAGAATGTAGATTTACATTTGAACTCTTGAGACAAGGAAAATAAACATTGCAACTTGCTCTTCAATTTTTCTCTTTCTGTCGTGATCAATTGTAATATGGGCCAAAGCACATAATTTATCTGCCACATATTGGCCCATTGAACGGTTGTTTGTAATAGCTTGAAAATGACAATTAGCTGTCACATCCATATCTTAAATTTAAGCTCCATGAAATGTTTGATAATCTCATGAAATTCATAATAATTCAAATTCTTCCAATTTCTGTACCACATTGCTGTCTCGTGTTCACCTTTCAATTATATTTGCAATAAATATATTACATGATCTAATTTATTATACAAAATGACAGTTTGATCTCTCGCTCGCTCTCTCTCTCTCTCTCCATGTTGCTGAACCAAATTGTTGCATTTTCCCTCTCTACGTGAGTTCTTCATCTGAGATGGAAGGCCCGACGATTTCGACCCCTCTCCACGTCTCGCCCCCGCCACCTCCTAGACCTCGAGGAAGTCAATGGCGGCAGCAGGACTCCGTCTTCGTCTCCGCTGCCACGGCCGCCGCCGACAGTGCCACCTCCATCCCCCACCTGAGGCAGCTCCACGCCCAGCTCCTCAAGGTGGGCGTCCGCGACATCTCCCTTCCTCTTCTCTCCAAGCTCCTATCCTTCTCCCTGTCCTCCGCCTCCAGCTCTTCCTTACATTACGCCGTCTCCGTATTCTGCGGGGTGGCGGCACCGCCGATCCCCCTCTGCAACCGCCTCCTTAGAGTACTCTCCCGCAGCGCTGAACCCGACACAGCCCTCCTCGCCTACGCCCGCATGAGAGAGGACGACGTCCCCCTGGACAGATTCAGCTTCCCGCCGCTGCTCAAGGCCGTGGCGAGAGTCCGCCCCCGACCGGCGGCGGTGGGCGTAGGCAGGGACCTCCACGGGCTCGCCGCCAAGCTCGGCTTCGACTCCGATCCCTTCGTCCAGACGGGCCTCATCCGAGCTTACTCCACCACAGGTCTCGTCGACGACGCCCGCCGAATGTTCGACCATATGGCTCACAGAGACCTCGTCGCCTGGGGCGTCATGCTCGATGGGTAAGTTGTCTGTCTGTCTGTCTGTCTCTCTGTCTCTCTCACGTAGAAGTTGCGCAATTTTCGGCAGATACTACCAGACGGGTTGCTACGAGGAGGTCCTCTCCCTGTTCGGAGAAATGCAGGACGAGGTGGCCACCTCCTTTGACGCGATCATTCTGGCCACCGTTCTCTCCGCCTGCGGCCGCATGGGCGACCTGAGCTCCGGCCGCGCTGTGCACGCCTACATTGCCAACGCGGGCCTGGAGGTGGACGACCATCTTCGAGCCGCGTTGATCGGTATGTACGCCGGCTGCGGCGCGATGGACCTCGCCCGTACCCTCTACGACGAGGCCCCCTCGCGGAACCCGGTCGCCGCCACCGCCCTAATCTCCGGCTATGCCAGGGCCGGCATGGCCCCCGCCGCGCGGGCCGTGTTCGAAACCATGAGCGAGCGGGACCTCGTCGCGTGGACGGCGATGGTGGCGGGGTATGTGGACTGTGGGCGCCCGCGGGAGGCGCTGGCGCTGTTCAACGAGATGAGGGCCCGCGGGGTGCGGCCCGACGGGGTTGCCGTGCTGGGCGCCATCTCCGCCTGCGCCGAGCTTGGCGCGCCCGCCGCCGCGAGGTGGGTGCATCGCCTCGCCGACCGCGGCGGCTTCCTGAAAGCCACGCCGGTTGGCAACGCGCTGGTGGCCATGCACGCAAAGTGCGGTAGCCTTACCGCTGCGAGGAGGGTGTTCGATGGAATGCCCCACAGGAACGTCATCTCCTGGACCGCAATGATCCACGGCTACGCCATGTATGGCGACGGCGCCGCCGCCCTGCGAGAGTTCGACAGGATGAAATCCGCCGGTGTGGAGCCCAACGAAGTCACCTTCCTGGGGCTTCTCTACGCCTGCGCACATGCCGGCCTGGTCGACGACGGTCGTCGAGTCTTTGACGCCATGGTCGCCGCCCACGGGGTCACCGCCAAGGTGGAGCATTACGGCTGCATGGTAGACCTCCTCGGGCGGGCCAAGCTCCTGCCGGAGGCCATAGAGCTCATCGAGGGAATGCCTTTCGAGCCCAACGTCATCGTCTGGGGGGCCCTCCTCGCGGCCTGCAGAGTCCACGGGGAGCTCCAGCTGGGAGAGACGGCGGCGAGGAGGATCCTGGAGCTCGACCCGGACCACGACGGAGCTTACGTCCTCCTCTCCAACATCTACGCCGGCGCCGGACGGTGGGCAGCGGTGGCGGAGGTGAGGAAGACGATGAAGGCGAGGGGCCTGGTGAAGGAGAGGGGCTGCAGCTGGACGGAGGCCGGCGGCGAGGTCCACGAGTTCGCCACCGCCGACGAGGCCCACCCGAGGTCCGGCGAGATCCGCGCCAAGCTGGGGGAGGTTGTGGAGAGGCTGGAGGCCGCCGGCGGGTACGTGCCAGACACGCGCTGCGTGCTGCTGGACCTCGAGGAAGAGGACGATCGGAAGCGGGCAGTGCTCCTGCACAGCGAGAAGCTCGCCCTCGCCTTCGCGCTCATCGGCGACGGCGACGGGCGGCGGCGGGGAGGGTGCGTGCGGATAGCGAAGAACCTTAGGGTTTGCGAGGACTGCCACGCCTTCATGGCGGCCTTCTCCGGGGTCTTCGCCACGGAGGTCGTTCTCAGAGACAGGACCCGGTTCCACCATTTCAGGGACGGGAGGTGCTCCTGCAATGGGTTCTGGTGAAGATCTCTGTTTATTACGGAGTATCAACGCTGTCGGTGGCTGTTATGTAGAGATTATTGTGATCCAAACATCCGGTTGGGCAGTGATCCAAACATGCGGAGGCTCCCATTTGGACCCGATGACCCCATGAAAGAAGGAGATTCTCCGAGCTTATCCTCGCTGAAGGAATAATCTCAAGGAAATTCAGAGGAGAGAGATTTTGGGCATCAAAATCTCGTTCAACTTTTCCCTTCAATCGGCTTTTTTATCAATAACTATCTAAAAGTAGTTTGGTGTCATAGATTCAAAAAATTCCTCAGAACGACATAATTGAACGTGGGAAGGATTGCAACAGATATTATGTAATACTGAAGATCAGAACCCATTGAGACGTCAAAGTCAAACATATGCAAGACTTGAATGCTCTTTCAGGTGGGGCAGTGACAGGAAAGAAGAGGCAGCGTTCTAACCCAGCAGTGAAAAACAGAACAAACATATACACTTTCTTCGGTCAACTGATTGCTCAAAAAACAGTGATGATGAACCCATTAATTTTTACAAGAAACGACTTAGGGAGAAAATTGGAAATATACAACTATAAAATAAAAGAGAGATGTAGATTTTCTCCCCGAACAAGTCAAAATGATGGGTCGGGGGACTGACCTGTGGGATGCCTATCATGTATAAATAAAAGTCAGCAGCTGGATGTGGGGATGTACAGGTTATGGATGCCATGTGAGCTCTCCCTTCTCCCATTCATTCTCTGACAATAGACATTTCCCGATCTGTGACCAGTGTGAGATGGGATCATCCGAAGAGCATGCGGCGAATTTGTTGAATGGCTCAGATGAAGATCATTTGAACTTCTCCGTATCCTGACCTGTTGGATTCTCTGGACTCTCTTTAGGGAGTAGGCGTAGGAGCGGGAGGGGAAGCAGGGAACTGAGGTTGCAGACGACTATGAGGACCGCTAGGTTGTCAAAATTGTCCTTTGTGACGCCCATCAGAGCAGTCAGGGCGGCGCCCACCAGCCCTCCTAGCACGCTCCCGCCGTTCGAGACGGACATGAGGGTAGCGAACAATGTGGCCTCCATGCCAGGTGGGCACAGCCTCGCGGCAAGAACCAGCACGGGCATGAAAGAGGCCTGCAATGAGAGTGTTGTTAGAGAGAGCGTTTTGAGTATGAACGCCAATCGATGGCCATGAGAGAATGGAAGAGGTTAGCAGAGCAGCGTATGTATCTTCTTGGAATATCTCCAACTGCAGAAGAAAGCATCATTTTATGACGATTGTGAGTGCAAGTGTGAGTCTTCCTTGATAGAGGGAGACAGAAAATTTCTGAAATCAGTGGATGGATCCCAAAGCATGATCCAATTTGAGCTCAGTGATTTCCTTCGATTAAACTCACCACAGTTATGATCCCAAGCGTAAATTTTTGAGTATGTAGATAATCACAAGAGAAGGGGAAATGGAAAGGTTCAGCAAAGACCTTCAGAGGCACTATTTTAGACAAATGGTACTTATTTCACATAAGTTTTGATTTCAAAGTGCTGAGAGAAATTTACAGAATCTAGGTTTTCCACCATTATATGTTTTCGCCTATTTAAAAATGGGAAGCGGATTAAAGGTAGACCATCTAAAGTAGATGAAGTGAAACATGAAAGAAAGCTCACCAGAGCCCACCTTTCAGAGAAGAAAGTCAGAAAAAGAAAACAGTCGAAAAAGTTTATGTTTTGAATTCTTTGAATTCAATTTTGGAACGAAAACGTGATGCATTGGAGGATAAAGGATGAGGTCATCACCTGACCAAGGACTGTTAGGATCAAAGAGTCCCCAATAGAAAACCACTCATCACTGACGCCCAACTGTCGATTCAGGCCAGTGACAAGGACAACCTGCAACGTAAAAATTCATTTCAACCAAAACTAAAGTTGGTGAGAGGGATCTATCAGTTAGTGCCTATAAATACATTATAAGGGTGGGGGGGATGGGGGGGGAGGCAGCCAAGAAGCACCTGAGTCATTCCAAGAGCAGAACCCATGATGGTCGTTATGAGAAAAATCTTCCGTAGTGGAACACTTTTTAAAAATCCGTTGTAAAGTGCCACACCAGCCAAGGATGCTACTGAGGTAACAAGTTTGACACGCCCTAGGAATTCTGGAGTAAAACGAAGCTTATTTGTCCTGCAATGTAGCAAATAACAATATGGTTACACTCTCTGATTAAGAAGAAACAGAAAGTCATTATCTCTACAACATGGTCTATCTCAAGATGAGCAAATCCTGAGAGAAGCACAATCAACATATTTACGATCGTATAGTGGATAATGGCTACGCCAGATATCAAGCTCATTAGTACATGAGACAATAAAATATTGAAAGACATTAGCGCAATATGAACAGATATAGCATCACATATACCATTACAAAATTCAATAAGCTGTTCAAGATAAGTTGGTGGCAATGAGGGAATAATTTTAAACATGTAACCAACCATATCGGTCTGTGAGAACAATTTTAAACACAAAATGCTCCGAAACGTTTAGGTAGGACAGCTGCATAATGGCAAGAAAGAAACTGGAAAACTGAGCGACTTTCCTATAGAAATGCAGCGAATAATTGTCACATTTACTAGGCAAATGATATCAACATCAAGTTTTTTGCTACTTGAGGATAGTTATCCGATTAAAATTGCAATCTATTTCTCATTAACTTCAGTTCGGAAATGATATTCAATCATCTAAATCAAACCTGAATTAATTAACTAGTTATGGTAAGTGGAGAGGAAACAACAGGTTTAGATGCCTCAATATCAATCAAAAGAGTCTCAAAATAGCACACGAGGCACAACCCTTAAGCGCCTGGATATATTATAACTATTGGGAAGACAGATAAAGCAAAAAAAGTAACAGAAGCAGTTTTGGGAATACTAACGTAAAGAAAAACATAGCAGAGTCTGACTGAGGGGTTGCCTGCCACAAGAATATAAATAATGTCGGCAGAAAGATACTGGGCTGCTTAACAGCATTCCATAACTGGGAGATGTTATTCTGAGAACTCTCAAAAAAGCCTATAGGTATGTTAAGTGCTTCAGAAGTGGGTATGCGCGACTCTTTCACAAGAACAGCAACAGCAGAAGTCATCAATGGAAGGAAAGCTGTGATTGCGAAAACAAATCTGCAATAGAAAATATGGGAACAACGTTAAAATTGGAACAAATCATTTAAGATCTGATGTCAACTCGGTAGTAAAAACTTGCCTTACACCATAAGCGTCCACAAATGAACCACTGAAATACGCACTTACAATCCCTCCAAAAGCTGAAGAACCCCAACACAATGACTGAAGAGATCCAGATGTGCTTTGTGATTCACCACGGGCTCTCTCAACGACCATTGAGTCTACAACCTGCAGAAGTATTTTTTTCTTTAAACAAAGATTTTCCGTGCAACACCATGAACTCCATGCCCTTTACAGACAAAAGCAAATATTGACTCTAGTACGATATATAGTTAAAATTCGGAGTTGGTATACATAGTACACATTTGCCTTCCACGTAACTAATACACAGCAGAAAAAAAATAGAAGAGGCCCGTGACACTCTTGGAGGAGTCTTCTATTTTGACGTTATGGTCTGTCGTGTTATTTTAAATCAGTAAAATATGAGTTAAATATCCAGGCATTACTTATGATCAGAAAAAAATTTAAGCAGTGACTTAAATTTTTACAACTATACCTACATACATACATAATAGACACATATGCATGAGTGAATTCGAAGGTAGATAAGCCAATATCCATGCGACATGGCAGGTCAACTTTTACAAGGAATGTTTCTTGGATTTTAAATGCAACTGACATACGCCAACAATGCGCTGAATACAGCTTAACAAGAAGAAAATCAAGGTGGGTTCTATCAATCTTTGAACTTCATATGAGGAGATAGTTGGCACGTGGTATTTGGCTGTAAAAGATGTCAGATAGCAATTGAAGTATCCATTCTATACTTACAGAATTTTATAGTTAGAAGGACTTGGCAAAAGGCAAGATATCTATTTGGGAAATAGTTTCTTTCCCATTCATACGGACGTGAAACTTACAACATCTGAGAAAGCGACTGAAAGTGATCCCAATAGAATGCAGCATGCAGCACTGTACTTGCTGTCAACAAGGGTAGCCATCAAACTCCATGAAAATGCACCGAGGAGCCCAGACAGAATAAGATAAGACCTTCTACGGTAGCCAAATAACGGGATGGAGTCACTGCAATGATTAACCATGCTAAGAGATTAAAATTTTTAAAACTAAATGAAGCACATATTCAAATATTGAAAATAAGTAGCCAATACACACCTGATAAACCCATAGAGAGGTTTCACTAGCCACGGTAAGGCAGATATGCCAGTTACAACTGCTGTCTAATTGACAAGAGATCAAATGAGTCATTTTATGTAAAATATGTATTAAACACATTTCAATGTTCGAGATGAAATTTAACATTTTTAAATACAAAAGTGCTCCACAAGTCCAGCCAAAAAATAAAAGTACACTTTTAGAAAAATGATTGACAGAATTAAGGAAAAGGGCACATGAATAAATAAAATAATGCAAGTTGAATAAAATGACAGTGAACATTGGAAAGTAAGAAAAGCGCATTGTCTCATCTCAGTGAAGTAAGTTTCCTCAACTTAAAAGTATAAGCATACCTCAGCTGGATCAAGATGGAGATCATCCTTCAAATAGAAGCTCACAGCAAGCCTGGAAAGACCTAGCACTCCTTGCACAAAATAAACAATTGCAACTGCAATATTGTCTGGTGACAGTTCTACTCCGAAAATTTTTAAACTTCTCATGGAAGACTCTATCTTCTCTGTAATCTTTCTATGATAGACGGTCGTCTCCCCGTCCATAAGTTTGCCAGCGGATTCATCTTTAAGGCCAACATGATTTCTGAATGCAGTAGAACCTGCATCAAGAATCTCAACAAAAGGCTTAATGAATCAAATAGGAAAGTTACATGCTCACCAAAAGAGGCACAAAATTAGAAATAGAACAGATATTTCAAGAATATTAATATCATCACCCTAATTCCTGTGAACATAATCGATATAGATGAATCACTATTTCCTGCCGAAGCATCAAACCTGTCCGCTAATGACGTTAGTAAAAGATAAATAATTTGGACCTAAACGCTATTCCAGAAGAAGAAACTCAGTTTATGAAAAATAACTAACAAAGAAAGTGAGGACGGGTCTGAAGGGGCGTTAGGCACCTTATAGAAAACAGCATCAGACACAACATGAACAGCATCATCACCTACACCATTCCTTTAACTTCTTCAAATTGCAACTGTTCTAAGGCAGATAAATTCGGAAATGGGAACATTCCGAGTACATTTTAAAAGTTAAAAAGCAAGAAAGCTTTAGAAGACACGTTTTGCGGAAAAAGGCATTTTGACGATCTAGGAAACAGATAATTCATTACACGAAAAATACAAAATAGACTTGCGAGAGAAAATTATAATTTTTGTAAACAAGTATTCACGTCTTTGCGTGTACGGTCCGTCGCTACCAAACCAGAAATACCGAGCCAATTAAAGGAAAAATGTAGGTCATTTTCCAAGGATACCAAAGATTAAAATAGTAATCAGACAAGTAGACTATCTAAAACAGGCGCCTCAAGGCCACAACCACACACGTGTCCCGAATCAAATCACACCGCAAGCTCTTGTGGACGAGGATTGCTCAAGCAGGCCGAGGGACTCACTTACCGCCGTTTTCGGCATCCCCCGCCTCCAAGAGCTCGATCTCCCCGCCCAGGAATGGCTCCGCAGACCACCCGTCCCCTACATCGGCGCCGCGGCCGCCTGCCATCCGCCCGACACAGCCGCTGTACTTCACTGCCTGCGGGCGGAGGAGACCACCGAGAGACCGCCTCCTGCAGATCCTCCCGCGTAGATCCAGCCGCCGGATCGACGGCAGCGCCGGAGATGGAAGCGAAAATGAGGCGGAGGGAGGAGCTGACGGCGTCCGAGAAGAAGAACGGCAGCACTGAGTAACAGCCTCCAGCGGTAACGGAGCCCAACAAGAAGTCATGGTAATTTTTATCTAAAATAAATAAATAAAATTCCCCCCCGGCCCCCCGCCGCCTGCAGCCCCCGCACGCAGGTTGTCCCAATAGATAAAAGGCCCCAAGAACTCTCCCCCACTGTTCCCGCGAGATATCTCATTGGTCCGGGCTGGCTTCCCGAGCCACTTCTGTGAGTGGTCCAGAGTTGCCGTGTGTTACCAGTATTATCTTGTTCCGGCGGTAGCTCTTACCGACTAAACTGTGGCGGGATTCCTGCGAATCGCAGAAGTCTCAAACGCGATTCCTGGGAGCGGGGCTCCCAAACAGCGACTTTTGGGCCTTAATCATGCGAGCGGAGTCGGGCCGGGATAAAAATTCGGCCCGACAGGACAGGGTTTCGCGCCCCTTCACGGATGTTTGGAGGAAGGCGAGAGAGGGCAGCAGGTTTTTGAAACCCTCTCTAAAACCCTAATCACCGCGCCGGGAGGAGTGACGATGGCGGAAGCTGCCGGCGGGCCAGAGGAGGGAGAGCATAGCCAGGAGGCGGAGGTCTCCCCGGCCCTCATTGCCGTCCATCCTCTTGAGAAATCCGTCGTCGTCGCCATTGGATCGGAACTTCGTGTCTTCGACCTGGAGTATGTATCCGACAAAACGCCTAGACTTTTTATCAGTCTGAAGTGTATTCTAAAGTTCATACAATCAATTATTCGGATTTTAATTATTAACGAGTTTAATTCGGTGTGTAGTTTTTTATTCACTATCTGGATTTTATCAGCTAATTCGGTGTGTAGTTTTTTCATTAACATCTAGTAATAAGGTCGATTGGAGCTGTGTTTCTTCTGTTACTGTTGTTTGACCTAGGATTATGTGGGGAAGGATGCCTTGCCCTTGGAGATTTTAAAGCGAAAATGATTTTACCTGGTTGGTTGACTGTAGGTAATCGTCGTGGATGTTGGATAACTGCAGTTCGTTCACTTTTGGGCAAATGCACCAGATGTTTTATATCTCTGATTCTGCACTGACGGATACGTACGATTATTTTTTGTTTGCAATTATTTTTCTGAGCAGAGGAGACAAAGCGATTTCTTTGTTGGATAATTCTGGCGGGCCACCCCACTCAGGGGATGTAAAAGCAGTTGCCTTTGGCGCAGAGGGAAATCTCTTTGCATCTGCTGGGAATGACAAGCTTGTCAAGGTTTGGGCGACCGATTCATGGAGCTGCATACGCTCTGTGTAAGCTTCACTTCCTCATCCCTGTTTTATCATCTTATGCAGCGGAATGTTGTTCGTTTTCCTCTTTGAAATTTTCACAATTACCAGAAGATTATCCGACCAATGCTGAAAAGTGAACATGTGCCATTACTTCTTCGTTAGGTTCTGACTCAGATTTGTATTCTAACATTTTCCTATTAAATATGAAAACTAGGATTTGGATGATAATAATTATTGAAATGCATTTTCCAGGTGCTCTGAAAAGCGTCTCAGTGCAGTCGCTATCAGCCATGACGGCCACTTTGTATTGTTTGCTGACAAGTTTGGAGTAATCTGGATATTTAGTCTAGATGTAGGAGACGACAATGCATCTGCAGAAGAGAAGGCAGTGCCACTTCTTGGTCACTATTGTAGTATTATTACTAGTTTGGTAAGTGTTCATGGTCCCAAAGATTTTCATTTCGTTTCTTCTAAAAAGGTAATCTTTTTCTATGCCTTAATAAGGGTTTTTAGCTTGTTCATTTGTTCACAGTGACGATTCTAGGTTCATACTCACGAGTAATATAACTAGTTTATTTATAGCATTTTGGGTTTCATAATTATTACTTTCATGATGCCGCTAAGCCATATTTCTGCAGAAATTCTCACCAGATGGGCAGTTCATAGCCAGTGCAGACCGTGACTTCAAAATCCGGGTATCAGAATTGTGTTTCTGTTTTTCTTTTACCCCTTTATTTGACATCTCTTCGTTATTTTCTAGGGCCATTCATTCACTGATGCGCTAAATGTCAATTTCCTGAAGGTCACTGTGTTTCCTAAGAGACCGTTGAAAGGAGCACACGAGATTCAAAGCTTCTGCCTCGGTCACACAGAGTGAGACATGCTCAGTTCTTATCTATTTGGTTTTCTTGGGAACTCAATGCTCAGATATCACTTTAATAGTTGACTTCCAACGGAATTCACCGGTAAACCAGTGTAATCTGTTCCCGGAGTCGAAATTTCTCAATGCATTGATCAACTAAATGGACACAGATAATGTGTGGAGGCTCCCTATTTTTCTCAGCCAGTGCCTTTGCTTCTCTACTATAACACTGTTCTATGGCCTTCTCTTTTCCCTCTGTGTGGATGCTAACATGGCTGATAATTGGAGGATATATTTTAAACGGTGCCTGTAGTGCCCCTGAATTTAGATGCATATCGTTTTATTCTCATCATCGTTTTTATGTGATTAATGGCCGTTCTCCCCCTATGATTTTCAGCTTTGTCTCATGTTTAGCTTTCATTTGCGCCCAAGATTCTGGCCAGGCCTTTCTTTTATCCGGAAGTGGTGATTCAACTGTGAGTTCATTTATATACCTGAAAGTTACCTCTGACTCACCTGCTGACGAGGCCTTTGAAACCAGAGAGACTCATGTTATGATAGTTTAACTTTTTCAGGTGTGCTTGTGGAACTTCTTAACTGGGTGCCTGCTTGATACCTGTGAGGTTGGACTGAAGGTAGATACGTCTTATAACCTCTTCCATTAAAGATGGGAAAGCTTATGGGTTAGCATGGTAAATGTGCCTTGTGTTTTTTCCACCCAACCTCTTGTGTTAGCAAGATTATACAGCCGCGAGTATATATGCATTCAAATATTAATTTAGAATGTAACCTGTGAGTATCAAACATGGGGGAGCTTCTTTATATTGTCTGTCAACCATTAATGGATGCCCATGCCCACTGCATAGCCGATACAAAGCTGGCCATTCTTACTGAAGATCCTCAAATGCTCTTGCTCTCAGACTGCTCCTTGATGACTCTCGGCTCTTCTGGTTAGCGTGAAAAAAAAAAGATGAAGCAAATTCGGGTTTTGTGGTATAAAAAACTTAGGAAGATTTTTAACTTATGAACTAATGTCAAGCTTGAGCTGCAGGGACCAGATCAGCTTAATCATCTGATTTGAGGAAACGTTGCTGATCTGAGGTAAAAACTAAAAAGGCATATTTAACTTTTAATTATAAAGTTAAGAGGTCATGAATAAGAGAAATGAAAAAAATAAATTCCCTACCATAGATAGTTCAGAATCTATGTTGATGCCTTGTCTTCAAGTGGGTGTGCAGCCCAGATTTGCTGCCAGGATGTGTGAGTTGGTAGCCGGTGAAAGTGTTTCTCTGGTTCAATCTTGGTGCCAACTATGTTGCCTAGTTGAGCCTTTGTAATCTGTGGATTGAGCCCGACTTTTTCAGTGCATCACAGAAGAAACTATTCCCAGATTATCAAATCTCAAGCTGTTCAGCTTGGTGCAGTCTGATTTTTTGGGGATTTCTCCCGTTGCTTTGCGTATTCTGAGGTTTTATTTTGTAAAGTGTAGCCTTAAACACTTGAACTGCTTGCTCGTTAAGGCTTTGATTGAATGATTTGAAAAGCCTTTCTTTTTTTATTTTCCTATGGTGAGCAATGCATGATTGTCACTGGGTAGTGTTATACTCGGAGAAGAAATAAAAAAAAAGATGAAAACTAAGGAAGAGAACAATCCTTTTTTAATGTGTTTTTTGTGATTCATTTGACTGCGAGAAAAGTCAACCCTCAATCAATATCAGCACAATGTCCAAATTCTTCAGTAATAACACTGCAAAAGATTCTCTTATATTGTTTCATGTAACAGTTTTGGTCAACCCTTTCAACAAGGCTCCCAACAGAGAAGAGATTGCCATCTTCAATGCTCTTTTTCTAGTTTCAATTACTATCAGAAGTTTGCAGCCATTATCTCATCTAGCTAGTAAAGATGGTTGGTCTGGAATTTGGTATAAGATATTATTAGTAACTTGTGTTAAAACAGTGTCTGGAAGTGATAGTAGCATCTAGGGAAAATCTAGAGTCAGTGTTTCCCAGATCATGGGTGAGCTTCTTCAGGTCAAACCTTGAGTAAATGAAGAAAGAAAATCGTCTCAGAAGCAGGAAATTTCTTTCACAAATGTTTATAAGTTTACTTTTTTCTTTTTCTCGTCGGAGTTGTATCTTCAATGGTCTTGCATATGCTTTTAAAAGGCAGGAGTTCTGGGGCCCGATCGAGAAGAGCAGAATCAGAACACTGCAGCAGTCACCGATCTATGCGCCGCTCCCGACGGTTCCTTAATTGCTGCGATTGTTCAGGGGTAAATCTCTAATACTTGTTCCGATTTCAATGTCATCATCTTTATCTGGCAGTCAACTAAATTAGTCAAAACAATTTTCTGGCATAGATTACACGGAGTGGTCCTCATGAGGTGCAACTTCCCTGGTAAAAGTCTCAATCTTGCTAGGGTAAGAATTCCGAATCTATTATAGCAAATTCTTGGCCTCTTCTAGCATGGATTCCGAGAAAGTTTGCAGAAATGTAGGGTTAATTTGATTGGAAATTATACTGATGATAGGAAAGTCTGGGCTATATGCGGTGGAATCTGTGTTTCTTGGTCTCTTCTGGCATGGGATTCCGAGAACGTTCGCAGAAACGTTAGGGTTCATCTGATTGGAAAGTGTACTAACCATAGGGAACTCTGGGATGATATGTAATGGAATCTCTGTTCCTCTTCGAGAGCCGTAGACTCGTGTTTTTCGTCCTATTTTTCCGGACGATTCGATCGAGAGAATCGATTCTCGCTCTGGTCTTGAGATTGGAAGTAGCCTTCTCAGTATCCTTACTTCCTTGGCAGGTCGTCGTCGTCGGTAATGCCTTCGTTCCGACGAGCTTGGGGACGAGCTCTGCGGGAGAGAGATTGTGGATGGCCATGGGAGCCTCGGATCGTTCTTCTCGGAGTCCTGCGGCGGCCCTGACTCGGCTGAGAGTCGTCGAAGTGCTCGGCGCCGCCGCCGCCGGGGCTAGGGTCTTGGAAGACGGCGAGGTTCCCGGGGGCCGGAGGCTGCTCGGAGGGCTGCAGGGGCGGCCGGAGGTGGCCGGAGAAGAGGAGGAGTTGCTGGCGGCGGCGGCGGAGGTGGCGGCGGCGGCGGTGAGAGATCTGCTGGTGAAGAGACAGTACTCGGTGGAGAACCGAGAGCTGAGGAAGAGGAGCCGCAACGACAGGAAACAGAAACAGGAGCAGCAGCATCAACGAGGGAGGGACCTACACTGTTGAATTTTTTTACCGTGGAAATTGTTTAATTGGACATATGCCCCTTCCCGGCAGGTTTACTAGTTTGGTTGTTCGGCGAGAGTGCTCCATGGAGAATTTTTATTTTTTTATTTGCGGATATGCCCGTTTCCAAGGCGAGTGCCGGTGGGTACGATGTGCCGGCCGATACCACGAGGACCGCTGTAGATCAGAGAGACGACGAGAGGAGACGGACTATAGCGAAGAACAGAAGTCGAGCGAGATAGATAGAGAGAGAGATATGTAGCCAAGATTGTTGCTCTCAACGGCGCAGAGCTTTCCTGGTGACTCGATAACTCTTGCCGAGGAAAAGACGAGAGAGAAAAAGACCTATAGAGAGAGAGAGAGAGAGAGAGAGAGAGAGAGAGTGACGAACATATGGAGAGGACTCAGACAGACTCTGAATGGCAGAGAGAGAAAGAGAGGAGAGTCACGGTAGATCTGGGTGGGTGAGGCTGTCGCACACCATGTCCCAGAGCTTCCCTCTGACGACACGGTACCTCCTCAAGACTCCCCTGACGAACCCCGCCTTCCCCAGGACCCGCTTGGAGGCCTTGTTCTCCACGGCGACCAGCCCCTCCACCCTCTCCAGCTCCGGCAACTCCGCAAACAGCGCCGCCACCGCCATCCCAACCGCCGCCGCTGCTACATATATCTCCGCTACGCCGTACGACAGCTCCGCCCTACACCGATCGATCGCCGTCCCCGGCCTTGCGGCAACGAAGCCGACGGGTCTCTCGTGGAGGCAGATGGCTCTGTACCAGGGTTGGGGAAGGATTGTGGCGGCAAGGTAGTCGGCGGCCGAGGCCTTGGTTGCGCAGGCGTCCCAGCTGGCGAACTGAGCGACCTGCGGGTCGCCCATCTACTCCCACAGGCAGTCTACTTCCGAGGGCCGGAAAGGAGGCAGGGAGATCGCCGCTCCAGGGTTCTGCTCCATTGCCACGCCGATGAAACCTAAAGCCCGACGTTATACCTTAGATATCACCTACTCGGAGAGAGGTTCTCTCCCTCTCTCTCTCTCTTTCTCTCTCCCTCCCTCTCAAATTCTCTCTCCTTCCCTGTCTCTCCCCCTCTCACTCTCCATCTTTCATCGTTCTAAGAGAGGCAAGACACAGCTCTCAACGTTGTTCCCCGTCTTAGTCTCGATCTCGACTTCTCTACGTAAGAATGAGATTAAACGCAAACCGACAGCGAGAAGTGGGTTTACAACGAGAACCTCTCTCTCTCTCATTCCAACAATGAGACAAGGCTCTCTCTCTCTCATCCAAGAGACGGCGGGGAGAACCGTACGGATGGAAGTGGCTGGAGTGAGAGAGAAAAGGAATAAAAATAAAAAAATCCTCAATTTATTTCACTGGAGGGAAAGTATTTTACACGTGTTCACACATGGAAGAACCTAAGACTCCCCCTCAAGATGAGCTAAAACTATTTTTAATAGCCATCTTGGATAGTAAAAAAAAAGATAAACAAGAAGAGAGAGAGGTTTGGTGGAAAAAGTCTGCTAATTAAATATTAGAGTAAATTGGAAGAAACTAGGCAATGCCATTGATAACTTTTGCATAGATACAATGACAATTAGTCTTAATATGGTTTGTGGGCTCATGACTGATGGGATTTGATGTAACATGAATGGCATCTTGATTGTCACAGGAGAAGAGAAATAATATAAGTGTTTTAATATTAAGTTTGTATGTTAGATGTTGTATCCAAACAAGCTTGGCAATCTTGATTTAATGGATGATAGTCAACTTCAATTGATGAGCAAGATATGGCTGATTATTTCTTTAAATCCTATTAAGAATGAATCATTAAGAAAAATATAAAATTTAATAATTGATTTATAAGAATTGGAACATACAGCCTAATCTACATTAAAAAAAGCTCAAAGTTTTAAATAAGATGAAGTGGAAAATAATATTCCTTCCTTAGCAAAGTATTGATTTTAAGTAAAGTGGTAGATTATATATTGCATGTAAGCATGGAAGTTGTTGTTGAGTTCTAAATGGACTTAGTTTGCATACTATGAAAGTAATATCATGAAGTGAAAGCATCAAATATGGTAGATGATCATTTAGTTGTCAATACTATAATGCATCTTCAAGTAATTGTCTTATTGCAATATTAAATTGTAGTTTAGAATCCAAAAAGAACAATAATAGGTTTGGATCCAAGAAAACTAGTATCTTCTAATTACTATAAAGCATAACATCATTGAAATATTACAATGCTTGTAGAAAATCTAGTAATTTATAAGCCCAAAAAATCTCAAGATCTAAAATCTTTGTGTAAGTTGAGTGTACAAGAAAAAATTTAAATCATTGATAAAGAAGAGAGAAGGTTCTAAGAAGATGATGTTATCGAAATAAATAAGTAGAGTTTCAAAGTAAATATTATGAAATATGCAAAATAAAGAGTAATCAAATTTAGACTTAATAACTTCATATTGAAGTAAGAACTTCATAAGTTATAATATCAATGTCTGAAGGTGTAACATTGTCTTAGATACATTCATAAAGTTTGCAAACAAGTCTATCTTCACAATGAAATTTTAAAGACATCTATTTATGCTTCTTTAAGTTAATCACCATTGAGTAAAGTATTATTAAAAATTAATTGTATAAAATTGTTAATGGTTTTTAACAACAAATGCTGACAAGAGTTTGATAGTAATTAGATTTTGAAAAAAGAGAATTTGTTTCAAGAAAATTAGCACCTTCTTGTTGTGAATAACTCTTGGCAAATAGGAAAGCTATCTACCTCTCTAAACAACCATTAGAATTATATTTGAGTTTCTGATCTATTGACATCCTATTATATGTTTTCCTATTGATACATAGATGATGAATCACTAAAGAATTTTGATAACTTCTTTATAAAAGTGTGATCCATAGTTGGATGCAATTTTTAAAATAAATTATTTATTGGACAAGAAGAGGAAATTAATTATAAGATAGATAGTTAGACAAAGGATAAAGCTATTGTCTTATTGAATAAAATATGAGATAAGGTATTACAATAGAAATCATGAAGGTAAGATTGTGGTTGCCAATATGTGTAGACTTATGTGTCCATAGAGATTAATGTGGATGTGGAGATGGTGTACTCCTAGTGATATCATTCAATATTGTAAGAAGATAATCAAGCTCAACAAATTGAATAACTAAATCTGAAAATGAGTCTAGCTAAGGGTCTAGATTGGTAGGTGAATGAAATGAAATATATCTTCATGGAAGATATTGCATGGGATAAAAATCACCTTTATCTCAAGATCATAAGGTTTATGACCTTTTAAGCCAAGTGGGATGTCCAATAAATACATATTTTTTTACACGGGTGAAATTTAGGTCAATTAGCTAATAAAGTTGAAGTAAAGCATTAACAATCCATTGCTCAAAAAGTAAACCACATGTGGAAAGACAAAAGATATAGGTGGCTTTTAACGTAACATGAACAATTTTCAAAGATGGTTCTGTACTCAACAATTTAACTTTTTAAAGATTTTTTGGGGAAGCATAGATAAGATCATTTGCATGATTTTCTTACATCCATTTAACCATTCATTTCATTGGAGAATAATTTTTCAACTAGTAATCTTTATTAATCATGTATTCCTAACATGAAGAATCATTAAATATCAAGGATTAAGACCTTGAATTCAATTTTTGTGATAAAATGATAAGATCATCAATCATAATTAATGTAATAAATATGATAATCATATTGAATATTTGAGGAACATTAGTGAAATACATAGGTAATCATAAATATTCAATGAATTGCAGATAATTTTTCACTTGTAACACTAGAACCAAGGGAATCAACATAATCTTCACTTGTCTCAACTAAGTAAATGTGAGTAATTAATTAATGATTCCATACACAAGCTCTAAATTTAAGGTTAGAACATAAAAAAAAACTTAATGGAGTCAAGATGAGATATTATTTTATTTTATTTTTTCAACCAGAATAAATATAGGAATATATTGTTAATTTTATAAGTCTGAAGTTAAATTAGTTAGCATAATTTTTTATTATTTAGAAATTAAAAAAATAAACCTAGACTTATAAATATAGGAATATCACTGCCCGTTGGTAAGTTGGCACTCAACAATTGACCTAGAGGGGGTACTATGGTCGAGTGGGTAAACCTAGACTAGGGGACTGACCATAAGCTGGGCTCAAGTGGCAGAGGACTTACTTTGCACATGTGTGCATCACTCCCCTACCACATCCTGGTGGCCATCCAATCATAGAGTAAGGAGCATCATACACACATGTGTGCGTGAAGGTAGAATACCTTTTTACCTTCTCTCAAAATTGTTCTAGGCATTATTTTTTTTTGGGAGAAGAGATCTTTGCTAAGAGAACCTAATTTTGATTTATATTCAACTCAGTCTCTGAATTATTTTCGATGCGAGACTAAATATTCTCGTGTGTTTCAGGGCAGCCATTTGGGGCGCAGTGTGATCTAATAGTGTTTAGTGAGTCATGTTATTAGATAAGTGAGATTCTATAGTTAGTGAACTATCACAATCTTAAAAGTGTTAAGTAATCCATTGGCGGTTCACGAATCCAATGCCACTCATAACGCACATAGCCTAAAATGATGATCTGATAGCTAAGGAGGTGCCACAGTACTAGAGACTTAAGTTATCCATCAACAACAGTTGGTAGCAAGTTGATCTTGCATTGCTTAGCATGCCATATGACCAAGCACATTTAATCCATTGGCTCTCAAAGTGTCATGACACCAAGAACTCAAATTTTTACACATATCATTATTAGAGATATAAAGATAATAATTAGTTATTATCTAGTAAAGTAGATATTATCGATTATCTTTAAAATCTTGACAGTACTTGTGAATATGACAATCTGTTCATTCTTCTTTTTGCATGATCAATATTTCTAATGATCGACAAATTCATTCCTTTCTTTTCTAACTCCACTTAAGGCCTTTGGTGAGTGGTTACCTCTTCTCTTTTCCCCCTAGACAATGGTGACAATATGGTTGATCTCTCCTTTCGATGGATCTCTTTGACTAACACTTTTAGATGATACTTCTACAACTTTTGGCATGGTGTGACACATTCAGACAAAACCAAGCCACTACACTAGTGTCTTTAGTTGCCCAAGAGGCAGACTAAATTTGAACAATAGTTTATTTTCAACTTTCAACATTTCCTTAACTGCTTTTTACAACAAGTTATTTTTATTTCATACATGTTCCAATAGAAATGAGTAAAAACTAATTTAAAACTTGATGAAAATCTTTGTTCTTCTTCTAAATCCTCTGAAACTCATCTAAGATCAAGCTAAGATTATTTTCAACTTATTTTTCATGTTTTTCATAGTTGAATCTCAACATATCATGTTCTTGGTATTTTGTAAATAATAAATATTTTTCTTTTTTTGAATGTAAAATCACTAAGATTAAAGGTTGACTAATGAGCGTCTAATGGTTAAAATAAATTAGAGGCATTAACAGCTGACCTCATGTCATGTGTGTGAATTCTCAAGTAGATATTCATCTAAGAATAATGGTCAACATGAAAACAAGTTAATTGTATTTCTCTCTTAATTTATTATTGTCTTATTTCTCTCTCTCCCTCTCTCATGAGACTTGTTCTTCTCTCTCTGTCTCTCATGAGATCTCTCTCTCTCTCTCTCTATCAATTGATCTCTTTTTATCTCTCCATTGATTGATCTCCTTTTCTCTCTATCTTAGGAGGCCTTTCTCTCTCTCTATCTCACATGAGATTTTCTCCTCTCCTTCTTCTTACCTCATCGTTCTATCTTAGTATTTCTCTTAAATATTGATAAAATATTAAAATTTATACATAAACTAAATTAATTTCATGACTAATTAATCAATCTCCTTGTGTTCAACTTGAGACTTACTATTATACTAATATTTTATTGTCTTAGTTGTAAATATTATTAGATAATATGTATTTAAACATAATGACAAGTGCATATCAAATACACAATTTGAAATTAAAGAAAGTATTGAGTAATAAATTACTTATAATTTTTTTTTTTAAAGTTCATACATGAAAGCTAGGGTTTCTAGTAGAAAGGACTTGGATTGAATTAATGTTGATGCCCTTAGTTTTGACACACCTAATGAAAAATTTATTTACAAATAATTTACAAATTATTATTGAATATTTACTTAAATTTAAATTGATTGCATGTATGTTTACGTTATAAGTCTATTATCATTCAAGATATATTATGATGATGTTTGAAATAATCTTATGACTAATAATAAATTTAAAGATGTACCTAAAATATTTTTCATGTCAAATATAATGTAGCACTATATTACTTGAAATTTTTCATGTCTTACATACAATCCATAAAGAAAAAGTCATTTACAGGATTTGAATTCAAGACTTGAGCGATATGAAAATAGAATCTTCAGCAAAAGAAATATTTGAAATATCAAAACACAAGTTTAGGTGTGAGATTCAAATCCAAGACATATGCTAGAAAAAAATTAGAATCTCATGAAGGACAAAGACATTGATGGGATTTGAAATCAAGACATTGGCATGCTAGAAAGCTGATCAAGAAAATATGAAGTAATATCAAATGATTAATGTCTAAGGAAGTAATTAAACTTAAGGCCTACACAATGACTAAAATGAAGCATTCTCATAATACTCTCACAGAAGTAGAGAAGTTTGTCTCATAGCTTGGATAGTAACATGTCGGCGCAATACATAGAGAAATAGATGAACTTACTTCATCTCAACATCTAAAGTAGAAACAATCATTGATGAATCTCATTATCTCCAAACTGAATTTTCCAACATGATCTATGAGAAAACTTCAAGTCTCAAAGTGAAAAACAACTGAAGGTCGATAGCACATATTCTAGAGAACATCAGGTTAATAGAATACATGGATAGAATGACAAGTTCAATAGCTCTATTTAAGCTCGACCATGAAAAAAAAAAATGTCCATTGTTTCATTATGTATCTCGTGATAAAATATCAAGAATAATGTACATGAGAATGGAAAGCTTTGAACTAAAGAACAACTAGAGATCAAAATAATAGATTTCAGATGATAATACATCTACAACATATGTTAAATGAGAATCTCAATGACTAAGTCTAACTTAAATCTTAAAAGTAAAAAATATATGTAAATGTATTACATATTTTGAGATAAAAATCAAGGGCAACCTATGTGAGAATGAAAAGCTTCAAATTGAAGAGCAATTGAAGATCACTAACATGATGGTGGAGAAATAGGAAGAATTTCGAATTTGTATGACAGTTTCTTAGGTGCTGAAATGACAAGGAGATGTTGGAGGATAAATAAAATGAGCTTACAAAAAACTAGAACCAATGCAAAATGAAGATATCCATCCACTTCATTTATTCAAGTTGAAAAGTGGATCATATTCCATTTTTCAAAGCAAAGTTACTGTAAAGAGTTGAAAGCTGCATCATATGACCTATTATATACTGATTAATAAAGTCAATAATTGTTACTAAAATTACTTCTATCTATGTACTCAACTTAGATATGTGGTGTTGAGGGTCACACTCTACCCAAAGAGGGCTGTGGTCTCTATGAAGATTGGACATGAATGTTTTGGCTACTGATCTCATGAAATTAGTTATATTTTTAGAAAGAAATAGTGAAATCAAGTAGGAAGGATCCTCTAAAATTTGATGTAGCCCCTGAAGGGTGATCTAGTACAAAAACTCATGTGTCTCTCATGGTGATGAGTGAGAGAGAGAAACTAGAGTGAAATTGTATAAAAAAGAAGACTAATTTAAGAAAACCTATAATTACAATAGAGAAATTGTGTCAGAACGTTTGTTGACATATACACACATGAACATAACAAAAGAATAAAATATAAAACATAAGAAACTAATTCAATCCCCCCTCTTGGTATTCTACTTAATCGATTAAATCCAACAATCAAGATATCAAATTTTTCTAAGAAAACCTAGATGCATATGGGTCGAAAAATTAGTTTAAAGTAATTCATCTAAAAGAAATTTGAGTTCCTAAACCAAAACTTTGTACAATTTGTATAGAATGATGAAGCCTAAACTTGCAACAAACACAAAAAAATTGTTATGGGTATTAGTACAATCTGTACCTAATGAGACTATACAAATTCCATTACATAAAAGGTTGGTTGCTTTCTTGTTTAATATCAGATGATTTTCTCTATAAGAAAGAAGAACATGTTTTTTCATCCATAATTGTAGGAGTGTCCCCCAACCTACATAAATTTTCACTCTCTATAAGAAAGAAGAACATGTTTTTGCATCCATAATTGTAGGAGTGTCCCCCAACCTACATAAATTTGCACACTTTATAAGAAAGAATAACATGTTTTTGCATCCATATTTTGCACTCTCTATCCCTTATATTTTGCACTTTTCCATTACAAATGGAGGTGATGCTTTCTCTTCATAAACTTAGATTATTTTCAAGTGTATTTTTAATGGATAACCTTATAAATTAAAGTGAAGTAAATTTTGGAGACAACAAAAGTGAAACAATCATAGACTATATAAATATTTGAAAATGTTATGTCATTTCATAGTTAAAATATTTTTCATGTATAAGAATTAAAATTCAACAAGATTAAATTATTGGATTGTGTGACAATAACAAGAAGATGGAAGTTAAGGTTGAGTATTGTTTAATTTCTAACGATGTCACAACTGAAACCTTAATTAATAAATATATAAATTAAAATATTATGCAATTATTATGAATGAGGTACTATAGTATTCTACAAAATATCATCAATATATGTAATTTGAGTATTTGTTAAGAATAATTATCTCATGATAAAAATAATCATGATATTTATAAATAAATTATACTTAAAATTATTCAACAATAAATTGTTTACTATATGTGTCAAAAGCCACTATGTGTGTCAACACCAACAGCATCTACAATGAGATCTTATGTTTCATACACATTTGAATTTTGTAGAAAATCTGGTAAGTGCGCATAGAAAGTGAATGATAAAATTTGTGTACAAAAATACTAAATTTATGTGTCAATAATAGGTTGTCCTCAAAATCTCTAGGGATGGACTTTTCATTAAGCCCAAAAATTCACTTCTAAAATTAAAAGTACAGATGTCAAAAATTATCTAGGTCAATCCTTCTATCTACTTATAGAGTAGTCTCTATGTGCTTGGATTTTTACAAGTTCCCTTTGCAAAGATGTTAACTTGAGATTTTTTAACCCAATAAACCCACTCCAAGTCAAAATCCTCTCATCTTCTAAATATATATTTTTCTTTGGTTTTATCATATCTCTTTCTTGGTTATTATTTTTACCATATTATTCTTAAAAAAGAATAAAATGAAAAATATACTAGTTTAATTATATAGTTTTTCATCTATGTTAGTCAAGAATATGATATTTATGATTATATTTTTATCATATTTTCCTTTTTTTCAATAGAAAATAATTATACCAACAATGAACTCTTTTTTGATGTTATGAAATATTTGGAAAGTAAAATAATAAACATATAGAAAATTAGTTATGTAGTCATCAACTTTTGTACAATAAATATAGATAATTACCAAAATAATATAAAATCAAAGGAATACAACTAAAACTGACATGATCAACAAGCCACATACACAATAGACTTGGCATATCCATCTCCTCACACTAGATGAAAGGCAATAGATTGATTTTCTTTCCCTACTAACGACACTGCATAAATTTCCTTGATGTAGAAGCAATGTTCAAAAAGTTATTATTCAATCTTGATAATGAATGAACTAGTTTTGTTTATTTTCTTAGTAGTTGAGCTCTTGAATAAGCTTTGGTAAGTTTGCTCTTATAGTACAACTATGAAGAGTAATTTGAGACGATGCATAGTGATTTTATATATTGTTGAGACAGTCTTTTAAAGCCAATTAGAGTCCAAAAATATGGTCAACTAGAAAAATGCTTTGGTTGACTTGCTAAATAGTCAATATAAGTAGGTTGTCGATATAATCAAGTTCTGATCATGTCATGCTGCACATGTGCTATGGACAAGTTTTCTAAATTCTCATCAATATTTTGACATGTTTTGAAATAATGCCATTGTTAGATATCTTCTTATAGGATTAAGATCTTTTGATATTTTTCTTATGCCAGAGTTCCTTGAGAAGTATCTTTTTTCTTTCTCTTGAGATTTGGTTTGAAGTTTTTTAGGTCAGTGCATGATTCAACTCACTTTCTCTCTCAATTCTCATTGGATCAACACAGCTTTGTAGGTCAACACACTCTCCCTCTCTCAACTTGTCTTGCTAT
The DNA here is from genome assembly GCA_902729315.2 of Spirodela intermedia. Taxonomy (NCBI): domain Eukaryota; kingdom Viridiplantae; phylum Streptophyta; class Magnoliopsida; order Alismatales; family Araceae; genus Spirodela; species Spirodela intermedia. Next base: position 5,642,155 of record LR746267.1, on the reverse strand, counting down.
ACTAATTTCCTTTTATGCCCACTAATATACCTTTCTATGACAATATATTTTTTTCCTTTAAAAAAATAATAATTGATAATAAATGCACTAGATCAAGTGACTTAGATCTTCAGCCAAATATTCCTTTCTCTTAATTTTTCATTTACTTTTATACATCAAAACATAAGAAGCACTAGTAACCAAAGAAAAGTCAAGCTAGTGCCTTGATATCTACTTTGAGGAGAGAAAGCAATGAGCTACAAAGGGTCTCATCCTAAAGAGAGAATTTTGTGAGTTGTTTGAAGTTATTTTCCAATGAAGAATTAAAAATTATTATGTGAACTTTGCTTGGTTAAAGTGTTTTCTCCATAGGTAGACTTTTCAATTTGTTTCTCCCCAATGTATCTATAATAATTTTCATAAGAAACCTATTAGCCCACTGAGATCTTCAACAAAGTAATTGTTACCCAAGGTTAAAGTAAAATGGCCCTTAGCTCTAATTTAGTCAAATTATCTAATAAGTCATTAGTATCATAAGTTAATAATTAATTAATAATATAATTTTAGTCTTAACTCATGATAAATAGACTTATATTTATTTTAAATTATGAAAAATATCTTTAATTAGTTAATATGAATTTTTGGCTAATTATGTGATTTTATACAAATTTTTATAATCTTATTTTTGAGATAAATAAAGAAAAAAGAGATAACCCGTCAGTTAGCCAAGCCTACAAGCAAGTCAGAAGCACAGTCGGGCAGAGCCATGAGCAAGGCTTGAGTGGCTAAGGATGAGACTAATAGGGACATGTGTGCATCACTCCCTTTCCACATCACTATTGGTCAATCAAACATGAGACAAAGATTGGTCATACATATGCGAGAGAGGGATTAATGACTTCTTAAATCTCCTATTATTATATATTTGTCTCAAAATTCAACATATTACTAATGTGGGACTAAATTGGTGGTTACACCTTTTCCAAAATATTTTAATAATTTTTGTACCTCAAATACCTCTTATTCATCAAGTAAATTATCTCTAATTGATCAACAAATAAGTCATTGTCAAAAAGTAGACAATCTATCAAGAGACAAGTCACCACTTCTTGAGAACATACCAAATGTGATGAAGAACTACTTCTTGCTACACACCAACTTGAGGATGAAGCTCCCTAAGACATGTTTCAACTCCATCTAACTCATCTCTGTTAGATGACAATCACTAAAGAGCTGAAAAGTTATTATTTTTCAACTGTACTAGGTGATAGTTGCTAGAGATGATTTGATGGCTAATTTTATTAATTTTTAGACTTTGTAAGAAGATTTAGAGATTGCTTACATCATATGTATAGAGAGCCTTCAAAGTTATGGACATTGTACAATATTCCTCCCAAACATATAAAATTTCAATGATGACTATCACAAAATTAAAACTCTGTATTTTCTACTTTTAACTTAATTTTTACTTAATTTAGTGATACTTTGTGTGATTTCAAGTTATTAAAACATTCTTCATTTAATCTTGATTCTTCTAGCTTTTAAAAATCTAATTTAACCTATTAAATCATTTATAATCATTTAAGTAAACATCATTAGATGAAACTCTATTTTTGCCTGAATCTCATTCTTCAAAGAGTTGACATCATCATGACATTTGCACTCTTATTTTCCTTTCTTTATAAATTTTAAATATTTTTTATTTTTATTTCAATCTAAAATTTATAAAAAATTATATTATTTTTGAAAATTATAAAATATTACTCAATATTATATTATACCTATGTGCTTGACTTAAAAAATTGTTACTATTTTTAAAATTTTTATTAAATTCTAATTGATATATTTGTTCATAAATACTTCTAAATATTTAAAAATTAGTATTTTTTAGTTTTATAAATTTTAAATTTGTGTGATTTATTATACAACAACTAAATCACATCGTTACCCCAAAAATTGATATGCGATGTTTGACAATGTATACTTCATTCATCAAGAAAACATATAATGATTTCTCTACTTGTCCTTCCTAATCAGTCAATCTATCTATATGTATATCTTTCTCCCTCTCTTTAACCACCCCTATTTCTCTCTCTTTCTCTCTCTATATATATATACATATTCCCCCTCTCTATATATATCTCCCTCTTTATCTCTCTCTCTCTATATACATATCTCTTTCTCCCTTTATCTCTATTTTTACCACTCTATATCTATATCCCTCCCTCCCCTCCCTCTCTCTCTCCCTCTCTCTCTCTCTCTCTCTCTCTCTCTCTATCTCTCTCTATCTCCCCTTCTCTTTGTCCCTCTGACCCTCTCCCTCTCTCTAGCTATTTGCCCTTCTCTCCCTCTCCCCCTCTCCCCCTCTCCCCCTCTATATCTATCTCCCACTCTCTTTGTCCCTCTCCCTCTCCCTCTCTCTAGCTATCTCCCCCTCTCTTTCCCTCTTTCTCCTTCCCTCTTTACCTCTCTGTATCTATCTCTGTCATTTCCTCTCCCTCTCTTTCTCTGTGTATATCTCGCCTTCTCTTTCCCTCTACAATGCAGATGAAGATGATGAGGCTTGGTAGGCCTCTTCTCTTGGTAGAAGCAAGGTTGGGCAAATAGAAGAGAAATGGAGTCATCAAGCCGACGGAACGGTCATGATACCACCGATTTTATTGAGCCTAGGCTACAAGTCAAAGCATCCAGCACAAGCCTAGCTGTACTGTCTTCATCTGTCTCCCCTCTCTACCTCTTCCTCTCTCTGTTACTTTCCCTCCCCTTCTTTCTCACCCAGTCTTTCTCTTTGGTTGAGACTGTCATATATACCGCCTACATCACAACCCAAGGTCCTCAGTCGACCATACTCGCACTAGTCATTTAATAACGGTCATTCTTTCTTGTTATTCATGAATCGTGGCTAACTAGCCACACCTAAACTAGTCATTTCACATTTTTACAATCTGGGATTCTATAAGTATGCTGATACTTCCAAGTTAACAAGGGTTCCACGTAAAACTGCGCCTCTTCTCCCTGCTTACCGAAAATTTCCACTATTTGCGTATGCCATCAAGGGGTGGATCATGTCGCATAAATCAGCCGTTTAAATGCAGAACCGGATACGAACAGTTCCAGTAAGATTTCATTCTTGAAAACAAATCCATTCTTGGATTTATTTCATCCATTCTATGACCAGAACGGTGGAAGACACACGTTACGCCACGATTTCGAATCAGAAGAGAGATTTCGAGAAATTGAAACTAGCACGAAAAGCGGAGACAGGATCAGAGCAAGGCGTCCGAGGAGAAGATAACCACGGAGGCATATTTTGGGATCTATTTTTACACGATGGTCATGTGATGAAGGACATATTCCTTGCAGCCAGATGGGCAAAACTCAGTCATCAATCTCATAGTATTTGGCCTTTCACCAACGTGCAGGAGCATCCGGGGTGTTCTGAACGCGTTATTAGTCATCATTCTCATTGTATTTGATATAATAGGTTACCTTCGTCTTCCTACTTTCCTTCTTCTTTTTCATCTTGTGGACGATGTGTCATCGGAATAATATTGCATCCTTACTCGCGACAAAAGACAGCAAGCGGAGGAGTTTCCACAGTCACAGCAGCGGATTGGGTGTCCGGCGCTCCCCGCCTGCTCGACGTCACGGCCACCGTCACGTCCACCCCTCGGGCAGTGACGGCGCAAGCGAGGTCCGTCGTGGGATTGATGTGGCTGGGAACGAAGAAGAGGATGAAGAGCACCCGCAGCGGCTCCGCCATGACGGCGGTGTGAATGCCCAATATGATCCTCAGACCTCAGCCGCAGAGGTGATATCAGGCGAGTGCGGAAGTGACGGGAGGTTTAGAATTTTGTATATTCTGATTCCCCCACCCTCCGGAAACTCACGCGGCCGTATTATTTCTGTTCAATAGTCCGACCCTACGACTCGGATGCATTCGGCAGCGTAGTAGATACCGCCGAGGATGGATCGTCATCTACGAGGCCGGATTGAAGACTTGTACAGTCTGACCCCCACGATTCGAATGCATTTGGCAGCGTGGTAGATACCACCGATGATGGATCGTCCTCCACGAGGCCGGATTGAAGACGGGCATAGTCTGACCCCCACGATTCGAATGCATTTCGCAGCGTGGTAGATACCGCAGACGATGGATCGTCCTCCACGTGGCCGGATTGAAGACGGACCTCCCTAGGCAACGCCGTCCCCAGCTAACCGCGACGACATCCAGCGAAGCACCCAATTCCCCACTGTCACGGGGTAAATCGACCGAACCGCCGGTTTAGTCACCCGAGACCGGCCCCGACCGTTCCTCAGTTAGCGCCGGGCAGCCTTAAGTCACTTGCGGAAGCTCCCACTGACCCTACGGCGATAAGGCACGGAAGAAGGATTCCACTGAACATGAAAGCTTACAGGGGGGGAGGAGAAATGGGAGAAGGAGCTTGACAAGACGGCTCACTTCTCCCGAGGTTCTCAGCCGACTCCGAAACGGTGTCCCGATGCTACGTCGGCGCCACCGGAAGACCCATCTCGTCGAGAATTCCATTTTTTACATTAGAATTTTACATTACTCCATTTTTAAAAAAAATATTTTTCTAACACAAAGAGTCACAAAATTTTTCAAAATTGATTGATTGATTTCTTGGCTTCGAATTTCTATTTTCTGACTATTTTTTAAAATATTCACGAAGGAGTAAACAAGTAGTTAGATGAGTTTCACACAGTTACAAAGATCATGCATTAAAAAGCAAAAACAAAATCAATAGTGAGATGGTAATTTAATACTAAAAATATTTTGAACATATTAGTGACTTAAAAATACTTGTTTATATTCTAAATGTTGTAATCTGATTTATAGAATTATGCTATAATTTTTAAACCTTATTTCGTAAAAGATTATATGTTTGCTTCATACTATGAAATGCATCAACTCAAGCAAAAAAAATTCTTACATAGGGATTGAATTTTTCTTCACATCATGAAAGTAGTTTGGCAGCATAAGACAAGATGACATAATTACAAAAAGTGGCAAAAATCTATACTACTCATTAGTCTCCAAAGCATGCCGTAGTCATTGGAAACCTTTTTGACCCCTAAAAGTATTAGACAATCAGAATAAATAGTTCATGTATAGAAACTTTCTCCATGGTGTTCAAATTAATGCAACAATATTCAGGGAGCAAAATCAATGAATCTCTCTCAAGAATTCAATGAACCTCCAGACCTCAAGATGTTTATGTAACTTCAACTAAAGAGGTTCATGTTGTTGAAACTCACATGTCAAATGTGTAATTTTTTTCTTGATTTATAATAGAGTGATTCTAGTGTGCAAGATGACTTAGAGTAGTTGACTTATAAAATATTGACTAGAAGTTAATATAGTTGGCCACTTAGAGATGTGATCCTAAAAAATATTAATTATGGTAATCTAGTTGGCCACTTAGAAGCATACATTTAGAAAAATGATGATTCCTAAAAGAGCAATAAAATATAATTCAGAGTTGATCAAGTGTTATTTGTGGATGATTGTACCTCATTGATTCAATGGAACTTGAGGATGGGATCCTTGAGAAGCATAGTACATTAGGTCAGTACACAAACTATAGTTTAGTGTTTCTAACTTATATAGAAAAATATTATTCTAATAGTTATTTAAAAATGACTAATTTACCTCTTTTGAATTCCTCTCTTGTAAACATATAACTCTAAACACTATGAAACATGGTGTTAAATACAAACAAAGCTAAAATGAGTAGTTCTTCATGTTGTGAACATTGTTAAGGTCCAATACATATTTCATTAGTGGATGTCATACAATATTATATCATTCTATGCTAAATTTTTGAAAGGATTATGCACACCTAAAAGAAATAAAAATACATTCAATTATTTGAGACTATTAGTTCTATATTACTTAATCACATTCGTAAAAAGTGGAAGGATAAATGAGTATTTATTAAATACAGAATAGGAGGTATGGTTTTCACCCATTCATTACTTGACTTAGATGTAAGTGTTAATATTATTTCCAAAATTGTAGATGATAATTTCAAATGAGTGAGCTACAACTTATTTTCTAGAATTGCAAGTAGCTGATGGTTAGATGAAGGGAGCATATATGTCATCTCAGATAACATGTGGTAAGCGCTATCCATGCAGTACTTGAGAAAGTAGGAATTACGATTGACTAGAAATGAAAAAAGAGAAGAGATTGAAACTAGATTACCTTCTAGCTGGACGATTTGCATAGATTATATAAAGTTAAATTTGGTAATAAACAAGATCGTTTTTGCCTACCTTTCATAGATCAAATTTTAGAAAAATTAGCTCATAATTTTTTTCTATTTTTTAGACAGTTATTCTAGTTAAAGTCAAGTAGTTAATACACCTGGATGATCAAGGGAAGATCATTTTTACATGCCCCAATGGCACTTATACATTTAGAAGAATGTCTTTTGGTTTATGCAATGCTCTAGACACATTTCAATGATATATTTATGACATGTTTTCAAACTTAGTCGCTAAATATGTAAATATTTTATGAATGATTTCTCAATTTTTGGTCAATTATTTGAGTAGTCTATAACTAACTTAATGAACATCTTGCAGCTATGTGTGGATAAGATAGTGCTGAGTTCAGAGAAATCTCATTTCACAGTATAAGAGGGAGTGGTGTTGGGCGATCTATTTAACAACCATGGATTAGAGGTGGAATCATGCTGGTTTTTATAGATGCTTTATTAACTCTTTTGCTAAAGTTTCTAAACCTTTAACTAACCTACTTTCTAAGGATGTTAATTTTGAAACAAATACTACAAGTCAATAAACTTTCCTACATATTAAGAGGGCACTTATAGAGGCTCTAAATTTGTAACCACCTAACTAGATCTCTCTTTTGAACTAATGAGTGATGCTTTAGATTTTATAGTAAGAGTAGTGAGGCAATGGATTGACAAAAGTTTAGTGACAATTTATTATGCAAGTAAGACATTAGTCGAAGCTCAAGTAAATTATACTAATATAGAAAAAGAGTTATTAGCCATTATTTTTTCATTAGATAAATTTTAATCTTATTTTTTAGGTTGCAAAATTATTATATACTCCAATCATTTAACTATTAAATATTTACTTAGTGAAAGAGAAGTCAAACCTCAATTAATTAGGTGGATTTTATCACTACAAGAATTTGATGTAGACATTAAAAATAGGTGAGGGTGTAAAAATTGTGATGTTGATCATTTATCTAATGACTACACATATAAAGTAAAAATCTAATTGCTGAAAATTTTCCAGATGAACAGCTCCTTAGCGTACAAGTTAGAAGATTACTTTTGTATGTGCATATCATGGATTATTTAAGGGCACTTTTCAAATTCCAAATGGGTGAACTACAAATGATAAAAAGAAAAAATTCAAGGACATTCAATTTTATTTTTAGGAAGAACCTAAATTATTTCACCTAAGAGTTGATAAAATATTTAGATGATGTGTTCTTGAAGATAAACATCATAAACATATTAATTTTTTGTCATTCTTCTTCTTGTAGTGGACATTTTGCATCTAAAAAAGTTTCTGTAAAAAATTTTCAATGTGATTGTTTTTTGGCCTACCATTTTTAAAAATCATATGATTTTTGTAATTCTTGTTTGAAGTGGCAAGTTGTGATCAACATAGTTAAGAAGGATGTTATGTCACGAAACCAATTATTAAGGTTGAAATTTTTGATTTAGGAGAAATTGATTTCATAGGACCATAAATAAAGTCCCTTTTATCTACAACGAATTATACCTCTCTCTCTACTAGAACTAATTATTATAAGGTAGTCCTTAAATTTCTTGTGCAACATATTTTTTCATATTTTCATTGTCTGAGAGCTGTACTTAGTGATGGTCGATTGTATTTTAATGACTATCATTTTAGGGCTTTAGTTTAGAAATATGATGTGCAGCATAAGATGGCTGTGCCATAGCACCCACAAGCTAATGGCCAAATTGAGGTCACAGATAAGAAAATCAAGAAAATTCTACAAAAAATAGTTAGATTTGATAGTAATAATTGGGTAAATAAACTTCTTAATGCATTATGGGCATATAGAACAAACTATAAAAATTATATAGGGGTGTCTCTTTATAAGTGGATTGTTGGTAAAGCTCATCATTACCTATTGAAATTGAGTATCAAGCTTATTGGGCTATCAAAAAGCTCAATTTATCATTAGATATGTAGGAAAGTATTGCATCCTACAAATCTAGGAACTACAAGAATTGTGAAATGAGGCCTACAAAAATTCTTTGATTTATAAAGTTAAACTTAAGGCTTTTCATGATCGTCATTTGAACTATAAACACTTATTTAAAAATCAAAAGATTTTGACTCTATAGCTCATGCTTGAAATTATTTCCCATGAAACTTTAATCAAGATGGAATGGACCCTTCATTGTTATTTACTTGTTTGATTGTGGAGAAATATTAATCACAAATCCTAAGACAATTCAGCACCTTAAGGTGAATTGGCAAAGACTCAAAATGTACATGGAGCATAGGTAGTAACCTCCCCATCAGCCCTCTTCAATTGCAAGATCTGCCACCATCTCCAACCTCTTGTTGCCAACATTTACAAATTTTTGAATTTTCAATCTCACCACATTGTGGCATCTATTCTTTTAATTTTTTTGGCAGTTGTTATTTAGTTATATTCATAGTACACAGATGAGGTTCATCACATGATCATTAAACAAGGTGATGTATATAGTGCACAGTAGCAACACACATGAAGTCTCCTACACTACTCAGTTTGCACCTTCTTTCCCTAATACTTCTTTTCCTTCTCACGCATTAGGGACAATGCATAGATTAAGTTGGGGGATGAGAGGGTGTATATCCTATAGCATTCTCTTGCAATATTAATAATATAAATTTATTTTTATCTTCTTGATGCCCTACTAAAGAACTGAATCAAAATAGCTTATAGTTAGATTGTGCTCAATATAATTCAAATTTTCATATTGTTGATCTCCATCTTAATGAATTTAATTTCTTAGAATAAGTCTAAAAAAGCAGTACCATGCTGAATAGTGTTTAGATATTCATAAATGCGAGTTTGTATTAAGTATATTTAATTATTTTTTTATTTAAAAAAACCTCTGTAATTTTAATAGTGTTACTTCATACTATTTAACTTTCTAGTCGAGAAAATCTTATGATCTAGATCATGAGTTAAAGGAAGATCACCCAACACTTATGCTTATATAGAAACTAACAAAGTGTGAGCCTCCAAAGTATGAAAATCTATATTGAAGCATTCAATAATACTTGGAGAAAAGCTACTTACTATTCAAAAATAAAAATTTGTGCAAAGTGAAGTGCAAATGTAAATAAAAGAGAAGTTGTCCTCCTTGTCCCCTAGAGCTTTCATATGTGAGATTAAGATAAGAATTACTTTATTATGAGAAAGTCATCTGCACAACATATGAGCTATGTACAATAAGTTGGAGTGATCTTAAGTAAGCTTATGACCTAGAATCTAGTGGTGATCACTGGGCCAGTAATGAGGGTAGATGAATTAATGACTAGATAGTTTAATTGTTGAGATTGAAAAAAATGAGTAAACTTGAACTCTACTAAAATGTTGATTCATGTATGTCTTAACATAAATAAATGAAACTCTTCAATAATGACTGATGAAGTAATAAAAAACGTAACTTAATCATTGTATAATAAATTACATAAATTTAAAATTTTAAAAATTAAAATACTAATTTTTAGATTTTTAAAAAATAATTAATTATAATTTGATAAAAATTTCAAAAATAGTGAAAACTTTCCAAGTCAATTATAGATACATAAGATAATATATGGTAATTTTTAGAATTTTTCTCAAGGAATATAGTGTTTTATGATTTTTAGACAATGATAAAGATAAAATATATTTAAAAATTTACAAAAACAAAAATTTAGGTGAGAATGTCAAGATGACATCAACACCTCAAAGAATGAGATCTAAGTGGAACTAGAATTTCACCTAGTGATTCTTACATAAATTGTTACATATGATTTAATTGATTAAATTAGATTTATAAATGCTAGAAGAATCATAATTGAATGAAGAAGATTTTTTAAATTAAAAATTCTAAGGTTTATAAGTTTAATGTTGCATGAATTTGACTATGTTGACTATGTGAACAAGGTCAGAAAACTATGGTGTGAATTTGGTCATAATATGTCCATGTTGAGCAACCTTCTTTTTCTAAGGCCTCCTCTACACTACTACTTCTGCCACTACTGTAGTTCCTTGCTTCACCATGTTTTTCCTCATAAGAGTTGACAGAACTATGGTTATCACTAAGTGCTTGAGGACCCTACGAAACACTGAGTGCCCCTCCAACTGGATTTTTTACTGATCTCCACAAGAGCTTGAGTCTTTGGTAGGGAAGAGGAAGAAGAAAGAATCTACCCTTGTGGAACAAACATCCTTCCAGGTTTTGTGCATCTTGTTGTCTCCACCTTTCTTGGCTTGAGATATTCTTCAAGCTTACAGATATGTGTATCATTAGTGTGCTCCCCTTCTCCTTGGCGAGAATTATAGGTTTTAGGTTTTGCAACCTCTGGTTTCCCAAGACCACCTCATACCCCTCAAAGGTCAACACCCAGAAAGTATCCTCCTTTTTCGTTCCCATTACCTCTAGCTAGACCAGATCATGCAGACTAGAGATATTTGCAGGAGTTAGACCTATAAATATTCTCTCACTAAGAGAATACAATATTTTAGTTTTTTGCCCATCACCCAACTACTTCTAATCTCATAGCCAACTACTTATTTATTTCGAAATAATCTAATCCTTCAAAGGCACTATTCTAGTACATAAAGTGTTATATTATATCATAGTACATCAATATTAGTACATTAGTACATGAAGAGCTATGTCATAAAACAAGGTAGTGTATATGTGTTTCTATGGTAACATAATAGAGTACATTACAAAAAAATTAGAATATATGTCAAATGTTTATCTAAGTCAATTTTATCTCTAAGATCAATAAATAAATAAATAAATTTTAATATATTAATTATAGAAATATCATGTTTCAAAATAAGAGTATCATACTAACAAAAATTTATAAATAACTTCACATATTTAGCTTGATGTTTGAGTACATCATAGTTATGTTTCAAAAGTAATATGTTAAGTGAGGCATAATATCATAGTACATCCCAATATACTTTGAGAAAATTGAAATTATGAAGTTAAATATGGTAGTACATGGAATAGTCATGGCTATATTAAAAATAATGATAATATATTTAAACCTATACTTCTAAACTTAGTATTTTGATATTTTCTATAGAATATGTAAGTAGAAGAATCTCAAGACAATTTGAAATCACAAACAAAGATCATATTGTTGTAACATAACCAAAGTTATCCTCTTTTGTGTAAATTATTTTTGGAAAACATGGAATGTGATCTTATTGATTGATAAATAATATATGAAATTAAGAGATTTCTATAAATGGGAGAAAGTTGAAAGAAAAAAATAGATAAAAGAAGAATGACTTAGCAAGAAAAAGAGAAAGGAACAAAAATATTAAGAGAAAGAGAGAAATTACCTTCACAATAACAAAAGTATGCTTGCAAGCTCAATTTGTATAAATGACCCTCAAGTTATTGACTATAGGTGAAGAATTTCCAGCTCTAGGTTAATATTTTTTTATTCTTGCCTTTTATAATCAGAAATTAAAATTTCAATTCGCATGAACTAAATCATCTTTGAATGCCTTACACTTTTGGATGAAATATTTTAAGTTCTACATGTTACAAAAATTAAATATATATTAGACGTTTTAATTGTCATATTTTAGAATGATATTGTATATGATACACCAACTACAATGTTGATTCTAACGTATCATTCATAATGTTTTTTTTATTGTAAATGATATCTTTTGATCACTAGATGACTTTGATTAAATTAATTTGAAAATTATTTTTGGACTTAAGAAAATTTAATGTGATGTACAAAGTTCACTAGTATACACAGCTCAGATATTCCCACAACATGGTAAATTTCTAATTACTTAGATATTTTATTGGGTTAACTTTATCAGTAAATTTTTGCTGAATCAAGGTTTTTCCATTAAAAAAATAAATGGTCTTGTGTTAGAAAGAGTAAGCAAAATCTCACAACAAAATAATGAAGTAATATTTTATACATACATTTTGTATCAAAGATATACAACATATACTCATTGAAAATATGTTTTGGAGACAAAGATTATGAAAAAAGATAGAAAGGAAATTTAATTAATTTTAGTTGGTACTAATTTTTCAAGATTAAGAAGCGTTTCTTACATCAAATTTCAAGTCTTAGTGTGACAAAAAATAGTCTGATTCGAACCATTGCAAATGGCCATTAGATTCTCTAAAACCTGATCTATAAAATGGGGATTTTTTCCTAGTGGATCTAGGAGCCTAGACATTTTTGATAATAAAAATATGTATCAAAGTGTAAAGTGGAAATTGCAAATCAATGCAAATAAAAAATACACTTAAATCAAGCAAGATCTACTCAAGGGCAAAATGGTTCATATACAGATAAACATGGTTAATTAGCTTTTAAATATGTTTCTTCCTAAATTATTGGCATTCATCTCTTGCGAAGATATTTGAAGCAAGAATACAATGGAATAGAAAACCATCAAAATTCAAAGATTTCAAGCTGTCATAATTTTTTACAATATTAAATGATATTTTACGAAGGTTAATTTTCAGCACTCGTGATAAAAAATGGCCCAAACTCTAGTTGTGATAGGGAACTAAAAATCGAGAATATAAAGCTTGCGCTTCATCCAACATCTGTGGAGACCTCACAGAAGTAACAAACACTTTTGAGTTGCTTAAAGAAGAGGAATCTAGTTGTTGCTAATGCAATCAAAGTCTCCTCCATGCAAGACATTAGTCACAGTCCAAGCAAAGGAGTAATTTGTTCATTTGAGTAGAATTTTTAGTGTGTTCTACTGAGGCTGACCTTGAGCAATTCTGCAAGTGATTAATGGTGTGCTAATACAATTTTGGCCCCCAAAGTGTTGTTGACATGAGTATTCGATCAATGATAAGCTTGTTGAAGTCCTTGCATTCAACATATGCCACGAAATATTAGTAGAACCTAAAGATGTAGGCAGGGTTTGATAGAATTTAGAAAATGTTCAATAAATTAGTAGTCTTCACGAAAAAACCAATTCACCCCCTTGTTAGTTTTACATGTTGTCTTCATAAAGTCAACAAGTTATATCATACCCAAACCTTTTTTTTAAAGTTGGAAATCCTTGAGTAGGTTATGTGGCTAGCACATTAGGAACAAGTTATAAGCAAGTATTCTTGGTATTTAGAAAAGCAGTCAAAGAATGATAGAGCTTTTACAGCAAAAGATTCAAGTACTTCATCCAATGAATGTTTCAAATATGAGATTGTCTAACGAGCTTGAAAAATTAGGGGATACTTGATGAGAAAGAGATGCATTAATATGATAAGAAACTACTGAAATTATCCTTTTTGAAGTCCAAGCTAACAACAGATGAAACCAAATTTTTAAATGCAGAATAAAAATATCAAAAACATGCATTTCAAGCAGATTACTTGCAACAAAATAAGAATAAAAAGAAAAGAGAAATGGTGGCAACATTGACCACTGATGATAGCACTGTCTGAATTAGGCAATCAAGAAGTAATTATATCTTTGACTACTTAGAATGATGAGGTATGCATGGTGAACCCAATTATGAATTTTCATTGAAAGATATCTATGATTTTTTTGATAAAATCTTTCTGCATAAAAAGTCCATAGATGTCAGATAAGAATATTTATTGAAAACAATGAATGTTGAAAGCATGAATTTGTAAAACTAAGAAATGAGCATGATCATGTTACAACGCTTCACAATTGACATAAAAAAGAGAACATTTTTTTAAAAGCTAAGAACTAGAATACACAAGCCCAGCTAAATTTCCCTTTTGTTCTTGCCTATATTCTAGATCTTAGAGAAATCCAAAAGAATCAAATTTGATCATAGTTAAACTCAAATGTCTAGTACATATCAGATACTGCAAAAGTTGAGAGTTAGTATCTAAGAAATTGTGATTCTAACTTAATGATCTTTACTAGTTTTGATATTGTCAAAAATAACATTGATAGAAATAGTTCAAGTGATGCATAAATCATCATTGCTAGATGTTTAATTTGATGGTTTCATGGAAAAAAGAATATATTGTGTTATCCATTGCTCAAGTTGAATTGGTATATGATATCCGTGTTGATCACAAGTTTTATAAAACAAAAGGTAACTAAATGACAATAGTGTTTGTTCAAATTATATCTCCATTTTCCATAATAAGAGCTGAGTAATTTTATCCTCCAAATAAAATTTTCCTCCATACCTACATTAAACATGTTAATGTCAAGCATCATTTATTATGAAGTCATGTTGAAAAGGATGATATTATTTGAAGTTTACTAGAACACAAAGGTAGACAGCAAAAATCATCGCAAAACCTTTGGCTACAGAGAGATTCACAAAAATAAGACCAGAATAAGATATGTGTGATCTTTCATAAATAAAATAAAGTCTCTATATCAAAAGGATCATATGACCTTAAAGATAATCAAACCTGCTGTTGATGATAAAAGCTAACATAGTGTGCTTAAGTATAGATATCATGTGTTATAATTTAAAAAAACATTTAATTTATGAGGAGATCACATGGTTATGATTAAATACATCATTATTTCTGCAAACTGTATTATATCAGTTAAATGATATAATTGATGATCCTTATCACATTGAAATTCTACAGCATTATAATTTTTTAATAATGTTCTACGCAGCATACATATTGTTTGATCCAGCAATGTCTTCATTAAACATACCTGCTGATTGGAATTTCAATCTATATCAGCAAATTATATTATTGATGCATGTTGTTATGCTGACTTAAAGAGTGCTCACTATGCAGATTAAGTACTTATATGGTAATAGAAAAGTTGAATCATCATAAAGAATGAAGTCTTATAAAATTTACTTTATTTTGTTGAAAACAGATTCTATGGATGATACCTAAATTAGATGATTATAACATAAATTCTTATGATCCATCTTATGATCAATATAGGTTTGAGTAATGACTTTATCATAGATCAGGTAGATAGAAATGATATAGAAACATATCTTATCGAGACTACAAATCAACCTGTGAACTTCTTTCCCAAGCCATTAGGTGAAGAAAGATTTATCAAATCAAATTCCAATAACTTGCACAATTATTTTTTACTATAAGATGCAAATCTTTAAAATTCTTATAATATAATTGCTATGCGATCTGTGAACTCTCATATTAGATTTATTTTTATTGAATTGAACTCTATAAAGTCAACATTGTGCATTGATGGGAAAATATGTGATATTTGATGACAAAACTTTTAGAATAAATTAGTTAGAGAAAAATGAGATTCTGGGCCATGATTAGAGTAAATGGGTACTCTGCTGATGGACTTAAGGAGTGCCATTTATGTGCTACTTAGCATGGTTATCAATCCTAGCCATTCATTTTCTACAATTGGATCACTCTCAAGATTGTAAATCAGTCAAGGTGTGCCAGAGTTTCATCCATCAAATCACCCAACAATCGTATCAGCCCACTTTATACACCGCAATATAGATCACTTGCTCCTATCAAAATCTTCTCATTTTGTCATTTACCTATTTAAATTTACCTATCATATTAGTTAGTATTAAGTATCGAATTATTTCGTCACAATAAAAATACGTTCTTGTGGCGTTATAAGTATGATAAAGTCAGCACTCTTGACGCGAAGTGAACGCAGTGAGAAAATCGTCGAACACCATCGAAGAGAGGAATCACCCTCTGACGAAAGCAGCAGTCGGGTTGAGGGAGACGAGCCGTCGTCCTCGGACGGCTTGAGCAGGAAGGGGGCTCGGGCATTTCGGATGGCCCCTCTAAAGAAATCGAAGAAGGGGAAGCGGACAGGGAAGGATCCCGTCAAATGCGGGAAGAAGGGGACCTCATCTACTTCGGAGCCCAGCAGGCCGGCGGAACCCCGACCGGGAGATGTGGACTGGTGGAACAGCTTCTGGCAGAAGAACTCCGGCTCCGGTTTGCCATGATCCCCGAATTTTTATGTAGTTCGTTCTTTTATCATGAGATATCCACTGGACCCGCCGATTCATTCCCCGTTCCTCGATATATTTCCTTTGATTCCGTCCCCTTCATGTTTGGACCCTTCCTCGGATGTCCAATTCTTGCTCCAGTTCTTCGAGCCAGAATAGCTACGTTTCCATGACTTGGTATGAATATATGCAAGAGCACGTAATGATCGGGCCTAAGAGCGTCTAACTGCTATATAGCTTCCTTGGACGACGAGGAACTGGCTCCCTTCATTCTTTGATGAATAATCATGGAAGAACCTCGGTTTTGTCTTTCGAAATCTCAGAGCTACTGCGCTCGTCCCAGTTTGGGTTGTGGATTAGTTTCCTTTTATGAGACATATTTGCGCTTATCTCTGGAAAAAAAATTTCTTTGTCTGATGTAAGTGTTCTCTTTCTCTTCGCAATTTGGCTGAGAATGGTTCTTAAGAGATCAAATGCCTCATAATTGAAGGCAGATGAAGAGTGTCCAGCTGATGAACAGATGGGAGATGCGTAGAAAATGCATGGAAACCTAGTAGTCGCGGTCAAAATGATCCACACATTGTCCAAGAGTAGACGTAATAATTCGGCAGGTTTCTGAATTTTACAGAATCCATTCATGCAACACTATTCCTTTTGCAGTTCTAATTATTTTTCAGCTTGCTGTTCTTCAATTATTATGCCGATTCATCTCTCCCAGATTATAATGTTGAACAATGCTCGCTGGCTATTCCATGTGCTTGATTCCTTCTTTGATCCTCATAACCCAAAAACCTGCAGCAGATGTTTCTGAGGTGTTTCCATTTTTCTCCCCTTTTTCCCCTAAATATAGTGAGGTTTTCACAGTGATTTGCGCTCGTTGCGGGATTGCCTCAGACTAACAAATAAGTTAGGATCATCTCACAGACTTTTGGCTGTTGACTTTCTTGTGGAGAACTTCCTCATAGGGTGACTGCCATTTTGTTCTTTGTTCTTGAAACTCTATAAATGATGCTTTTTTTTTTCCACACACCCTTTATCTTGATCTGATTTCCTGGCTCACTTCTTCGGTCGTTTATTCTCTTGCGCATTGGAACCTGGCAGGGCCCCCAATCCCCACTGAGGAGGACGAAGGATTCAAGTACTTCTTCAGAGTCTCAAAGAAGACCTTTGAGTACATCTGCTCCTTGGTGCGGCAGGATCTGATCTCACGGCCCCCCTCAGGGCTCATCAACATCGAGGGCCGCCTCCTCAGCGTGGAGAAGCAGGTGGCCATCGCCCTCCGCCGGCTGGCCTCTGGCGAGTCCCAGGTGTCTGTCGGCGCCGCCTTCAATGTCGGGCAGTCAACGGTCTCCCAGGTGACCTGGCGGTTCATTGAGTCAATGGAGGAGAGAGCCCGACACCACCTATGCTGGCCTGACCCGGCAGAGCTTACCGAAGTCAAGTCAAAGCTAGAGGCCCAATCCGGTCTCCCCCAATGCTGTGGAGCTGTTGGCACCACTCGGGTCGCCATGACTCTCCCTGCTGTGGAGTCCTCCGACGACTGGCGTGACTGGGAGAGCAACTACAGCATGTTTTTGCAGGGAATTGTCGACCACGAGACGAGATTCCTCGATGTTGCCATTGGCTGGCCCGGCAGCATGACCCCCGCTCGTCTCCTCCGGTGGTCGGGCTTCTTCAAGCTCTGCGAGAGTGGGCGGCGGCTAAACAGCCGGCAGATTATCACCTCTGAAGAGGCGGAGCTGAGGGAGTACATTGTAGGGGATCTTTCGTACCCTCTACTGCCATGGCTGATGACTCCATACGAAGAAGGAGGTGCGGCGGCGGCGGCAGTGGCCTTCAATGTGCGGCATCGGACTGTGAGGCAGCTGGCTCCGATGGCCTTTGCACGGCTGAAGGGGGCATGGAGGATCCTCCACAAGGTGATGTGGCGGCCGGATAAGCACAAGCTGCCCAGCATAATTCTGGTCTGCTGTCTGCTCCACAATATCATGGTCGATGGCGGAGACAAGCTGCAAGAGGGTGTTCCCTTGGAGGACCATTATGGTGGCTACGAAGAGCAGAGCGGGCGGCAAGAGGATGTGCGCGGGTGGGCTGCGAGAGAGGCTCTGTCGTGTTATCTGAGCTCCCAGGAGGAGGCTTGAATATGGGACTCTTCATCCTTCCTCCCCTCTCACTCCTTTGTCGTAAGTGTACTCACCTGATTGATGTTCATTGAAATGGAAGCTAAAATTGATTCAGTGATCTGGTTAACATATCACAGGGAGTGCTTCTAGCTCTATTTAAAAAGCCATCCATCTGAACCAGATGGAGCTTCTCCTTCTCTGTGCATCTGCCCTACTCTCATCAGGAACTGGGTGCCAGGGTTGGGCTTCTTGAAGGCCAACTCCGGTCCCCGGGATAGCGAGAGAGAGAGAGAGAGAGAGAGAGAGAGAGAGAGAGAGAGAGAGAGAAAGAGAGAGAGAGCCGCAGGTCTTGTAGCTTCAAAGCCACCGGATTTCATGGTGAGATGAAGGGGGATGCTAGCCATGGCACCTTGCTGGTGTAGATTCTAGCCACAGGGTTGTGGCATGAAGCGAGATTGTGGCAAACATGGAGGAAACTAAAAAACCACTACCACACGAAGAACATGATCCTAGTAAAAGTGGTAGAGAGTGCACATTGAAGAGAAAGGAAGAATCCGCCTGTATCTAAAAGAGATGCGGCACCGAAGCTTCTCCTATGGATGCAGAGGGTGCTGTGTTACTACACCCTCAGCAGCGTGCACCCGAGGATACTCCCACGGCACTGTGTCATCGCCGCTGCCTGCCGCCACGCCGGCCGGTCGCCGCTGATGGTGAGCACATCAACATCGGAGAGGGGCTTGATCGTCTGGTTCATCCTGCCGGGCCCGATCACGCCGCCCAGCACATACAGATCGTCTCCCAGGCCGATCATCCCGTACCCAATGCGGCTCTGGAAGTCCGATGCCGGTGCCACCACGAGCACGCCGCCACCCGTTCCCGAATTCTGCTGCTTTGCGACGACGCAGTGGCTCAGTACGTAGGGCTCGCCACCAACCACCGCCATGGGGCCCTGGAGCCAACCATAGTCCTCCACAGCCCACCGAGAGCCGCCGTCCTCAAGGATCTGCACCGTCGAGATGCCCTTGTGCAGGACGTGCATCTTGCCGCCGATAACCAGCCCGGAGCATGCCGAATTCCGTGTGTGGCAGAGATCTGGCAGCGGCTGCCATTGGTCCTTCTCGACATCATAAATCTCCGCCTTTGAGATGGACTTTCGGCAATTGGTGAAGCCGCCTGCGACCACAATCTTGCCGTCCAATGCGCAGCAAGCGAACATTGCCCGCGGCACAAGCATCGGCGCCTGCTTCTTCCATTGGCAGATGAACGGATCATACGACCAGACCTCGTTTGTCGCAAAGATGCGGTCGTGGTCGCCGGTGGAGGGGTCGACGCCGTCACTACCGCCGCCGAGGACAAAGAGCTTGCCGCGCACAGAGGCCATGCCGAAGCGTGCAAGGTGTCTGATCTCTGTCGGCATGGTGGGGAGGGTCAGCCACTGATCTCTGAGAGGATCATAGAGCTGCCACACGTTCTCGGGCTCGAAGGCCAGAGCGCAGAGGAACTCCTCTGTGGCGCCGGACTCACAGCGGGCTCTGAAGAGCTCGGGGCTCGTCAGGGCGGATCTCCATGATCGGCAGACGAGCTTCAGGTGGGCGTGGAAACAGAAGGGCACACGTGCCAGGCACTGGAGGGTGACTGCGTCGGGAAGCCCATCGATCAGACCAGACATGGTGCTCGGGCTCGCCACCAGGATATCCAGAATGATTGGCTAGGATGAAACTGAGAACGGCTTCAGGGCCTGCAAAGCGATAAGGGGGACATATGGGCAGATATCTCAGACTATATCATGGAGATCAATGGAACAAAAAACAAGTTCTTCAGAGGGACTGAGGGCATGAACAATCGATTCTCTTCTCTGCCGGGGAAATCAGAGAGAATCTACTTACCAAGGCCCTTGAAAATCTTGTTTTCTTGACCGTTTTTACCCAACAGGAGAGGTTCTAGATGGAATTCTAGGGAAAAGGGGACGACTTTAATCATGCGCCACTGTGGGCAGTCCTTTCGGGTAATGTTAGACAGGACAATGCTGATCTTAATTGCAAGCATTATTTTCACATTTAGGAAGATGTATTTGCTTCTTTCAATGGTCAAGTCGTCAAATAAAAATAGAAACAATTAAAAAATCGGAGTTGAATTTAACTCGGATAAGAGCAAGAAAAAAACATAGAATTAAAGAAATAAACTAAAATTTGGAAATAATTTCATCATTAAAAAATATATTACTATAAAGTCAATCTAATTAAATTTGGTACAGAAGAATTAACTTATAAATACCAAATGCAGAGTATATTCACAAAATGCAGGCGGGATTCCATATGATATAAATACCAAAGCAAATGGAACTCATAAATAAATTTACAACTTTAAAATATTCCTGAAAGTCACGATTCGGCTTCCTAGAATTCAAGAGCACTGAGAGAACAGAAAAATGATTCAATTCTCCCTGCTAACATTCCGATCCTTCCTGTTTATTGCTCCAAACCCTTTACCTAATGTGGGGGATTGAAGGGAGGTGGGGGGGAGAAGGTTCTGAAAAGGAAGAACTAGCAACTTGAATTCTCTAAATAGCTGACTCGGGCCCCTCGAGCAAAATTCAAGTCACCAAATGAAATAAAATATTGGAGATTCATCTTCCATCCGACGATGAAAATTCTAGACCTTAATCGTCATAATTTGCGGTGTGACATGTTTGATAGTCAAGCCATATCCTACATCCCCTACGCCTCACTGCTCTTTAGGCGGCGAACCCAATCTCTTCCATCGATTTATGCTCACTAAATAGATTGTCTCCCCTTTCCATTGTGTGACGGAACGTTTATTAATCTCAGAAATTATGTCAGACGTCAGGAGACCCCAGCCATTGTACTAATCAATACAAACGGGATGGCATAACCGAGGGACGGGGGGGTGTTAATGGCCCACTTATCAGAATGAGAGTGCACAACCACAAGGATTAAATCTCACACCACAAGCTTCATCTGTCGCTACGTATGGCAGGTCAATCCAATCTAGAGTAGCACTTTTGGTTGTTCATGATGACAGGTGCCGACAATCAAGGGATAAGCTGTTCATGATAAAACACTAGTGAATAATACACAAATAGGCATCTAGCTGTTGGCACTCACTAACTGGTAGACAAGCAGTGCCGAAATCATGGTCGAAGTCACAATAATGAAAAGAAGAACAGTGATCTGGCCTTCGAGTTGATAAATGGCATTCCAATGGTTCTGAATGCTACACTTTTCAAACGGCAGACATGCCCTGGATGAGCCAATGCGATTGTGACCTTCTCATTAATTAGATATTGTCCAAAACATTTCTTTGAGTGTGCCTATTCCATATATGCGGTGTTTTATGGCACAGGAACCAAGCCAACCTCAGTAAGACTGTTTGATAAAAGTCCATTTCGTGAGAAATCCAATGCTATAAAACATGTGGCTAACTTCTGAGTTCAAAAACAAAGAACAGGCCCGAGAAAGTCTCAAGGAAAGGTTAATGAGCACATGCTTTACAAGCACACTAGGAATCTCTATAATGCAATATTGTTATCAGTATATCATTCAAATTTATGGTTTATTCTGCGCCCCATTTGGGAAAAAGAATACTATCATTATTTTGGGACGGTCAGGCTTTTTCAGCCTTCCATCAAAGATCCATAGAACACTATAACACATAAATAGCTAAATGAGAGGAAACAAGATCCAAAAATTTTACGTAATGATCTTTTCCTGGCTAACATACTAATCATTAGTCTTCAATGCAGTAATTCAACACAACAAGGAATAAAACAAGAGGGGTAAGGAAAATATAAATAAATATTTTAAAAGATTAATATGAATGAACTTTACAAGACAACAAGGAAATATTCAAAATATTAATCCATCCGATAGAAAAGAATATAACTGGCGAGTTTACAGTTACAGAGCCTGCTTAGGGTTTAAGATGTACGTACTTTCATGAATGCTAGTTGAAGCTATAGTATGATAACAAGAAAAACCCATCACAGCCACTGGCATCAAGTCGGATATCCCTCAATTCATCATCAATGAAGAACAACGGGTTTTTGATGTTGAAATCATACAAGGGATAACTTTCCGTTTTCTGATAAAATGAGGTCCCAATATAAGAAGAGATCTAGTAAAAAAGAGGCTCATTGCAAAGATCCTATCATAATGTGAAAAAAAAGCATTAGAAAACGAAATAGGAGACTTAATAGATTAAATGCTTCCACTTCTAATTTCACTTTTACGGTTCGCCTTTAGAACCATGACAGATCTCGACAATCAAAAGATAAAAACTTCCTAAAATTGAATAAAAATATCTTGGTTTTGACAAATCATGGCCAAGGATGATGCAGTTCTGACTCTCCTAAAGAGTTATACTTTCATGGGAAGCCTTGAATTCTTATATTCATTTCCCACTAGTCTTTTCTCCTCTTTATCATCAACATCATAATGAATGTTGCCATGTCATCAGAGGGCCTCCCTTCTCATTAGACATGGATTTTCTTTCTATCTCACAAGAAACAGTGGCAAACTGGCCGTAACCCCTAAAACATGCTGATTTGAAATAAAATGGAACTATCTGCATGAGAGGTCAACGTTGGTTCCGATTATATCCCATGAAATAACTATATAGGACTGATCTCCGAGTAGGTACTAATGTGACTTTTTATTAATAAGTAATATTGCGCTTTGTTTCCACTCGACCTAACCGGTTTCGGTACTTTTTTGCAAGAGGAAATGAGGCTGATTTTGATAGTGGTGACAGCATGAAAAACAGGGGGGACTATGCCATTTCGAATGCATCTGTTCATGAAAGTTGGTTACTATGGCCAGCAGCAGAGAGGGATCTGGCCCAATTAAAAGAAGAAAAAGAATTGGCACAGAAGCTGAAAGCCAGTGTAAGGGCAGAAACAGACAGCATGCTGTCATTATTCCTCCTTTACTTCAAAATAGCAAAGAAACAAATAAAAGTGGTTTTGAGAGATCTGATAAAAAAAGGTTCCCTTGACTCCTGATCCAATTTAATCCAATTCCATCCCTCCCATTTCCTACTGCATGCAACTCGGACAAATGGTGATGGTGGAAGGGCGGTGGAGAACAGAAACTAGGTGAACGATGCAAAAGTAAGTAATAGATGGAAACCGCATGGTCTCTGGATTCAGAATTTGAGATTTCAACCTTGATCTTGTAATATGCACACGCACACACATATATTAGATAGCTATAACCGGCAAAGATATTTCCCAAATCTTCGCAGTGACTTTTGCCTCCAAGTTATATCATGAAACAATGTCAGTTATTTTGTCTTGCATCGGCTCCATCAAGACATGACTTGTTTAATGGTAGTTCACGTACGAAATATCATCTATCTTTTGAGTTAACTACGGTATTCAGGATGACGGGGCCATTGGGAACTACTGTGACAAACCTTGTAGGAGTTTTGCTTGAGGGTTTTCTTCACGAAGATGAAGGTCCTGTGACTCCTAGTTTTTAAAATTTCAAATACATCCAATATCATCCGCTTTGTATCCTCATAGTAAAAAGTTTTCCCCCTTTAAGAGGGTACAATCAATCAAAATATCCGTTTCTTCGATTAGGCCATCCAAAGAATTGAAAGGGCAACATGAAAGTTCAACAAATAAAAGGAACTGGAGAAAACATCTTTGTTACCATTCCCGAGAAATTAGTCACAGCCTAGAACTGCTAGCAGTCCAGGGTGGAGAGGGGAACTGGCAGATAATGGGCACCGAAATAAAATGATGGACTCCCTAACTAAATTGTCGAAATGGAGTCAGACCCACTTAGACTGGTCAGATTCCGTAAATTAGGGTTTCTAGTAAGCAAAAGAGCTGACACATTTCAAAAATTCTTGAATTGGCATAAAACTTGGTGGAATGACGCCAAAAATAATATATCAATGCATTGAGCGTTTTACCATCTTCAAAACGAAAATGGAGGGAACCAGAATATATTTTTTTTCCACGATATACTACTCAGTACCCAAATCCAACACAGATATCCATAATTTAGTAGCACACAGACCCAATCTATGACCATGGATTCCATGACAGGGATATTATGAAAGCACCTTGAGAAACAAAAAAAATAAGTACCGAATTTTCTATCCGGGTCATTCAGAAAAGCGTAAGCCTATAAATAAACAGAAAAAGGCATGGAATGATAAGAAAAAAAGGGATATTTCTCGAAACAATTTACTAGAAGGATTTCTCCGATGGTTAATAGGTTTTGACTTTGAATCCGCTGTTCTGGGAAGAACTTAAGCGGAGGATAGCTGACGGGGGAAAAACCTTCTTGATCAATCCCATGACTATGGTAGTGAGAAACAGTGATTGAATAATTCCTAATTTAAGTTAAATTCAGCCATGTCAGATTGATTTTTTTGGCTACTACAAGAAAGGAAGCAGACCTAGATGAAGAACTGCTTAAGCTCAACGCAGATGCCACAATCGCTGTTTACAAGGAAGAAATGGACATATCAAAACGAATCACCATTACATCATGATCAACAGATCCAACCAGTAACCTACTAATAGGTTTCCTCCCCCAACCAATGCCACCAGCGATATAAATAACAAGAACTTACGTATAACACGAAAAATTAAGATCATAAATTAAGACATTAAAACCTTAGCAGAGAAAAATATGCCACCCCAAGTTTCTCCTATCTCTACCGAATTTCGATAATAGGACCGTGCACACATAGAAACAACCAGAACAGCGCACCGACAACCCACCTCCACCAGCATTTGCAGAGACGTCCCGTCAACTCTCACTAGCAACGCGCCGGCAGGACGCGCCTAAATCGCCCTCCCCCCACCCTTCTCGGGTTCCTCTTCTAAGGGTAGACAGAAGGATCAGAAGAAGGGAAGAGAGCGCGCCGCCTCGGAGACAGGATCCACGGTGAAGTAGGCCTTGGCGAGATGAAGATCCCGGGGTCCCGAAGAGCTGCCGCCGTGGAATTTTCCAGATGTAGAGAGAGAATAAGAGGAAGGAAGAGAGAGAGAGAGAAAGAGAGAAGCTGCTACTATCTTGGGAAAGAAGATGATGCCCGCACGCGGCGGACACGAGGGGTTTGGGGGGTGGAAGCGGGGAAGGGACGACCCCGCGACTCGTCTGCTCCAAAACTGGGCCCCCACACGTGTTTTCCCCCACGTGCGAAAGCAACGTCGGCCCCAACAGATGGAAAAATCAGAATATTTTTAAAATAAAAAACTTAATGAGCTCACTCAATAAAAACAGCAACTTTATCTAACGGAAGGAGCATACGAAAAACTTATCGACCGTCCGATTGGCAAAGTCCATCATAACCGCTCAATCAGTGGACCCTCGTTAAATTAATACGTGCAATTATTTAATAATTTGATGGTGAAATTATCCTTATGTACACCGCGGGATTCCAGAATTCTTGGGGGGGCGTCCTCTTCCTCTGCAGAGCCCTAGAGGATGGAGCAGAGCCTGCCTTCCTCTCCCTCTTTGTAGCTATCTTCCTCGTCCTTCCTGGTTACCCGAGGGATAATTAGGGTTCCATTAGGGTTTTGCTCATGGACCCGCTGCTGGCGCTGCGGGACTTCGCGGTGCGCGGGGAGGTGGAGAAGATCGTCCGCGTCGGAGATGAGTTTCGGTTTGGGGCGGACTACGCCTTCCCTTGCTCGGCGGAGACGGCCTACAGATCGAAGCAGGGCAACCTCTACACGCTGGAGACACTGGTCTACTACCTGAAGCACCACCAGCTCAAGCATACGGAGTACCTCCAGTCCGCGAGGCTCCACCGCGTCCCCACTGTCACCCTCCCCGACAGGAAGCCGCTCCTGGATTACCTCCTCGGACGCGTCGCCTCATCCGATGCGATCGAGTTCCTCCACTCCACCTCCGCCGCCGACGGCCACAGCACATCCGCCGCAGGCGTACAGCAGGACGCCACCGACGAGTACCGCCCAGAGGACTCCGCCGCCTTCCCGGCTCCCCGCCATGAACCAGCCATCGCCGCAGGTCAAGAGACGGAGACGGATGGGAAGGACGAGGCTAGGGTTCCAGATTCAGGCGAGGAAGGGACGGGGACGGTGATGGACTACGTGAGCATGATTAGGTCGCTGGAGAGGCCGCTCAAGGACAGGGAAGCTCTGTTGGAGTGTAGGAACAGGGACTTCTACAGCATCCTGCTGGCGTCGACGAAGCGCGAGGAAGAGCGGCAGCGGATCGAGTCGCAGCAGCGCAAAGACGGCCTGGTGGCGAAGACGAGGCTGATCGGAGCCGATGACCATCACAGGGCGGCGGTGATGGGCTTCATCGGCGCCGGCGGCGGGGATGCCGATCATCACCACCACGACACAGCTTCCAGACCTAAGATGCACCTCAAGGGGAGCAAGATCGGAGAGGGAGTCCCGATCATACTAGTTCCGAGCGCATTCCAGACGCTGATCACCATCTACAACGTCAAGGAGTTCCTGGAAGACGGGGTGTTCGTGCCGACGGACGTGAAGGTGAGAGGAGGCATGGCGAAGCCAGAGTGCGTGACGGTGCAGAAGAAGCTGAGCAGGGACAGGGTGGTGGCGGCGTACGAGGTGAGGGACAAGCCGTCGGCGCTCAAGGCGGAGGACTGGGACAGGGTCGTCTGCGTCTTCGTGCTCGGCAAGGAGTGGCAGTTCAAGGACTGGCCGTTCAAGGATCACGTCGAGATCTTCAACAAGAGTGAGTTTGATCCCATCCCCTTCCTCTCCAAGTTTCTCATTCCCGTTTATGCTGGTTTCATCAATCCGATGATCCGTTCTACGTTAATATCTTCAAGAAAAGTGTGCTTGATCCGATCTCCTTCCTCTCCAAGTTTCTCATTCCCGTTTATGTTGGTTCCATCGTCCGATGGTCCGTTCTACGTTGGGATCTTCAACAAAAGTGTGTTTGATCCGATCCCCTTCCTCTCCAACTTTCTCATTCCCGTTTATGCTGGTTTCATCGATCCGATGATCCGTTCTAAGTTGAGATCTCCAACAAGAGTGTGACCCGATCTCCTTCCTCTCCATGCTTCTCATTCCCGTTTATGCTGGTTTCATCAATCCGATGATCCGTTCCATCTCTCATCACGAGGCGTGATTGTATTCAGATCGCTTCCTCCATTTCATTGATTACAATGAACATCATCGTTCTTATCCCATCTATCTCTCATCACGAGGCGTGATTGTATCCCTCCATTGAAGATCCACTTACCGGAGGAACTAGTTTTATGCCCATGATCTGCTCATTGCTCATTCTAGAACCTCAAATCTTACCCTCCCTCTTCCCAAAATTTAGTAAAGCATGGACAGATCTGCGAGTAATTGTGCTCGGCTGCATTCATTCCGCATCTGTTCTTCATCTTAGTGTGATCCGGGGTGGCAGCGGTGCCACCGAGAACCATTAGAGGGTCTCCTGTGGTCATCAGAGCTCGCTCATTGACCAGTTGTTCTTAGCCGAGTTCCTCAGAGGAGGCAGCTCCTTGATTAGTTGACTCTCGATGACCCATCAATGGCATGATCTTGCTATACCATTAGGGGAGACTCCTGTGATCGTCATAGCTCGCTCAAAGACCAGTCATTCAGAACCCAGTTCATCGGAGGGGGCAGCTCATTGAATGGTTGACTTTCGATGGCCAATGACTGGCATGCTCCTCTACATCATTATAAGGTCTCCAGTGATCATCATAGTTCACTCATTGACAGTTTCTAAGAGAAGTTCCTTGAGGAGACAGCTCCTTAGAGGGTTGACTCTCGATGGCCCATTAATGGCATGATCTTGCCATACCAGTTTAGGGGGTCTCCCGTGATCATAATAACTCGCTGATTGACCAGTTGTTCAGAGCCTCTGTGATCCTCAGAGGAGGCAGCTCCTCGGAGGGTTGACTCTTGATGGCCCATTAATGACGTGAACTTACCATGCCAGTTTAGAGGGTCTCCTGTGATCATCATAACTCGCTGATTGACCAGTTGTTCAGAGCCTCTGTGATCCTCAGAGGAGGCAGCTTCTCGGAGAGTTGACTCTCGATGGCCCATCAATGGCATGATCTCACTGAAGGTTTTTGCATTTGCAGTCGTAGGGTTTTATGTGCGCTTTGAAGATGACAGCGTGGAGTCTGCGAAGGTGGTCAAACAGTGGAACGTGAAGATTATCTCCGTTAGTCAACCCCTCCTTGATCCTTGCCTTCCGCCATCTTCAGCTGCTATTTCCCTTTAATCTTACCTTAAATGGCGTATTTCTGTTAGATAAGCAAGAATAAGCGGCACCAGGACCGGGCGGCGGCGCTGGAGGTGTGGGACCGGCTGGAAGCCTTCATGCGGTCGCGCTCCCATACGTGACGTTTTTCTTCGTGTGCGTGGCGGTTCGTACCACGGGCTCACAGCTGTGCCTTCATCTCAGTGAGGGGCTCTGCTTTCTATTAACCAGTGCGGGTAAGAGTGAAGCCTCGTCACGTTGACACGTGGCTTGTGTGCCACGATGGACTCTAATCCAAAATTAATTTTTCCAAATGTATTTTTTGACGTGTTTCTTTGTGTAAATAAATATTTTGAACTTTTTACTGAGTTTTTGAAAGGCCGTGAGTCTGAACGTGGGAATAATATAAATATGACGCGTGATCGGGTGGGGAGATGGACTGACCAGCGGGAGGAGGCGGGAATGGCTGTCCACCAGAATGCGGACGGAAGGCGAGGCAGTGACGGTGGCGGAGGAGAGATCTCCGCGGCGCTGCTCTCCGCAATCCTCCTTCCTCTCTTGGCCGCCGGATCTGCAACTGCTGAGCGGACGCCGGCAAACTGCGTGGAGGTGCTTGTGGGAGTGGCCCCTTGCTTGGCCTTCCTAGCGGCGCCGCCGATCAACGAGTCCTCGGCACCATCCTCAGCCTGCTGTGCCTCCGTTGCCGCCTATACTGAGGCAGGCGGAAGGAGAGATGATGCCGGAGAGGGAGAAGGTGGCGGCATCGCCTGCCTCTGCCACCTGCTCCGCCGCCCTGGCCTGCTCGGATTTCCCATCGTCGCCGCGCGCGTTCCTTCTCTTTTCGTTTACTGTAACTCGCCGGACGCTGTTGGATCACCCTCCCCTGATGCCGCCGCTGGGTTCAGAGCTCTCTGCGATGGTCCGTGTGGCGACGTCTCAAGCCATGTCCTCCATCTTCTTATGGATTCTTCTGTTTTTCCGCTCTGTTGTACGCCTGCTCTCTCTAACGAGTGCCGTTTCCCCTGTCTAGGCCCAAGCCCTGTCCCGCCCTTCCGCGACAGCCCTGCAGGTACGATCTAGCCGCGAGTCACGGTTCTATGACTGAATTTAAATTGTTTCATGAAATGGCTTCAAGATAATAGTAGGTTCACTTAATTTCATTTGATGGAAAACGAAGGCTAGGAATTGCTTCATTTGATGGCTTCACGATAATAGTAGGTTCAATTCATTTCACGACAATAGTAGGTTCAATTCATTTGATGCACTCTTGCGTGACGTACGAAATCCTGATGTTTTGTCTGGTATTCATTTTGAAAATCTCCGTAATAATGAACTGATCCTACGTAGACGTCTGGCTCGTTGCAAGAAGTTTCATCGGTGGAAGAAACGAGTTTCAGTAGTACATTCTAGTTTGCCCGAGTAGATAGAGAGATCTACTCCCTTATTTGAGATGGCAGATTGATGAATGCTTTCTGAGAAGAGAATGATGAAGAATGAGGCATGCCTTCTTGGTAGTGAACGATGAAGGACGAAGAATGCCATCCCCAAGGTAACCTTTTTTCCCACACTGTTTTGTGTCAGGCTCTCCAGCCTCCAGTTCGCCATGTTCTGAGTTCGGCTCCCCGCCGGGGATCATCTCCGGAGCTACGCGGGTCGACGAACGCAGTGTTCTACTCCGTTTTCACCGCCAACTGCTACAGACCGCCGTCCGTCTCCTCGATATCCTTGAAGAGCTAGTTCGCATGGTCCCCGGAGGAAGATCCATGGAGGCACGTCATCGGACCCCCGGGCGTTTCCGGCGACTGGGTAAAACCCGTGGCCTCCAACTCCGACTCTTCCCTTTTTAATTTCCACCAACTCTTCTCGATCTATCGATCTCGAACAATAAGGATCGCATGCATACAGCAATCTGCTCTGAGTGATTAGTGTAGTTACCCCCTTCGATGAGCCTTTGATTTTCTAATCCACCGAGCGATAGAACATATCGATAGTTGCAAGAAAATCTTATAGTTGACTTTTGAACATCAAATCTTGAAACAATTTGAGGCTAATCGTGTGATAAATGATAATTCTAGCTTGGAAGTCATCTAATCCTGATAAGTCTGTCATTCTTGAGCGAGGGAAAATTTATGGTGAAATAAATGGCAACAAAACTACCGAATCTTGGTGATCTCTGAAACATGGATTCAGATATTTATGTTCCCGCCACAAACCCGTTTCTCGCTCTCTTTGAAGTCTGAGAGCAGACGTGATGGATACCTCTCCAAATCCGTCGAGACGGGCTCCTTGCTTGGTAAGGCCGAGATAGTCTTATTTATACTTGCATAACATCACTCTACATATATATCTTCGTACTTTCTCTGAAACTCAGACGCCGATCAGCTGCTCCCTGGCTTGCTCCTACGAGAGCCTCGACTCGGCCCCTCTCCTCGACGCCTGCTGGGGACCTTCCACGAAGATGGACCTCTTCTGGGCGTTCAGGACCTCATCCACCTCCTTCCTCGGCGCGCCAAAGGACAGCTCCTTCGTTTCCCTCTCTAGCTCCTTCAACACTCCGTTCTCTCCTGCAAAATTCTCAGTGCCACAGCACAGCTCAGAGGAAGCAGAGCTCTATGCAGGAGGATCATGGCGGGGGGACGTCGTCCTACCTGCGAGGAAGATCCTGCGGTTTTCCTCAGCTTGGAGGCCAAAGCAGAGCACCTGGAGGCCCTCCCCGCCGGAGGCGGCGACGGTGACGACCGGTTGGCCGGCGGGGATCACGAACACCTCCCCGGCGGACACCTCCGACCTCACTTTCTCATACCTCGCGCCGCCCTCTTCCGCTGCTTCCTCGCGGCGGCGCCGCCGTACCATCTCGACGTAGCCCTCGCCGGAGATCACCAGGGCGATCCTGGTCGCCTTCGAGTTGTACGACGGAGCTTCCATGGATCCCTGCAAGACCGCGCTGATGATTAAAAGGTAACCGAATTAGTATGGCCCGATGAATCTGTTCTTTCAGTGAAGGATTTACGGCGGTGATGTTGGCCAAGGAGACGACGACGTCGAGTCGCCGGAGCTGGGGGTACTCGCGGGCGGTGACCTCGTGCATCTGTCCCCGGTCGTTCGAGTAGGAGGGCTTCTGTGAGAGCAGCGGAAATGGACTGCGGGTGCCGCTCTGGCCTCCCTCCCGATGGCTCAGCAGGGCCCGTATTTGCTCCTCCGTGACCTTGACGAAGGCACCCTTTTGCTGCCGCCCCAGGATCCTCTCCAGCTCCTCCCTCCGACTCTGCGAGTAGAATAGCATATCGTATAGTGAGGTAGAGAGAGAGAGAGTGAAAGAGAGGGAGAGAGAGAGAAAGAGGGAGAGGGAGAGGGGGAGGGAAGGGGAGAGAAGATGCTGAGAGTAGAATGTGACGAACCGGGCTGCTCAAAGAGAGAGCAAGAGCGTAGAATGTGGAATATCGAGCAGTGACGATCCGGATGCTCTAAGAAAGAGAGTAGGGAAGGTTCAGAGAGAGAGAGAGAGAGAGAGAAACCAACATTGAAAGCAGCCTCTTGGAGCTCGGAGCTGAATGCTCTGAGGAAGGATTCGGGCTCCAGGCCACCGGCTGCAAAGAATTCCTACAACAATAAAGACCAAAAGAACACTCATTTCGAGGCCTTTTTCCCCAAACACCTCAGAAGGTTATTATCTTTCAAAAATATGATTTCTAAAAACATATCATGAAAGGTATTTCTTCAGTACAAAAAAAAATCCACATTTTTGGCATAAAAATGTTTTCATTTTTTCCCAAGTACTAAAATCAACGTTTATCATATTTAAAAAATAAATTTCATAGCATATGATAAATATAGTAATTATTTAGCACAGAATGATCCACATTTCGGCATTTAAAAATATGTTTCCAATTTTTTTCCTGCAATTTCTTAACAGAATAATCCGTTTTTTCTTTTACGTGCAGTTTTCCGTGCGAGAAGAAGGATTTTTTATATGAAAAATGGGGGCTTTTTTAGACGGCGTCCGAGCTTCTTCACCATGTAGTCGCCGGTGGGACTGGAGATGGTCCTCAGTAGGACCGCGACCCGCAGGCTCTCCTTCGCGTCGGCGTTGAGAAGGTAGACCATCGTCCCTGCTGGCACCCACAGTACGTCCCCCTCGCTGATCTCCTGCGTGTCACCGCCCTCCCTGCCACGTGGCACCTGCGTGATCACCCCTCTCCCTCAACGTCGACAAGCCCACATCAGCAACGGCGTCAAACACTTACTTGCAGAGAGGGAGTTGAGTTGTAGCTAGAGAGAGAGAGATCTATACCTTTGAGGACGTAGAGGAGCTCGTCGGCGTCCCAGTGGCTGGGGAGGACGAAGGTGCGGGGGGCAGCGCGGAGGAGGCCGAGGCGGTAGCTATCTGTGGCGCCGCCGCGGAGCTGGGTGCGGCCGGAGAAGGCGTGGAGGGCCTTGAAGCTGCCGTGGGAGGTCTTCGCAGTGTAGGCGAAGCTCCGACGGTCGAAGAAGAAGGGGTTGGTGCCCCCCCTTGTGGCGGCAGCAGAGGAGGCTGCGGGGACCAGCAGGAGGACGACGGCGGACAGCCATGAAAGGGAAGATACCAACTTTGACGCCATTCTGAAGATACCAAGAGAGAGAGAGAGAGAGAAATGGAGAGAGAGAGAGGGAGAGAGGGAGAGAGGGAGAGAGTGAGAGTAGGACAGCGAGAGCGATAGAGAGCGAGAGAAAGAGAGAAAGAGAGAGGCCGGTGAGAGCAGGCTTGACGGAGAGGTGCTGGCGAATTTATAACACGGAGAGAGAGGGAGAGAAAAAGAGAGAGAGAGAGAGGGAGTTGGTGGAATCCTCATGCAGACACTATAGACAAATGGGCCTTAAGTGCAGCCACGCGTAGCCCGATTGTGCTAAAGCGACACGTCCTTAGTTCGGCGCACACATCAAAAAAAGGATCCTTGGGGAGTTTTAACTTGCAGGTGTAACCTCCAGAGCGTGTAATATATTGGGTTTTGGTCCTTAATTATCACAGAAATCTACATTTGGGAACAAAGATGTCAACTGGAGAGGATGAGGATGAAATCCTCCACAAATTGGAAGACTTCGGTGAAGATTTTTTGAACATGCAGCATGAGAGGTATATCAGTAAGATAATCACATGATCGCCTGATATGTTTTTTTGGCCATCATAATAAGAGGTATATTTGAACTTAGATAATTAACTTACAACCTTTATGTTTTTGTTTTGTCAACAGAGCACATGGTTTCTCTCATCATGCAAAAAGAGGTATGATTCTCTAAAGATCCAAGTTCATCTAGTAATTGTCAAAAGCCAATTAGCTGATAATAGATACGAAACGACGTGAGACTTAGCTTTAGTTGAGAACTTAGAAATCTTGCATGATTTGCTACATTACCATACATTCAATGAATCTCAAATATACATGTAAGAAGTTATTATAGAAGCATTGTATTAAGTTTTCATCCTTATCAAGGTCTATAAAGCTGAAAAAAGTAATTCAAGAGCATTTGTGTCCAAAATGCAATATATAATTATGTGAACAGCTATCAATTGTGAATGGTAATGGTTTACATGACTTGACTCACATTGCAAGGAAGATAAGATATCTCATGTAAAGTCATAGTGAAAAAGGTAAAATTTCCAAACTAATAAGTGTATTTATCATTGATTTTAAAAGAGCCATTTAGGATGAATTGAAATCAAAATTATTTAGCTTTTTACACTCTTACCAACTTTTGGTATCCAATTAATTTCTAGAATAAAGAATTATAGTCTTTTGGCATACTTATCCTACTCTCACCACTAACTTCTATCTTAAGTTTCATTGAGCAATAAGACTTTAGATAGTATCTACTAGATTCATGTGTTCATTAAACACATGAGTTCATATTTATAAGGAACTCAGGTTTTCATCAAACACTTGTATTAGATTCATGGCCCTATGAGGTCAATCAAATTAATATTCAATTAATTTTCTCATAACTCATTTGCTACTAGGGGTGGAATGAAAATACTACATATAACAAGTATTAGACTATATGCATGTTGGTCTATATGTGTTAATTACCATCAGTCTATCCTATACTATTCTTTCTTTCTTGTAACTGTTTCTTTTTTATTTTCTTTCTCACATTGTAATTAGCCTTATATTTAAAGCCTTCCTTGACTCAAATAGTTTCATTCAAAGTTCTACTTCTCTAATTCCTCATTCAACATGGTAGTAGAGCTCTCAAGTCATAATAATTTTGAGATTGATTCTCTATTCTAATATTTTCTTTCTTCTACAATTTTATCATTCTACATCACAATTCTTAATTTCTTCTTCTTAGGGTCTTACATTAAGATCATATCTTCTTTCTTTCCAACCATGATTAACACTTCTTTCTTCACAATACAATCAAGAGATTTTTCCATGAAATTTCTTCACCAAAA
This sequence comes from Spirodela intermedia, assembly GCA_902729315.2. Taxonomy (NCBI): domain Eukaryota; kingdom Viridiplantae; phylum Streptophyta; class Magnoliopsida; order Alismatales; family Araceae; genus Spirodela; species Spirodela intermedia. Next base: position 5,607,235 of record LR746267.1, on the reverse strand, counting down.
TTCATTTTGATTGCAATCAATACCAAAACTTTCTAGTTGATATCTTCACACTTCTTAATCGTGATCTTCTAATTTTCATTGCTCCTCCTATCATGATCTTTTGATTTTTCGTTTCTCCTCTGATCATGATTGTGACTCTTTTCTTCTTTCTTGCAATCATGATTTCATTCATATGCTTGAAATCTCTTTCTAGACACCATCTTTTATTCCTTCATCTCTTTATTCACAAAATTCCTCTCATAGGTCCAAAAACTTCATTTCATGGGATCATTTGAGTGAGAAATATTTTTTCAAAAAATATGTCAACTACTATGACATTCAAATCTGATGTTGAAGATTTATTTGGATGAATTTAATCTTCTCACCAAACTCTTAATCGTTGGTATTATCATCTCCCCAAAGTACCACTTAAGTTTCTATTTACTAATAGAAACCTCTTTTTATGATGGAGATATATTCAAATTAGATTGAAAGGAAAACAAATACTCCATCTCATTGATAAACCCCTAACACCTTCTCATTATAATTAGTGCTTGAAAGAGGAGAGTGATCATCAATGGCTTGTGGACAATATGGCTGCTAATGTTGGTGAATAATTTATTTATTTGGACTTTGCAAAAGAGATATAGGAAGCTGCTCATGAGAGTCACACTAAGAAACATGATGATGCTCCAATTTGCAGCCTTAATAAATCTATAACATCACTATAAGGGAATTGATATAATTTAGAATATTATTATGAACTACTTAATCCTACATCAATTAATTGTGACTATATTTTGAATGATTGTATTTATAAATTTTTGAAATGACTAGTTACATAATGTTAATTTTTTCATAGTCATTGTCTAAATCATAAAAAGATGTCATCATTAAATCAAACAATATTATTATATGTTGTGAAGAAAATCATCTTCAACTCTATCTAATAATACTACTAAAGCTGTTATATTTGTCACAAAGATTAAAAGTAAAGTTGCAATACTTTCTACTTCTTTATAGTGATTCGACAAGTCATAAGTCACAAATATTAAATTATTTATTTGTGAAATAACATAAGTCAAAATCTCAATAAGTCTTCTTTTGTAACTATTAAAAGTGATGAGAACATTAGAATGAGACTTGTTGGAAATTACATGACAAATCTACCACTTGTCATCCATCTCAAAATCACCCTTTTGATCTCTAATGGCCACAGCTGAAGACTCTCATCACACCTTTAATAGTGCATCTAACGTTGTTCAACCCATGATTGAGACACCTCATGCTTCATCACCAACTATTTCACTACCTTATGTAAACATAAAGAAACTTTTCATTAAGATTAACTAATTGTGAAAATTTGTTGAGTCTCCTCATATTGTGAGATTTATATCTATTGTCCACCAAGGTATTGAGATAGAAGATTAGATTTGCTAAAGAGCAAGGGGGGCCATATAATCTCTTTACACCAAGATGACATATCCTATCAATTAGAAGTCACTTAGTTTTCGTGTCTTCTATTGACTTCAATGAATGTATGACACTTATCCATCTGTCTTACTCATTCTTCCTTCTTTACATGACAAATTATGTTCCCTCATTTGTTTTGAGGAAAAAACTCATTTTCCTTTATATGTAACACTTGTCAATTTGTCAAACATTGACAATCCACTTTTTCTTCAATTAATTAACATTGTTATATCCCATATGATAGTATACATAATGTTGTTTGGGGACCATCTCTTACTTTCAATATATCTAGTGCACAATGGTTCATTATCTCTATTGATAAGTACACTCATGTCACTTGAATATATTACTAAAGCATGAGTCAAATCTTCAATAGATTGTTCCATCTTTTATGTTCGATGATATACAATTAGTTCAATACCACAATTAAATGATTAAACTCAGATAATACATGACTATTCTAATGCCTTTCTCTTACATAGTTTCAAAAATAAGATATTATTCATGAAACATCTTATATATACACTCTACAACAAAATGGGTTAAGATATATTCATGAAATGACTATGTTCCTTCACATGCCTTGACAAGTTTATCTTCACTTGGCACTTTTTGTTCTTTCTTTCCTTCAATATAGTTATGCACTCATTTTATTTCTTGTCTTTGGGTGTATCAGTTTTGTATACATTCATCATCCTTCTCTTGACAAAATTGACTACAAAATTCATAAAATGTGTCTTTATTGACTATTCAACTATGTAGAAAGACTATAAGTGTTTTCACCCTCACACTAAATAATTTCTTGTTACTATGGATGTCACATTAGATGAGTAGTCTACTTATTTTTCTCTTCTACCTTCCATGAAAGACGTCACATTATCCTCATCTAACATATGTGATTTTCTTCTCCTCATCTCCACATCCTAGAAACTAGTTCTCTCTCTTCTTTCTCTCTTATCAATGTAAAGATTTGGAAAGATCTACTCTTGGCATGAGAATCCAAAGTTAACCCTAGTATCACTTCTTGATTAGTCTTTAATGCCTTTGGCTGACCTCATGTTCATTCCTACTTCTATTGACTGGGATATACATATTGCTCATCATCACGACCATATCCCTTATATAACTACCTATATTTTCATTATTTTTCCCCACTTTTCATACCTTTCTTACTACTCTTGACTCTATTTTCATCCTTGAGACCATTAAGGGAGCATTGACTATTTAAGAATGGAAGAAGGTATTAGATGAAGAATTGACAACACTTATCAAGAATAATACTTTGGATATTGTCTCACTTACAATTAATAAGCGACATTAGGTGTTGGTGGGTTTATATAGTTAAATATTGTGTTGATGATTAAGTTGATCACTGTAAAACTTGACTAATCACCAAAGGATTCACCTAACAATGTCAATTGGACTACATCGAAATATTTGCACTTGTTACTAATATGAACATTGTATGTCTTCTGATTGCATTAACTACTCATTATGGTTAACTAATTTTATAGTATAATGTTAAAATATATTTCTTCATGACAATTTTATTGAAGAGATTTATATGGCACTGCCTCTTTGTTATAATTTGCCACATATTTCTAAACATATGTCTCACTACACAAAATTATTTATGATTTTAAATGATCTCCTTAAGCCTGATTTCGTCACTTTAGTGAGACTATGTGTGGATTTGAATATTTATAGAGTAATAGTGATCACAATTTTTTCTTCAAAAACTCTTGTTCAAGGGGAGTGACTATTATTTTGGTCTATGTGGATGATATTATTATTAGTGGGAATGATTCTAGTGAAGGGGAACTTAAATAACTTAGGAACTTAAGGAATTTCTTTAGCATTGAAGGTCCTCACTCCACTAATATACTCATTAGTCAACAAAAATACACTTGGGATCTCCTAGTTGAAATAAGAATGCAGGAGTGTCAACTTGTTGGAATCTAATTGAGCTAAATTATATGTTTACAACTATAGATAATGTTGAACCAATTAATCAAGGGAGATATCAGATTCTTATTAAGAAACTTTTCTATCTTACTCATACACATCTTGACATCTCATCAACATTTGGGATGTTGAGTTAATTTTTACATGGTGCACATATGCCTCATTTTCAAGCAACATCAAGAGTCATTCATTAAAAGCCATGTCAGAATGTGTCTTATATTTTATCATCATGGTAATTTACTATTGAACATTTATATTGATGCTGATTATGTTGGATCTCTTGATGAAATGTGATATATTACAAGTTACTATTCTTTTATTAGAGATAAGTTAATTTATTGGCACAACAAGAAATAAGATGTTATGGCATACTCTAGCACTAAAGTTGAATTTCAAGCCATGGCATAAGGAGTGTGTGAAAAATTCTAAATTAATAATATTTTCTTTGAGCTCCATATTGAATTTATTGTGGCAATAAATCTACTATTAACACTACTCATGATTTTTAGTTCAGCATAATTGTACTAAACATATTGAGGTCAATCATCACTTTATTAAAGAGAAGTTGGAGTCCAAACTCATGTTCACACCATTTATTACCTCTTTTACTTAATGTGCTAATATTTTTATCAAAAGACTTCATCTCATTTTCAGATTATGTTCTAGGCTGAGATTGTAGACTATCCATTCACCAACTTGAGGAAAAATTTTAGACTATGTACATGTTGGGCTATATATGTTAATGGGCCATCTGCTCATTCTATACAATTCCTGTCTTTCTTTTAATTGTTTCTTCTTCATTCCCTTTCCCACATTGTCATTGGCCTTATATTTAAGGTCTTCTTTGACTCAAATAATTCCATTGATTGATAAAATTTACAAACTTTTTCACATCTAAATCTACCATGCTACCTGTTGTGTTCTCTTCACTCTATGTTGATGATGGAAAAAATGTGGAGCAAGCTAATATCGTAATGTCAAATTGTCATAAGTATCATTCCTATTGCACATAAATCATAATGGATGAAAACAAGCACAAATATGAGTGGAATGTACTCAAAGGGAACATGTTAACTTAAAATCTCAAAATATTCGTGTGTGATGTTCAATAAAAAGACATTTCAGAGACAACCCGTGCAACAAACAATCCAACAAAGCTTACAAGATTAAAGATGAATATTTTTTTCTCACTAAGTAGAACCCTACATAGTTTCAAATGCTGCTCTTCTTTATCAACAATCTGAAAGGTTGGCGTTGAGATTCATACCCTCTCCATTCAGAGCAGACTACAAACCTTGGAATGAAAAAAAGAACTTAGGCCTAGTTCGATCGAGTCTGTTGGAAGAAGTTCATCACAAAGTTCAACATTCTGTACAACTTTTCAGAAACAACAATAGATAATCACTTCTAGCTCCATTCTTAAAGATAACCCCAATTTTTTTATGGTATACATGAAGAACTGTGGGTAAAACATTTGCAATGGTTTGTACGAAATCATCAGATTCTAGGAGCAGGGAACAAAAACTTCTGTTTTTTTTCAGGGGGGAAGGCGCACTGTACAAGCTCTTGGAGGGATAAATGAAAACGATCCGTGGAATTCTGTACACTCAACCTGCTTTGGGCAGTATTGTCCCAGAAAGTAGGTGGCTTCCATATTTGCATCTTCTGCGATAAGTGCTGTGCATCATCAGATGCACAGAGGTGGTCATCTTTTCCAGTTCCGCATCTTCATGGCAGAGATCTTCTTCTTCTTGTTGGCTCGGTGTTTGGCAGCAATCCTCAGCTTCCTCTGCGCATGCCGCATAGGATTTATGACGGCCAAGAGCTTCTCGGCTTGTCTCCTCTTGTCCCTCTTCTCCTTCATGGTTTTCCGTATCTCGTTGTAGGCCCTCACAAAATGGTCTGCTCCCAGAACCCCACGCATCTTCTCGAGAACCTCAGTGGCCAGCTCCTTGATTTCATCTGGAGAATAACGGAGCACCCGAGAAGTGATCACACATGCTTACCAAGTCAACTAAAACTATCCATATTTAGAAGCACTGCAGAGAAGATTGATAGAAAGATGAAAGAAGAGTATGAAGAATATGAAGCACACCTGAGATCACTTTCCCGGAGAATCCTTCACACACCCTGTACAGCGGCGATAACAGCTGAACGGCATAGTCAGTGCAACCTTCATGACCGAGCTGTGAGGAGAGCCTTCTGAAGCAGTCGAAGACCATCTTCGTCTGCAAGAAATTCAGTAGAATCGTCAGACTATCGTCCTCGGGGCTAGTAGACGGATAATATTGCGCACCAAGAAACACTGGGCTCTCACCTGGACGTCATCCCCCGTCAGGGCGATCTTCCCCAGTTTGCCGAGCAAGGGAAGAACGAGGAGCGACTGAGGCTTGGAGTTCCTCCCCTCTGGAGCTTGAGGCATGTCGCTGGCAGTGTGGAACAGGAACGCATTTCTACCCTTTCTGGAGCCGAGAAGCTCGAAGGCATCGAGGTAGAACCTCTGCTCATGGGGACCAAGTGCGGCCCAAAAGGCATGAATGGGGGTCGAGCCCAGCTCTTTCGCATGGGAGTGAACGCCGCATATGGAAAAGAGAAGATTCTGGATGACGAGGTTGCTGGCGGTGTCGTCCAAGAACTGGGCCTTCAGCTGAGCGCAGAATGAGACCGCCAGCAGGAACAGCCTAGCAGGGTTCAGTAAAAGCGCTCCCCCTGTCTCCGATCTCTCGTGACGAATCGATCTCCTGTCAGAGGCTTGTGAGAAGTACAAGGCCAAGAGACGGTTTGAGGTGTTCCTCACCCACACGTGTGGGTGCAGCAAGAACTTACAAATGGCTTCCCAAATCTCCTGGCACACGAGAAACATGAACAGATAAATCATCAGAAAACGAGAGAAATCAGATGAGCATCAACAATGGCATCCTAAATAGGTTACTTGCGAAATAATGGGCTGGCTGCAGACATATTTCTAGCTCGGTAGATAAGTACTACAGTGAAGCTACAGTGAAGTACATGCCACATCCACACACAAGTGATCTGTAAGCAAATGAGAGATGAGAGAGAAACAGTTGGCACCTCAAAACTTGCGTCGAAGTAGAGCTCCGGGCACTGGCAGAGCATCTTTTCCAGCATGAGAAGTGTGGTGTAAGCCTCCTTCCACAGCGGAACCACGTCGGTGCTCCAGTCGGCATCCTTGTCTTTGGTGATGATATCAATCGCTGAGTCCATGATGCATTTGGCGACGGGCAGTACGCTGATGTTATATTTCAAGAAGCCCTTCTTCAAAATGTCAACCAATAGACCGAGGACCTGTAAACATAAAAGGAACCATCATAAGATTATCATAAGCAGTGTAGATCAATAACAGGATGTAATACAACCCAGAAACATGCAGAAAATGGTAGCATCTTGGACATGAAAGATGTTGTAGCTTAGCACGAATGCAACCGGCTAAGGCATTTGAAATGGACAAAGAAATCAGATTTTTGAATAGTTGAGCCACATAGGGATTTACAAACTTTTCCAATGAGAACAGGCAAACATTTCTGCAATTTTTCTAAAATTGGTGTAGGATGATCCTCACCATCCTGCCACAGTTTCTCGGAGATGCTCTATATGTATCTGTACATCTTGCATTTCTGTTAAATATTTTCTGAATTCCTTTTTTAAAAAATTTACAAAGAATGTTGAATCCAAAAGCTTTTGAAAGCTCCATAGAAAAGGAAACTAGATAGGGAGTAAACAAAAAAAATATATATATATATTGGAGACCTAGATTCATGTATGAACCAGTTAAAGAAAATAAACCAGATGCACAGCCAACACAAGTGAGGTATAGCCAAGAGTGATACTTATCCTAGGCATCTTAAGACTTCCCGACATTATTTCTGTACCATGAGAATGCAATATACCCCTACATTTTTAGCATCAGTAAATGAGCCACGAGAATGGCGCATCCAAGTTAATTATCAGCCAGTTTTACTTCGTAGCGGATATTATCCTGTTTCAGTAGATTTCGAGTTAAGCCTACGAAAAACTACTTGCACAGCAAGGGAGGATGCTAGTGAGCATCCAGAAAAGTGTTTAAAGAAGAATGTGAAGTACCTGCGCTGCAGCACTCCACAGATGCTGTTTCTCTCCTCTGTACCAAGATAGGCTGTACTCTAAAATGGGATGAAGTGTTTTCTGGCTAATACGACCAAGCAGAAGTTTTATAACGGTGCCAACCATAGACTGGACATTTTTATCAGTGTCATTAGCTAAAGCAACCACTAAATGAAGGAACCATGACTGAGCTTGGTTTTCCACAACAGCTGGAGGCAATTTAACCAGAATCGCATGAAGCATTTCGAGCACAGCTTCTCTTCCAGATGAATGCTCGTAACTGAAAAGATACCATTTTTTTTTTTTTAGAAAAAAACTAATAGAAAAAAAAAGAAACACTCCTCAGACAAGGGAGACATTCACCTCAAATTTGCTAATAAGAAATCTAGATGCTGTTGTAGACGTTTACTGGAAATATGATAATCTACCAAAAACTGCAACAGTATTTGACTGCACTTCTTCCGAATCGGATCGTCTTGACTTGTTACCATCAATTCCGAAATTTGTACCACTAGATCATAAATCTCATGGACAACCAGCTTTCGTGCAACAATCGCCTTTAAAAGGGACAAGGCAACATGGGAAGGCTTGGCTTGGATATCAATAAAAATTGGAAACTGGACGAGCATCTGTAGTTGATCGTTTGAAAGCGAAACTGTAGTGGTCTGCAAGAGCACAGTGAGCAGTTTTAAACAGGACTGCATGAGTGGACTGGTTACTTTGCTAGATCTTTGGGTGATATCGAGCAGCAAGATCTTGATTTTGTCGGCATGAAGCTCAAGAGATGGCAAAGGTAGCCTTGTTAATGGAATAAGGCATTTGAAAGCAGCCGATAAAATATCTTCATACTTGGAGCTCAGGCAACTTCCCAGCAGTGCAATGAAAGGATCCAACCTAGACAGCAACTCTTCATTTTTCTTGTCCAGTTTCATATTCTTCAAGCGATTATGCAACAATCGAAGGGCAAACAACAAAATAAGGTGAGAACTGCAAAATCCATTACCAATAGGATGAATTTCATCTTTAGAAACGTCAGGGCTCTGCTGATTGTTGTTATCCAGGCGTGTGGATGCCAATTTTACTGTCTCCAAAGCATCACCATCTTCAAGAAGTCCATATATAAATATAAGTAATTCCTTCTCATCAACAGATGGATTAGTTTCAATACCTGAAGCGATACAATTCAACATCTTTTCGAGTTTTGCTTTAGCTTTGATAGTGAGATGATTCTGCAAGTGTTTTCTAATGGGAGACAGCAACTTCAGAGCATGAGTTTTGAACGTAATATTCTGTGAAACCAATTTCAGCGTCTCAAAAGATTTTTTCTTACGCGTCTCTTTCATTCTTGAAGCAAATTTAGCAGCTTCCTCCTCAGAAACTCTTCCAAGGATGTCATTCTCCACTATGAAAAGAATCTCCTCCAAACAAGAGTCCAATGCTCCAACATCAGATTTCAGAAAAAGCTTCGACAAAATAAAATTGAGAGTATATCCTAATACGTGACACTCATAACCTCTTTTTAAGGTTGCCTGCAAGACTTTGACTATAAAATTCAAATAACCAACACCCAACTCTTTCAGGCATGCAGCCAAGACTGACCTTGCTTCATCTCGTATGCTTTCCAAACGACTCTTTAAGAAGTTAGATATGCGTCGAATGATGGTCTGCAGCTGGGACTCCAGAATCTCCTCTGGCAATAACTTCAATATTTTGAGGGCAGCGAGGCTCATATGGGCATTGATTCTATCAGAGTCTACATCTAAGAACTTGTGAATCTGAGGGAGAATCTTGTGTTGAAGGGTATGCTGGACCACATCAGGATCTGCCACAGTTGAGATAGAATTTTTAGTCGTTAATGCAAGTATGTTCTCTTCAACAACATCCTTTGCCCCCTGGTTGCGACCATTACTGCAGAAATGGAATGTGTCTAAAACAGAGATCAAAAGGCGTAGAAGAATCTTCTGCTTGTCTGATTTTGAATGTGTCTTCTGGATATACCACATAATTTTCATCAAAAATGAAATGTAAGCCTTCCACTGCATCTGCCCGGACATAGAAGCCAGTGACTCTATAAATGCATTTTTTAGATGTTCCCCTTTACCACCTTTCACTTCAAACATCATAGTGAGAAACAGAGGAACAAAAACCTTCTGCATCATTTCCTGTGATTAAAAACCAGAATTACCCCGTGAAAAACTCATACGTATAGAGACGAACATAGAACTATTCAAAGCTTAAATCTAAAATACCTACAGACGTTTATTGCAATTAAAGACGTCGTTTTTCTTGGACTAGAAGTTGGACTAGAAGATTTTATAAAAACTTAAGTACCTCAGATAGATTTCCAATGCTGACAGCATTTCTGAAGCATGACAAGGCCTTTGCTCTCCTATATGTCTGTCATCAGAATGAAATTATGGGTCATAAATCATAACTAAGCTTCACATATCTCGAAGAGGAGTCTAAATACAAGGAAAGTTACCTGCAAGTGAAAAATGTTATGAAAAAAATCGACTTCTGGATCTTCACTATATAATGGTCTTAGTGAAAGGAGAGCTGGCACTCCTGGAAGTTTACAAACCATTTCCCGAAGTAAAATAATCCACTCCTGAAAAATGCAGCATCATGAGGAACATTGACAGAGCAGATATTCAAGCAGAGTACACGAGCCAAAAGATCATTCAGTTCTACGAACCTTATGAATAGACATGTCCAGTTCTGTACTTAGCACCTTTTGGCTAGAAATCTCCTTGTTCATTGTTTCACCCATATTTTGCAGAAAAAATTTCGCAATAATTTTCAGAATCTGCTTCCGAGTCCAAACATTAGCATCAACAGTCTCAGTTTCCTTATTCAGCGCATTCCCTAACATTAAACCGTCTGACTTGGCATCATCATGGCCTTTTGCATCACAGCCCAAAAATAAAGCAGCAAAATCTATAAAGGATACAAGAGCCCTTGATGCGGTTTGCCTGAGAATCAAATCAGATGCTATGTCATTAAAGCACTGTGATAGGACAATTGATGCACGATCATGACCCAATGAAGAGAATAACTGCACTGTTACAGCATCATAAGCACTGATTCTCGTGTCATAATCAATTTCATCCAGTTCTGTGGCAGAACTTGCGTTGAGATCATGAACAAGCTTCGCCTGACATGTAAACAGAGTATCTTTCAATGAACTTAAACTCAAAGAAAGAACGAAGTAAAGGAAAATATGTACCAGAAATGCCAACGACGGATCCACAACACTGAGCCCATCAAGAATCTTGCAAATTAGCAATTTGATATCCAGTCTAGCAGAAATCAGAACCATGCTGATTACATTTAGAATTTTTCTCGAAGCCACACTATCAAGCATAGGCAACATCCCTTCAATAACATGCAAACCTTCAAGGCATTCATCTGAAACATGTAAAAGTAAACGACTGAGTGTCTTGTCACAAATATCAAAATACAGACCACGAGGGCTTATGAGAATCTCTCACCAGAATTTAGACCTTTCTTCCCGAAAAAGGGGAGCATAATATCAATAAATTCCCTTGCAATTGATGTTTCGTTAACATATCTTCCCAATAGCTTAAATATCCTGATCTCTTCCATAGCCGGCCAAATTATCGTTTTCCTATAAATAAACAGCTCTGTGATAAAGATTCTATAAAACAGATTTGTGTAGCAGCGAACTTTTGTCACAAGGACATAAAAAAATGCCTCAACCACAAGTACATATATAGAAGCATGAAGTAAATGAAGAGCAGCAAATAAGTTAATAGAAAAAATCTATGAAGTTTTGAGATCAAACAATTCAATAACATCACAAAAGGCACTGCTATTACTTTATCACAAAAAGGTATTCCAGATTCTTCAGAGGGTATACAAGAACTACATCCTGAAAAAAGCTAAACTGAATCTGATACGCTCTATCTTCTCTAGACAATCAAGAACAGTTCTCCTCATGTCTCAACCTCAGGTACGTCACCACTCATTCTTCATTAGTTGACCAAAATCCTAGATCACTGTGGAAAGAGCCTCAGATGCATGCCTAGTAGAAGGTATTGAAGTTTACGACAGAGAAAACGTGAACTGCAATTTACGAAGACCAATCTGTAGGAAAAAACGGGTTTCTATCAAAGTAACGCATGAAGAACAGGGATAAAGTTTAGAGTCCCCATCATGAGACCAAATCATCTTCTTTTCAAGAGCATTGGACGAAGAGAAGATACTAGGTTGCTTGATTAAGGTCATTGCCCCAGTCTTTCTTCTCCCTCATTATATGGCAGAATTGCGACAGGCAATTCCGGCCTACTACTGTCCAAAATACCCTTTTATCGGAGGTGCAATATTTTCTTCCTTTCGTATACAAACTACAAATATAAGCAAAAAAAAGCATGAAAAGAACTGGTAAACCACAGGAACAGTTTACTGCAAACCATGTCCACCAATCCATCAACAGCTGTAATAAGAAACGTATCGATCAGATCGACCACTGCTCACCCAGGTATAAATTATAGACTACATGAGAATCAAAATATAGAACCGAAAATCTGATGAACAAATACCATAGCACTGCATTTTCTCAATTGTCATTCCATTGAACATCTAATTTCCTAAACAATTAAACTTCCCTTGGAAAGCTATGCTCATATGCGTCAAATAAAATTATGAACCACTAAACATAAAAACGAACGAACTGTGATAAGATATTAAAACAAACAGTGAAAGCTAACATATTGATTGACACAGAAGCGTACCTCTGAGACACCCTGCGACGTTGAAAGAACTGACAAAGGCCAGAAAAGAGATCTTTGAGATGAGGCATAAGAATTTTTTTTACTAGGTCATCTTCATGGTCCAATTCACTATCCAAGACTAGAAGATTCTCAACAAAGCTGAGAACAGAGGAGGTAACACTCTCAGATGCAGTCTTCACAGTCAGAACTGAAAATATGTTGGGGAGAAACCCATCCAGAAGTGAGATACATCTTGGGTTTTTGCTCATTGCAACGAAGCATAAAAGCAGAGAACTTGGGTTTTCACTCCCCGAAATATCTTGTATAAAACTGTCAATCAAAGGCTTCACAGATGAAAAAAAGATATCCCATATCTGTAAGCAAATATGATGGCTTCCATACTTATTCAGAGTGAAACAGAAAATCTTTAAGCATAGAGACCGCAAATCCTTTGCCTCTGAATTTGATCTTTTCCTACCTTTCTCCTCCTTTGATCTCTTTCTCTGCACCATAGCATGAAAAAAGATGAGAGAAAAAATAAAGAATACTCTTTATTTCCCAACTTTCTATACAATTGGATTCCTCCCTTGTAGAGCATAGCTAGGCAGAAACATTCATCGAAGAGGAACCTTAACATAAATTTTCGCAGAAGATATTGTGAAGAAAAGAATATTTTGATGTAGTTACTATAGAATGATACTCATTGTTTGCTAAACTTTTCCTGCAAACATAATTACTTCATGGCTGGATATAGTTACAAAATTATGTTTTAATTATTTGAGCCGCAGGGACAGTCTCACAGTTATGATAAACTATGAGGGTGGGTTTGCTGGGGAAACGTGGTAATCTAGGAAAAAAATGAATATCATCCTAACTTGTGAATAGAGCAACCCACTAAACTGCAAAGATCAAATGCCCATCCAACCAACAGGTTAGCATCAGGTGTTTTTTTCCATGGCAGTAATGGCAGTAATGAAAGAACGCAAAGATAAAACCTTTAATTAAAAAATGATAATGTGATATTGCACAATCCAAGCCATGTAATTGAAAAAGGGACAAACTCGATATGATTTGGTTGACGAGAAAATATGGACTCATACCTTCAAGATATTAGTTGAATCATCTTCAATGCCAGAACAAGCGGTGTCTCTGGGAATAGAGGCGCTATCTGTGCACCACTCCAGTATCTTGACAACAATGGCCAGGAGTAAATCAAGAAAGGGTTTGACATGAAACTCGTCAAAACTTCTTAGAATATCTACAACCACGTGCAAAAAACTGAACTTCTTCTTAGAAGAGAGACCAGCAATCATCGTTGAAAGTAACTCAGTCTGAAGAAAAGATAATGGGAGTGCCAGGAATTTGTCAAATAGAACATGAAGCTGATTTTCATGAGCACTAGTCCCATCAGCACTTGAAAATAACGGCTTTAACAATAGGGAAAAAAAGAGGGGAAGCTCATTAACATCCAGCTGTGTCAAGAAACAAAGGATGGCTCTTCGATGATTTACACTTGCGTGCTGAAAAAGATAAAAGATACATCAGTGGTGATGATTTCGAAATATTGGGACGACAAACAGGTAAAGACCACCAGACCTGTCATTTCCATACCTTACGTGATGCTAGTGTCTTCAATTTTCTGACTTTGGGAACTAGAATTCGAATTACTATAGGAACTAAGAAACCTCTATGGGCTTCTTGAATTTGGGAAGATTCTTTTGCCAGTGTCCACGTCGTCAATTCCTCTCTCAGATTTTTTGCAATAATGAGATTTTTAAGATGTTGACCATATGGGAGCAAATAATCATCTTTCCAGTTCAGCATACAATCTAACACTTTTAACTGAGTGTCTGGATCAGTATCATCAAGAAGCCTGTGAAGACCATAATATCCGAAAAAATTGAGATTTTAATAAACATAATATTAAAGAATCCACATAAACAGAAAAACAGCCTCAACCAAAACTCAATTGACCTGTTCATCAAAACATTCTTAAGAACTTGGCTGAGATAAAGGGACCGAGAATTATGCAGTAGCCGAAGCAGATTCAGCCAATCCTTCAGAACCGATTTCCATCCTTTGCCTAAATAGTTTTCGAGTCCAAACGAACCTCCACTGTTATTTAAGTGCAAGTTAGGAATAAAATAACCACAAAAACTTAGAAATTAAGTCATGGAGCTTGAAAATAGTGAAAAACATTAGGAAAGATTGCAGCAGCACACCTCGAAACATCAACATTTTCCAGGCCTAAAAATTTCAAAAATAATGGTACAACTTGTCGAGACCGAGCTTCAGCAATATCCGGCACTTTCTGCAGTGTCCGAATCAAAAGACCCAAGACAGTACCCCGTGGCGTGCTATCAGAATGGGTGGCCATAGACAAGTTGAAGCAATTGACTAAACCTGAAAATCCAAACAGTTTTGCGACTTGCCATATTCAGAGGCCTTGAACAAGTTTTTCATAAACAAAAATTCAAAAGATTACATGGTAAACACAAATGTGAGCGTAGTGGGCATTTATCACAGGGATCAGCAAGAGAAAACATTTTCACAAAAAGAAAGTGAAAACACCAGTAACACATTTACAACAGCAATACGCGCTTCTGAATACTAACTCTAAACAAATAAGACGAGATATAACACTGTAAAACGAACAAGTGCAATGGTGCAAGAGTGGACAAGAAAACTGAATAAACATAGGAAGTGAATAAGCTAAAATACCTGGAAACAAAACCGGACTCCATCTCTCAAAAGAAATGAAGCAGAGAGGATTATGATGCAAGAAGGGATGAAGAACTGTGAACGTGAGGCCATAGCTACTCGGAAGCCTCCAAAACTTAATATCCTCAATAGAGGATAGTATAAAACTTAATTTTGCAGAAGGTTATTGAAATCCGGACTTTTAGAATCAGCAAAAGTATGAAGTTTACGAATGGATTGTGTAGTAAGAGTCAGTTTCCGAAAGATAAGTGGCCCGGAGCAGACCACCCATGCAGAAATTGGGTCCTGCTAAAAAGAATTGGGAGATTTCCAATCACGGACTCAAAACGTTCTTTTAAAGCTCTCCATATTCCGAATAGAAAGGTCTTTATCCGGACATTCAAAAGAAGAGGTCGGGTCTCATTCTCCCCTGGGCTCAAATAAAAATCTCATGACCAACGCAAGATACAGAAGTTCAAAAACAACAATAAAGATTGTTAAATATGAACTGAATTCATGAATCATGCAGTAGCCCATTCTTCGTTTTCGCATCAATGATCAGAAATGAAAATAAATCGGCTTCCATTGCAACTTATCAATACTTCTGTATTGCACGAAATAAAAGAATTATTTGATAAACACGTGAGGAATCGATTTATACCATTTGGCTTTGGATGGTCAGTGCTCATCATATCCACTTCACCAGCAGAGAGGAATTTCAGCTGAACGTTTTCTAAGCATTCGATGAATTGGTTCCAAGCTAGATCCTTGTGCCTGCCAAGGAGAACACTGAGGCATTCTATAGCTGGTTCCCAAAGAGAGCCAAATCTGTTGTAGACAATCCCAATAAGTCCATTTAAGAGAAGAGGAACATAAGCGTCATTAATCTTTCCTGCGGCAATGTTCATCTGTATCTTAGAAATTAAAACAATAATAACCCTGCTTGTAGAGACGGAAGAAGGAGTTTCTTCAATCGATAGAAGCAGAGGAATGACCTGATTTTACAAAGTGGAATGTAAGTTGACAGTAAAAGACCATCCATAAACAACAAAATAAATTCAAGAAAAGGAGAAAACATACATTCTCATTTCGAGATTCTGCAAGGACGAACCCAGATGGCTCGGTTTTCAGTTTCTTAGATGGGCGCACGTCATCCTTGGATGGTTGCTTATCTAAAAGTGCAAAATGAGATAAAATTCTTAATGTTGAAGTACGGAGTAACTTATCAGATTGCGATAAATTTTCAGCAAATATTTTGATTGCAGATGCTGAACACTCATTGTTGAAGTCTATGAAGTCAAGTCTATCTTTCTCAGTCATCAACCTACCAAGAGAAATAAGTTCAAGTTAGAAAAAAGTAGAAACATAATACAGAGTCACCATATATTAACCAATTCTGTGTAAAAATATAGAAAATCAAAAGTCAACTAGATAAAAAACAAAAAAAAATGAGGTTCAGCAAACAATGATGTGCACAGTATAAACATTTAAACCGAAAAAAGATAAAAAAGTACAAGAACGGCAATCTTAGGGAGACCAAGAATGTCCATTATAAATTTCCACAATCTAGGTTGGCTGTTGTGACCCTAGTTGAAGTTTTTGGGCATATATAAGTTGGAAAAAAGGAAAAATCCAACAAATTAAAAAAGTCATATTTCGCTATGTTCCGCCAGCTCCAAGGAATTTTAAACTGAATGCAATAATATTCAATAATATTGATAACAAGAAATATGACAACAAAAAACAAAATAAAGACAGAAGCCATTATCGACGTTCATATTGAATAATCAAGATACATCACCATACCCAAACTGAGAGTCGAGATATTCCGCAACAGCAAATAACAACTGGGAAGAGGACTTATTTTTTCCAGCAATATGCAATATTTTGCTTATTTCTGCGTGTCCAGCTTTGCGACCAGCTAACAATTTTTGATATGACACCAATGAAGCAGCCGCTATGCTCTGCCAAACTGTCTTTGAAAGACCTGCAATTTCATCTGAAACAACTTGAATAAGACTATTATCCAGAGGATGTAATACGAGAGAATTATTCACATTCAAAAAATTATTTCACCAGTTTCAGCTGATAATAGTTGAGTGACAGCTTCAATAAATTTTGTGATCAGCGATAGCTTCTCATTTGAGCAAAAGAAATGAGAATAGTTTTGCAGAATTCCCCATAACATAGCGAAATTAGAATGGCAAATTGTCAAACCAGGTCTTTGGCTTGCCTCTGCAGAAACCTTGGTAATCATATTTGACCAAAAACACAGTTTTTCATCAAAAAATCTACGTATCTTGGAGACACTATCCTTTGACTGGCCGATGAAGGAATCAGAACAATGAAATTCTCCTGCTTTCTCAAAGAACACCAACAGAAGATAAAGGACTTCGTCAGGTGATGATATAATCCGATCATCCAAGGCACTGCACGTTAAGAAAAGAAAACAAAGAAAATTAAGAAATAAATCAATGCAAACAACGAATAAAAGAATTACTCAAAAGTACCTAATAATTGGCATTTTGAATGCATTTAGAACAGGAGAATCCTTAGTAAATACTTCTCCAATGAATGAAAGCAACCTGAAAGCAAAAAAAACATACGTCAAAATATTGAAAAATTACAAGTTGAAACACCTGTATCAGCATCTGCAATTGGATTAGCTGATAATCCAATACAAGATATTAACCTTAATTACCTTGGGTTTCCACTCTGGAAGATAGGGCTCCACTCTAGCACAATCTGAGATGTAGCTGATAACTCATTAACAATAGATTGCACATCAAGAAGGCTAAGCATTAATTCGAAAACCTTGTTGACAGTCTCAAGACAATTTTCTACATTGGAAGTAGTAGGTGTAATGTATTTCTTCACGAGCGATGTGATGAGCTCAAAAACTGGTAAGTAGTCTGCATTTATTGGACCAAATTGAAGTATAAGAAAAGACTAATCGAAATGTGTATGGGAGCATTAAGACCGAATATCAGTACTACAGTTAACATAACCGTGGTAAAAATAACAGTAACACTTACCACAAATATTGGCCCCTTTCCTTAATTGAACAATGAAAACAAGTATCGATAATAATCGGTTTAAATGATCTATAAACCCACTGTCATCACTACGGCGTATTTCTTCTAGTAAACAATTGCATGCCAAATTTAACTCTTTTGGCTCAAGTACTTCACATAATCTCTGGAGTGTCCCGTTGACCACATCAACAACAGCGTCTGAACCAGAAAATGAAGAAAGACATTTACTGGTCAGTAATTGATCAGCAGAAACTCATCACAGGCTATATATAGGCTACAAAAGTAAGTGGACAAATAGACCTGAACCATGTAAAGCCAAACACGGAACTTGAGAGTACTTAAAGAGCAGGCTTTATTTCACTTGTTTGAGTCCAACAGGACATTAAATGGACGTACCGGGATAAATAACCGAAAGAAAAAAAAATAAACAGAAGGAAAGCATATGTTATTCTCATTCCTGTCTGATCCTCCCTTTTTTCTTAAAGTACAGTTTATAAAAAATTTCACGCAGTAAATTGATGATGATTCCATAGAGATCATAGAATCAATCTGCTGATGATTCTGCTGTCCGTACAACATCAAATATCCATTTTTATTTCTAGGAAAAAGATAACTTCATCTATCAAAACATAAATTAAGTGTGAAATATTTACAAAACGCTATCTGAAGAATAAGCCATTCGGACAACCAAGCACACTTGTGTTCATGACTTGAAAATTTCTCCTTTTTGTGGTGAGCAGGTCTTGGACATTATTTTCAGTAACCAACAGACTGTTAATTGGAATCAGTGTCCTTTTAAAATATTCCACTGTTACTAATTGTCTTTTAACACTTCAAGGTATAATGGAATGCAACAGAAAAAAACAGACCTAAGGTTAACAAAATACAAAAATGTACAGCAGCTAAACAAAATAATTACTCTTACATATGGAACAAGGGGAACAATCACGAACTTTTACATATATGGTAAATGATGTGCTAGATTTCAGGTGGCACGCTGCAAGGCTAGGAGAATCATGCACACTAGAAAAAACTTCCAAGAATCATATGAAACTGAACCAAGAGGTTTAACATTTGAGGGCCAAACGTGGAACGTGAATGAAATGCATCAGATGAAAGCTCATAATCAAAGTCTGCTCGAACGCTAATGAGGAGCAAACTACTAATACGATGACAATCGCAGATCCACTGGACATGTGAGACGACAATTCTACTAAGAGTATTGTAAAACTGCTAACACACTCGAAAGAATAAAGAATATGTCATTTCTAGATAAAATTTACGAGAAAATTGCTAATCAAACTCTAAAGATGAGAAATTCTGCCAGATAGTAAAAAATGTCACATCGAAAAAATGGAAGAATAAACAATTCGTACTCTATAGAAAGAATCATGCATCAGTTACAAAGAAAGACGGTGTTCAGAGAGATCACCGTGCAAGTCGAGAATAGATTTATCCATCAGTAACCGCAGAACCTGCTCCGCTTTAGAGTGGAGCCTGGAAGAAGTCCCTATCATAACGTGCCATAGCAAAGCGCTGGCCCCAGTTTTTCTGGTCTCAGAGGAATCCTCTGCTGCTTCCGTAACAACCTTTCTAACACCTTAACATCAGCAACAAAGAAATCAAGTTACTAATAACACACACATACTGCAAATGTGTAAGTACATCCACCCAAGAAATGTCTCAGGTGCAAAGGTATTAACTAAGGTAATTGGGATGCACATTGGACTGGCTAGACCACAACAAATGAAATACAGCCAATTTCATCCTACTTTCCAAATCAAATAGATAGGATAGATAAGATATTTGTTATAAACGTCCATGCGATATTACACAGCTTCTAAGGCAGCAAAGGCAATTATGATGGGCAACTACTTCACTGCCTAAGTAACAAGGGATAACAACTAGCAAAGCCTAGTTTTACATAGATTACAACAAAGAATCGTGTATTTAACATATCAGGTAAATTTCACGTTAGCTTAATTCAAATTTAATGTTATTTGCGGCCAAGTCATATACATAAATTAAAATTAAAATCATTCACAACTGTAACACATTATCCAACACCCCACGATCACTGATATCGTTAGTGGTCCTCTGCCCTAGTGATAGACTGTGTTGAGTGATTGTTTTACGAAGAGAAACATTTTGATGCAGTCAACCTTAGTACATATTTTGTTGATTGATAAATTCTACACCCTCATAATCCCAGTAGAATGCTTTAGATTGATGAACTCAAAAATTGCACAAAGCATATATGATTTTATTTTTCACGCATAAATCTTAGGTAAAACAATTACTCAATGACATTACATTGGATTTCTATTTATTAAGTAAAGTACCTAATAAGATGATAAAGCAGGCAAATTTCCCAACGCACAAAGGTAACCAAGGGGAACAGCACTTACATTTGCCCACCTAATTCCCCAGTGCCTAATGCTCCAACATGCTTAGTCGTCCAGATAATACTGTGAAATTTTTGATGTGATGAAACAACAGAATCTTAATCCGGTTTATCCTCTAAAGTTTGAGAGACAACAAACATCTAATGAGGACAACCTGAATGGGTGGATGAACGAAAAACTCAACTCCTTATATTTCCAGCCTGAAAAATCAACGCACCCAACCAACCCTCCAATGCCCACCCCCAGCAACTCCACTATGAATGTTAGGAATAAAATTATCCATTATCAACTCGATTATAATTCAATGCTTTTGAAAACCGAAGAATAATTTCCATAACATATCATAAAAACACACAGGATATCTCTTTGCCATCACCCGTCATTGTGATTAACTCGGTCAAACAAGATATGGCTCCTTAATCCTGTTATCATGGGCTGTCTGATGTGTAAGTATACCCTCATTTGGTTGTGCAGACTCACCAAACATGGAGAATCTGTTATCAATTGAAGAAGACTCCTCTTTCTGTTTCTTGGATTCTCAATGTTTATTCCTGTTTGGTGAGTCTGAACCAAATGAGGGTACACTCGCACATTAGACAGAGTCCATGATAACAAGATTAAGGGACCATGCCTTGTTTATTTCTCGGCAAAATTTAGGAAGGAGGAAGGATGTATTTTAAAACAGAAGTAATCATGTTGGCCATCAAGCAGGAAACAAACAACAGTCTGCAACACAGAAATGCTGGTGCCAAATTCCTAGAAACAGAATGTCACAGAATCTGGCACAACAACATATAAATATGCATTGGTCCCAGATTCCTAGAAACAGCATGTCACACAATCTGGCACTACTACATATAAATATGCGTTGGTGCCAGATTCCTAGAAACAGCAAGTCACACAATGATCAAATCACAGGTTTCATCTCATTGTCCATAGTTGAGAACTTGCGTACCTTCAATAACTTCAGTTTTTGGAGCACTCCTTAGCAAGAAAGAGAGAGCCTCTGCCATAAATTCTTGGATGTAATGGTTTGGATAATATCTCAAATCAATAGTGATCCTTCAACAAAATTGGAGGGATAGTTACTAGAAGATACACGATTAACTGTGGACATCATCTACCAATAATAATCGCACAAAAAAGTATGGGCATGACACTTACTGGAGAACGTTAGCAATGTCTTTGATTAGATACTTCTGCAAATACATTAATATATACGACCAGGATGTGAAAACCTAACATCAAAAACACAAATTCAAAATGACGCCCTCTTTCAAGTAAAGATATTAGAATCAATGAGTCTGCAGATGTCATAGAAGATACCTGTTCAAGAACATCAGAGTCTCGTTCACCCCCATTCTCAAACAGCTCAATAAAAGAATTAACAAGTCTCTGCAAAAGTCTGCAAGAATACTCTTAAAATAACATTTTTGAAGTATGTTACTAAAGGCATGATCGTTTGACCAGAAAAATCAATCAAAAAGTCATCTTCCGCAAAGAAAAACATATACAAGACCTCATTTCGATTTCTGGGCGCAATTCAGCACAGAAAGGAAAGTTACTCAAAAGTCCAAACACCACATAACATTATGCATTGTTACTACCAGGATGGAGCTCAAAGTCTAGTTTCTAGCAGATGAACGAAATTTTCCTCTGATTGAATATCGAACGTCTCAAGGTCTTTTAAAGATGGGATCTGATCTAAACTTAATTGCATTCTAAAAACACAAACTGTTTCCATTCACTTTTATCACACCTCCAGATTAATGGTAAAAGCCATGAAAAAGTATGCATCATCGAAGAAGTAAATAACAGCCTACCACTTCGACTGTAGATCTCGAATAGAATGGCATAGGACATTAAAGGGTATCGCGAAAAGAAGAATGTATTTCAATTAGTGAACCATCGAATGTTCCAAAATCTAAAGTTTTCTTGCCCTCAGAAATTGAAAACTTTGATGTGTTCAAGCCACGCTCATAAGAGAAGTAGTGTTTCAAACAAAGAAAGTCTTTTCAAACGAGAAAGGATTCCATACAATTCATGCAACGATATCCGCCCAGCATCATATAGGAAAGCAGATAAATTGACAAAGTTGCAACCACTGTTCAGCAAAAATTTCAGTATCATATATGTTCTTTCAATACAGATAGTTAAGAGATTAAGAAGAAGAATCTTACGGTAAAAAATCTTCTAAAATGTCCCTAGAGAAGGACGCAATCAACCTGAAACAGATATTTGTGCCATAAGCGATATTTCTTCAATTATCGGATTCAAAAAAATATATATCAATTATATATATAGGATAAAATTATCAGACTCATAAGAGAATCAAAACCTTCATGAAATAATTGCCAACATAAAAATGCGATAACAGCATAGCATGGAAAGGGAGAGAGACTGGCAATTAACATCTGCTATCACAACCAAGAGTTACTTTTCAGCTTGGAATTTCAAAACAGAGTCTAACCCGCACTCGAAGTTCTCAGAAGTAAATTGAAAACTAAAAACTACACAGAACCTCACCAATTTGCATAGCAGGGATGAAATTTTATCGGAAACTATAAAGTGAGTGGAGGTTCCACTCTCAACAATTGAGACGTTTCAGATCTCCCTTAACTGTTTTCAGTTTCTTTGAACCAAAATCAGTAGATCGTTTATGACAAGGTGCTCGTGAAATACTCACAATACCCTCTTTACCATAAGAAATATTCCCAAAGGATTTTTTTTGGCCACTTTTCGCGAGCATCAAACTTCGAATATTAATCTTCTGCAGCAATACCCACGTAAAGCGAAGTTTTATCTTCATAAAGCGAAGTAGACATGAGAAAAAGGATCCAGGGTTCAGCTACTTTTCTTGTTAGACTCCTCAAGGAGTAATAACTTACTGTCTTTCCTTCCAGACAAGGCCACCATCTGGTGCATTGTTATTTAATACAAAAGATTCGTTCTAAAGTGAAACCACATATTGATCAGGTGGATAAAAATTTGTAACGGTTTTAATATTAGTATTGGCATACTTTAATATAACATTAATATTGTAAACCTATTCACATGTCAGCTTCCAACCCCAAGAAGCACACTCCCAAAAAATATATATTATTTTATGTTGATAA
The DNA here is from genome assembly GCA_902729315.2 of Spirodela intermedia. Lineage (NCBI taxonomy): Eukaryota > Viridiplantae > Streptophyta > Magnoliopsida > Alismatales > Araceae > Spirodela > Spirodela intermedia. Next base: position 5,583,728 of record LR746267.1, on the reverse strand, counting down.
TGATTCAGTTCACGCTATTGCACTGATATGTATCAGTCATAAACCCCTCAAACCCAACGATTCTCCTGATGCTTTGGATGAAGCTGGATCTTAGTGTTTTCGTCCAGCACGCATTTTTATGGACATCCAGCTGCTCGTTGTGAAAGAGATTTACAAAAGCACCAAAATAATCTCAAAGAATAAGATGTGTTAGAATCAAACTAGTACTGGATGTGCTATGCTGACAAGGGTGTAGAAATTCAAGGGGCGGAGAGGGAACTGAGAAAGGAAGGGAGAGAGAGAGAGAGAGAGAGAGAGGGGGGGGGGGGGGGGGAGAGAGCAACGACGTCAAAAAGAATGGGAATGAAGTAGGGAAGAAAAGAAAAAGGATTCACCATGCTTAAAAACCAGCGAAGAAAATAAATATGATAAGGATGACAAGGAAAAGAAGATTTGAAGAGGCTTATGAATCGGTTGCTATTTTTTTACTTTTTCTGTTTACTCTGTTTTCTAGTCTTCTATTTTTGTTCTCTGTTTTCTCTTTCATTCCTTGAATATGTTTATGAAATTCAATGTTGGCAACTGATTGCATCATCCATATAAAGGAACAGTCCAACTCAACCTAGCTACCCAATTCAACCAAATTCTATGCCCATTTCTAGTTATCCAAGCTTCCATCTGGATACTGTATCAGGTTAACCTACTTGATATTCAGTACTTAAATAGCACAGCAACGTCCGCATATTCTTGATGTTCTGAGGCAAGGAAGAGGTAACTCCGCCGCTGTTTGACTATCTTCAAGAATGCCACAATACAGAGAATATTTAACCAAATTTGACCAGTGATTTTAACTTTGGTCATCGTTTTCGTAACTGCTGATCAGTCAACAATCGACCAAAAAAAATTCTGCTCCTAAAGGTATTCTGCTGAGCCCTCTTTTTCTTTCCCTAAGAAAGAAATGTTTTTGTCAAATTTTAGACTAGACACCGTGCCAGCAGAGTAAAAATTTCCCCGCACTTTGGTCTTTGAGGTTCTAAGCTTTCCAACAAAGAGCATGTTTTTCATCGACATATTTATAAAATATTATTTTCCGTTTTAACTAGGTGGCTTCACACAACTGAATAAACAAGAAACCCATACACTAATTCTACGGCGAGAAGGCTCAGTCAAAATTTTCAACCTAAGATCACACTAACTATTCAGTAGCACCGGAAAAAAAAACCTTGGATGACTGACCTGAGTATCGGCTCGAGAGAGAGCTTTGCCTTCATGTTTACCCGGGAAAGCAACTCCGAAAAGATCTTCTCCTTGTGCAGCAAAATCTGTGGCAGAGTCTGGACGAAGGGCATCATCTCATCGTAAAACGAGATGAAGTCCTCTGCGGTATTGAGCTCCTAATCCACAGAAACCATTTCGAAAGTGTGTCAGGTGAAAATCAGCCAGAAAAAACGGAAAAAGGCAACAGGTTTGGGAAGCATGCCCGCCACTCCAGGAGGCAGTCTCGGAAGAAGGAGGATCCCTCGGACGGCTCCGCCTTCACAGGGTCGAGACTGCGGAAGACGTCGATTTCAATCTCGTTTACTCTTTGCGTGAAGGTCTTAAACTGCAAAGCAGAACACGAGAGAAATAATTTAATCGCAGGAAATTCAGTAGGCACCGTGAAGGACACAAAACCACAAAGGTTCAAGGCCAAAGCTCGAGGGCAAGGCCAGGAGCTCGTGGACATGCCCACTCACCACGAACCGCCTCCTCCCGGAGGATGTGTTGAGGCATTTAACCCCCTGAGTCGCCGCCATCGTAGAGGGACCGCCGGAGACGAGGAATAGTGTGGAGGGAAGGGGAGAAAATTTTATGGTCTCTGAGATGCCGGCCTCGACTTCCTCGAGGGTTTTGGAAAGCTTTTCCCCGCGATAATCTCAGACTCCTCCCTCCCCAAGTGTCCGAGACTCTGGAGGCTCCGGCGAGGAACCCGGGAACCGCGAGGCCATCGCCTCAAGGGGTTTAGGGTTTAATAAGAAAGAGTCGTAACCAATCACCCATCGACACGTCATCTGAGATCTGTAGAAGACCATAAAAGGGAAAACGGGCCGCCCCGACATTAAAGCGGGCCTTGGGCTTTTTCTACAGGGGGACGTTACGAAGCGGGCAGATAGAGAACAGAGACAGACGAAGGGAAAAATACTGGGAGAGAAACAGAGATAGAGAGAGAGGGAGGGAGAAACAGATATAGATAGAGAGAGAGAGACAGAAAAACAGAGGGAGGGAAAAAAACTAGAGAGAGAGAGAAACAGAGAGACAGAGGGACAGGGAGAATCCGAAAGAGGGAGGGAGAAACAGAGAGAGAGAGAGACGACAGGAGAAACAGAAAAACAGAGGGAAGGAAAAAAACGAGAGAGAGAGAGAGAAACAGAGAGACAGAGAGGGACGGGGAGAATCCGAAAGAGGGAGGGAGAAACAGAGAGAGAGAGAGAGAGACGACGGGAGAAAAAGAGATAGAGAGAGACAGAGACAGAAAAACAGCGGGAGGAAAAATACTGAGAGAGAGAGAGAGGAGAACAGAGGGGGACGGAGAGAATCAGAGGGGGGAAAGAGAGAGAGGAGGGAGAAAACAGAGAGAGAGAGAGAGAGAGGGACAGAAACAGAGAGTGAGGAAAGAGAGACAGGGAGGGAGAAACAGAGATAGAGAGAGATAGAGGGAGAGAAACAGAGAGAGAGAGAGAGGCGGGGGGGGACAGAACGAGAGATAAACACTGAGAGGGAGAAATACAGAGAGGGGGAGAGAGAGGGAGAGTTCCGGGCTTCGTAAGAAATGAACCCAAAATCCAGGAGTTGAAAGCTACAAGGGGTGGTTTTTCTGCGATCACCGCCATCCAGCACTCCCTACTTCATCATCTCGGAATCGCACAGAGCCTGACGTATTCGTTCCGAGCCACTTCAAAGCTCCACTGCCGCCATCTTCTAGACTCCGAGACAATCCAATGCTCTTATGCTGCGCTATGAGGGAGACGATCGAGTGGGGAGAGATCTGCTCCTTGATGCGTTCGGGAAGTTCGTTTTGAAGATCTCCTGCGGGGGCTGCTTCAACTTCCGACGATCCTTTTTCTCTTCGGCGGCGACCTATACGTCCACCCCCCCCCCCAACCCCTCCGGTGGGGTTCCGCTCCTTTCCTTCCCACCCTGTTTGAAGAAGCTCTAATCGCCGGACATCGCAACCTGCATCCACTCCCCGTCGCGGTCCAATCTGGAACCCTTATATCTTGATTCCAGCAGTCAGGTTCCTGCCAACCGGCAGACCAATCAGCCCCAACGGCAGGCCATCGGAGGTGAGTCAAACCTCATTGCCGAAAATGGCAGGTTCTCATTCTCAAGTTCTGACGGTAGAAAGGCGCTCAGTGATCTATGTCCTTTCGCCATTACTTTACATGGAGGTTTCTTCAAGCTCCCCATCTACCTCGCAAATATGATCCTCTACGAACTAATTTTTCTCTTCATGGATTTACAGCAGCTGATTCTGCTACTAGACCAGTGAATGTAGATCATTATACTGTTCGCAGACCAGATAAATCCTACTTGGTTACCATGTGAAACTAGAGAGGAAGCACCAGCTTAAATCTTCAAACGGGTTTTCTTTTGTCTACTAATGATATCTGCCTATTAGACTCTGAGCCACTAGAACTTGTTTTGTATGGTAAATTTGCTCTTTGATTAACAATCAAGACGTCAACTGTAGGACCATTTCTTGGATTGATGAGCTGATACTGGCATATGAAAAAGAATATATACATTTTTTTTTCATATCTTATGAAAATCAAAGTATGTTCAAGATCTTCCTAAAATGCTATAAAAAACGGAAGTCAGTCTACTAGAGAGAATATTTTGATATCCACTGGCAAGACAATGTGAATCACAAATCAAGTCAAGAAAAGATGATGAACCTTCTTGTGGCTGTTATGAATCGGATCTTACTATGAACTTTGCAGCCAGATTTCATTCAAATTTCTAGTGTAGATCCTGCGATGAAGAGAGCAGGGACGTGGGATGATGCGCAGACAATTTCTTCGGATTCATCCAGCTCAGATTCAAAGAACAGTAAGCCACAGTCGGGCAAGAAGCCGAACAATAGAGATGATCTTGGCGTGGTCAAATGTACTAGCTCAGAAGGTTAGACCATTCGATTGTTCCTTAATATTGTGTAGCCGCCTTTCCATTTACAGCAATGGGCTGATACATACTATCCTTGACTGTGCAGTCGTTTCCATTGCTTTTTCCCGTCAGAGAGCCTTTTCAAATATCGTAGGCTTACTTGCATTGTGCATTAGTGAGTCATTTAGAATATGGGCACATTGGGTGTCCTGTACAAGGTCTGACGGTAGAACCCCTCTCTCTCTCTCTCTCTCTCTCTCTCTCTCTCTCTCTCTCTCTCTGTAACCCTAGATTTCTGACAAATGCATGTCTGCTGTCATAATGCAGGTCATTACGGTGTGCCCTTTTGTAACTATGCCGTTAAAAATTTGGGGATCCATCATTAGAAAAAAAAAAAAAGATGGATGCCCACGTTGACTTTGTCACTGGGAAGATCCTAGAATCAACATTTTCTCTTTTTAAGGGGAGAAGGCTTCTTTTTTAGCCCAGAATAAAACTGCAAAGTCTTGTTCTTGAACATGATTAACTATCATGGGTTTCTGAATTTCCTCCATAATTTTACTTAATTTTGCTGTTTCTCCTAAAGTTCTTGCCAGTTAGTCTTTGCCCTATATTTCTGATGAAATGTCCCCCACATCGATCGCAACGCAGGCACTGACCCGGATGGACTGATCAGGAGGGCCGAGATGTACCAAGAATTCATGAGGCTCCTTGCGATCCCCCATCATCGGGGGTCGGTGATCCCCTTCATGTCCTGGCAAGGGCTGGGGAGGTCTATGAAACAGCTCCATGGGCAGCCCTTGCACTATCTGACGAATCTCCTCTTGAAGCAGTGGGACCAGCAGAGGGTCGGGGCTGAGAAGGAGCACCAGCGGCTGGACTCAGTCGTCCACCCGGCCAAGGCCGAGTCCTTCATCTGGGTCTGTGAGGAGGTCCACCGTCTCACCTGCTCCCCCTTCCATCTGGCTAAGCTTTGGGCCGCTGACGACATGTTTCATGCCTCCATTGATCCCATCTTTCCAGAGATTACACAGGAACCCATCTAGCGCTTTGTTATGGTGATGTGTTTGATCATCATCATCATCTTTTGATATATTTTGAGATCTGGGAGGACTAGACATTGGGATCATTGTAAAATGTGCCTTCCCTTTGGTGTACAAAACCTCCCATGTCTGAATTGATGAGTCTCTTCCCATGTACCATGCCTTCACTAATCCCATATTTCCAGACATTGCACAGGAGCCCATCTAGTGCTTTGTTATAGTGATGCATTTCCTTATCATCTTGGTATCAATTTTTGAGATCTAAGAGGGTTAGATTTTGGGATCATTGCAATACGTGCCTTCGCTCTCCCTTGATGGTTCATTCGACATCAACTTATCCCCTTCCATAGTCTGTTTAGATATATTTTGATTTAAGTCATATAAATTAAATGGGAAAGGTAACTGAACTAGGAAGGTCATAGATTCTTGCCGCATCATGAAAATGAAATTTCTTCTTCATTAAGAAGGAAAAATAATGTGCACATCAATTACAATACAAGGCTGAAGCTGCACCCTCAAATCCCTATATAGATAGATAGATACATACATACATACATACATCAAAAAATTCATAATAGTTCGAAGATTGATAGATGCAGATATAGTGAGAAAGATATATGATGCAGGACATCCAAAAGAAGCCCCAACAATTGCAGAATTGGAAGACAGCCCATTTGTGAGGAGCTTTCATTTTTAAAGAAGGCCCTAGCCCAGTAAAGAAGATTTGTACCGATTAGAAGCTTTACATAATGGATCCGAATTGATCTCAGTGATTTTACTTAAATCAATCTAATTCAACAGGAATTGGCCTGAGCCAAAGTGGCCCAAAACATATTATCTAAGTGGGGGAAAGCCTAGGCACTGCTACCCTTTCATTTTAGCCAATAAATACGCAAAAATTGTATGTTCCTTTTTTTTTGGACATTCTTTGATTGTGGACATAGGCAGATATTTTTTTGTGGACTCAAGAGAGCACCCTTATTGACTTAAGGGTTGAAATTTCTAATATATGTTGTGTTTCAATGTTCAAGCTCTTTCATCAGCGAATCTGTCTTTTCTGGATTAGAGTTTTCCTGGTCTAATGATTTAGGGTGTTCTACTTTCCTATATATAGTTGTCAAATCTCTTTCATTGATGATTCTTACTGCATCAAGTGGTATTAGAGCCAGAGTTTATGACTCTAAATAAGTTCATTTCAAGGATGCAAGTGGAAAAGGCGTCAACTCTAATGAGGAGGCAATTCTCAAGATATATCCACTATCTATGGCAGAATTTCTTACTTTTGAAGAAAGGTTAAATCATAAAGTCTAAGATATGAATGAGTTATTGGAAGAAATATTATCTAAAGTTTTTGTAATCAAAAACTCCCTATCTAATAATAACATTCAGAAGAAAAATTGACCCAAGATTTACTCCTCAGAAACAACCTTCAAATGAAAATTTACAAGCTTTAACGAATGTTTGTTCTTTGTTTTAGAAAACATAAGGAATAGATTTGAAGATGAACATCCTAGAGATTTTTGTAAAAATAGGTTTATCAAACTTCAATGGACACATACAATGAAGAGTTTTTGGGTTAGATAATTGAAGTTTAAAATATTATTTTCAATATAAGAAAATTTGTTGAATTTCCTCTAGTTTCTTCGTTTCTTGAAGAACGACATATGAGGGAAAAAGAATAACTTCAAGATTAACTTACATTGAGACAAGGGTTTATTATTTATAATAGATCTATGGAAGAAGGTTCTAGATATAGAGCCTTATGTCCCAAGACAAATAGATAATATTCACATGCCTCTTCAAGTGATGCACATGACACCTCATCTCAACTACTAATGTAATATTTACATTATATTTCAATGCTTTCTTTCTAGTTGATGAGTGGATATCATTCATTCTCAACTTAGAGATAACTTGTTGTAGTTGAGACCTAAAGGCACCTTTTGTCAATAAATCAGCTAGTTGATGTTAAGTGGAGATGTAGAGAATACATATTTCTTTAGACTATAAGTTTTTCCTAATAAAATGTTTGTCTATCTCCACATGCTTTGTGTGATAATGTTGAATAAAATTGTGCACAAGATTGATTATTGATTTATTGCCACAACAAAGCTTCATAGGATCTAAAAGGGGAATCTTTAGGTTAGTAAGTAAAATCTTAACCCAAACTAGTTCACATATTCTATGCACAAGTGTCATAAATTCTGCTCCTACACTTGAGTGAGCAACAACATTTTGCTCCATGCTGCCCCAAGTAACCAAATTTCCTCCCTAAGTATCATCAGACTTGAAGTTGATGACAATCTAAAAGAGAAACAATTGTAGTTAGCATCAATATATATCTCAATTGTTAGGTTACCACCATGTTTGAAGAGAATGCCTTTTCTAGGAGTTTCATTTAAGTAGTTTAACACTTGATATGCAGCATGAAGATGAGATCAATTGGTTGAGGCATGAATTGACTTAATAGACTAATTGCATAAGAGATGTCAAAGCTATTGTGTGTGAGATATATTAATCATCTAATAAGACGTTGATATATTTCTTGATCAATAGACTCCTCCCCTTTCACTAACACTAAGTTTGTGGTTAAGATCAAAGGAGGTACTAGCTGGTTTGCTTTCAAACTTTCTAGTATGTTTTAGAAGATCTACCACATACTTTTGTTGGAGATGAATATGCCCTTAAAAGAATGAGTTATCTCAATGACTAGAAAATATTTAAGACAACTCAAAGTCTTGATATCAAATTCCTTGACAAGATATTTACTCAAGTTTTATTATTCAATGTCATCACTTCTAGTAATTATAACGTTGTCAACATAAATTAAGAGTATAGTAACTCACCATGTAGAGTACATTTAAAAAATAATGTGTAATTAGCATTACTAAGACAATAACCAATTTTTTACATGATAGTAGAAAATCTCTCAAACCATGCTTGTGGAGACTATTTTAGTCTATCCAACGACTTTCTTAATATGTAAATAATGTTAGATGATAACTTTCCCCATAAAGTAGTGGTTAATACATATATACTTCACATCATATTGTTGGATTCTAACTAAAAATAGTAGTCAATGAAAAAATAATTGTGACCATGTACCATAAGAGAAAAGTTTCATCATAGTCAATTCCATAAACTTGTGTATATCCTTTAGCTATGAGTCTAAACTTGTACCTTTCAACTAATACATAAGCATTGTATTTTATAAAATAAATTCATTTACAATCAACTACATGTTTATCCATAGGGAGAGGTATAAGCTCCCATGTTTATTTCTCTCAAGAGGCGTGAATCTCATCATCCATGGCTTGTTTTCACTCTTTCTTAGAAAGAGCTTCTGAAATATTAACTAAAGTGGTAATATTATCTAAGGTAACAATGAAGGTTCTATAAGATGGAGAAAGTTTATAATATAAAATAAAGTTCATTGAAGGGTATAATGGGTGTTTTGTATAAACCCCTAGAGGAATCCTAAAGGAAATAGTTTGGAGACTAGTAGTATGTGCTACAAGAATAAATATGATCTATTGCTCGTTGATTAAGGCCAGTTTAGAGTCTTGGGCTGATCTAGAATTTAGACGGACTCGTGACTTAGAATAAATCTAACCAAATTTGAGTTTTTCAAGAAGTGGATTAGGAAGAGATGAACTTTAGGTAGAGACAAAAAAAATTTAGAATAATTTGACTTGGAGGAGAAGAAACTCCTGTAGAAAAATTAGATAAAGGTGTCTTGAGAGGTTCTTTACAAATAAAAAATAGATTCATGAAAGATAACATCCATACTTGTAGAGAATTTTTGAGTTGGTGGATGTTAGTAGTGATACCCTTTTTGAGTTGTTAAATATCTAACAAACATACATTTGAGGGATCTTAGATCTAATTTACCTTTAAAAAATTAGGTAAAGGCATCTTAAGAGGTTTCTTGAAATAAAAAATAGATTCATGAAAGGTGACATCTATAGTTATAAAGAATTTTTGAGTTGATGAATGATAACAACAATACACTTTGTGAGTTATATATAACATACATATATTTGAGAGATCTTAGATCTAATTTACCTTTAGCTAGGTTATGATTATGAATGAATGAGACACATCTGAATATGTGAGGCTCTAATAAGATATGAAGATGATTAAGAGGGAAATAAGAAGCTAACTTCTCCATATGACTTTGAAAATACAAGGTTCTAGTCAGAAGACGATTTATTAGATGTGTTGTTATTGCACTTGTCTGAAACAAGAGTGATTGTGTAACCTTTAAAAGGTGTTGATTTTTTATTTCTTTCAATCCATTTGTTGAGAGTAAACACATGAAGACTCATGTATGATACCCTCAACCTAAAGAAAAGAATTTAACTTGAATTTCTTTATAAGATTATCAAATTGGATTTTATTCATTACACAAATATTTCAATGCAATTGAAACTTCTAATTTCAGCTTAAGAAGAATGACCCACATGCAACAGGTGTAGTCATCCACAAAGATCACAAACCATTTATTACTTAGTATATCTACATTGGGATATGGTCCCAAAAAATCACTATGGATGCAAGAGAAAAGATCTCACTACTTCCATTTTTAATTGGAAAGGAAACACATACATATTTGGACAATTCATATATGTCACAATTAAGTAATTTTAAAAATACTTTTTGAAACAAGAGACAAAAACTCTTCATAGTAATAAAGGAATGATAGCCTAATAGTTGATGTAGGAGCTGAATGTGACTTAGATCCTTGTCATGTTCTTGAGATGAATTGCTTCCACAAGATAGATTTGGTTAAATCCCTCCAAGATGTACACTCCTCGATCTCTAGTAATTACAATCCTCTAGGTTTCGACCTTATCAAGGATAACACAAAGATTTTTATCAAAAAGGGTATGATAAGGTGTGTTTCAAACAAGGCCTTTTACATAAATAAGATTAGTGAAATGCTTGGGAACATAGAGAACATTGGTAAGGATTTCTAAAGGTTCAAGAATCAAGTCTCCAATACTATGATTTTGAGAAATGTATCATTAGTAATAGACCCTTTTTGATCACTAGAACATGGGTTGTAGGCAATGAAATGATATAACTAATATGTCACATGACTTACTGCTCCTAAATCTATTACCTAACATCTAGTAATATTTTAGGATGGAACTCAAACACCAAAAGAAGAGTGGAACTCACCAATTTGATGACTCGTTCATGGCTATGAACGTTGTGTTACCATCGCCCTTAATTATTCTAATTCAAGGTGAAGTTTCTCTACTTTGCTTGATGGAGTTAAATCAATATTTTTTAGGACTATTTGTTTAGACTTTTGATTGGATGAAGAATCAATCATCATGTGAACCTAATTCACTTGATTCTCAAAATTTCATAGTTTGTCATGGAGTTTATGACATCTCTTCTTTGTATGATAGGGTTTATTGTAATAAGTGCATCATAGATTATCTCTATAATTATTTTTTTAGTTCTTCTATCACATAGATGTTGATTGATGATTCAAATATCTATTGATTTAATGGTGTGTCTAGAGTAGAGAGCATCATTTTTTTATGACTCTCTTCATTTAGTACAATTGATATCACCTCATCTAGATCTAACCCCCCTTTGTGTCTCATAATTTGCAGTCTAATATGATCAAAAATAGGACTCAAATCAGTCAAAAATTTAAAGAGCCACCTTTATTCTATGAAATTTTGTAATATATAAATGTATTTAGGTTCTTCAGTCTCAAGATTAAAATAATAATCAAACTCCTACCATAGATTTTTAAGTTCTCATGTTTACTCCATCACTAATTTCAAACTATGAGTAATTGATTCAGATTTTATCTCCATTTTATAAATGTGTGATGTTTTTCATCGAATATTTCATGTTTACTAATCCCCATAGATCTTTCATAGATTTCATAAAGAAAAAATCTCTACCAAATTGGGGAATCATTATTCCCCAAATCCATGTCAACTTTATCAAGGTATCCTCCTCTCGCCATTTTTTAAATTGCCTTGACATTAGATCTAGTGTAGTCTCCTCTAAATGATGTAGCATCTCTCTACTACTAAGAACCTCCCTAATATAATCTGACCATTAGATGAGATTATATCTAGTCAACTTAAATTTCATAGGCATGGTATGGAGTTCAATCATCAATCTTAATGATACAGGATTGACTTCCATAATGGTCATAGAGATGTCATCTACTAAGGTTTTTTCTTGATCGAACATATGGAAAGACAACAAGTTGGAATAAGAATAATTGCATCTTGAGCAAAAAAAAAACTATAACTCTCGTATGTCTTCAAAGGAAGATCAAGAATCACTTGGAGAAGGGGTTCAAAGAGCGATGTTGATCTTCCAAGTCCTCAAGAAGAGGCTCACAAAAGTAGCATTAATGTATTATATAAAAAGAGATAATAAGAAAGGAGCAATCACACCTAGATTAGCTTTGATACAATGTTTAGTTTCATTGAGTTCCTTTGTTTTTGAAGAATGGCAAACTTTCTCGTGGAAGGGACAAAGGAACTTCTATTTACAACATACAAGGCGAAAATAATGACTTTCTGATCAATTTACATGGAGACAAGGGTCTATATTATTTATAATAGATCCATAGGAGAAGGTTCTAGACATAGAGCCTTACATCTTGAGATATATAAGTTATGTTCACATGCTTTTTAAGTGAAGAATGTGATACACATCATTCCAACTACTAATACAGTATTTACACTATATTTTGATAAAATTCAAAGTAAGAAAAAGGTGAAACTTGTTACATTTATATTGAAAGGAAAACCATCATTATGGTAGGAACAACTTTAGGTCAATTGTGAGATCTAATTTGGAATTAATTTGAACTTGACATAAAATTAAAAAGTTACTAAAAAAGCGAGTTCTTTCTCCTAATTATGAATAAATCTAATATTGACAAAATTAGAATTGCAAACAAAGTGATAGAAATGGTTTATATTATGGAGAAGAATTTTATTGACTACCTTTAAGAGCTTATTTAACAAAATAAAAATCGAAATTGATTTCTAGATTCAAAGCTAATCTTATATGAGATATTGAGGAAAACTTTAAAGTACCATCATTACATAAGTTAAATGATATTGTTATTATATTATAACATGCTCAACCATTCATTGAGAAGGCCAAATGATGATCAAAAAGTTCAACAAATCTTTCACATTTCACTTGAAAGAATTGAGTAACTTGCTAACATTTCTACCTAAGTATTGGTCATGGTTAAATAATTAGATTACCAAAGTCAAATGGCATGAAAAATCAGGCAAGAAGTGTCTAAACTAAAATGTTACAGATGTGGAGAAGGACACAAGTTCAATGTCTATACAAAATGTGCTTCAAATAATTTTAGTAAAACATATTAAAGGTAAGAATTTGAGAGTAAAAAACATACAAATGAATTTGAAAAAAATCTCATAAATTTTGATAATACTAAAATACTTTCTCATATATTGGTTATGAAAAGGCTTATGAGTATTCCAAAAAAATAAAAATGTCTACAACATCTTAATATATTTTGAATACATTTCACATTCAATAATAAAGTATGTTATATTGCTATTGACAATGAAATTAGTGAAAATAATGTTTCTTGATTTATAGTATTAAGATTTTGACTTGTAATAGAATTAGATACACACTTCTATAAAACTAGTGGATTAAAAAGGATCATGAAAATAAATTCACAAAACCTATGCATTCAAATTTTCAATTAAAAATACATATTTTGACGAAAATAGATATATTTTTTGTGATATGACTGTATGTCATCTTATTTTAGAGAGGTTAAGGCAGTTTGATGTTGATGCTAGTCATTATTAAAGATAAAATCTATACATTTTTATAAGAGCAAAAGTTTATATTACACCCAATGAAAGAAACTTTATAACTCATGTCAATGAAAGAAAAACTACTATTATGTTACTTAATAGAAAAAAAAATCTCAATAACCTAGATGAGAGCACGAATCTTTCTCCTCGTGGAAAAAAAATATCACTAGTAAGAACTCATAGAAGATCTCAAATCATCTTTTAGCAATGAGAGACATTCAACACTACATTGACTTTATATTTTAGGCTAGTTTAACTAATTTACCTCATATAGAATGACTCTTGAGGAAAATTGAAGTTAAAAAGAATAACTCTATGAGCATTTCATAAAAGATGATATGAGAAAACATGAGTCTATGCTCCATTCTAGTATTATAAATCTTAAAGTAAGATAGTAATTGACATATGTGCATTAATGATGGGAATATTAATAAGGTTACTATTAAACATCGATTTACTATTCCATGCCTTTATGGTATACTAGATATGTTTTGTGGTGTGAAAATTGTCTCTAAGGTCAACTTTTGAAAAGTGAGTCCTACCAAATCAAACAATGTGCTGGAGATGAATGAAAGCCAATGTTCAAGATAAATGCATGGTTTTATAAAAATCTAGTAGTGTCTTTTAGTTTGTCAATGCATAAAGTACTTTTAGAAAAATGACAAATCAAGTCTTGAAATATTTTGTTGGAAAGTTTATTATTGTAGACTTAGATATATCAACTTTAGTGTCTTAGTGGAAGAAATTTTAATCATTTTAGATCAATATTCATAATTTTACATCCAAATAAGCTTATATATACATCTCAATTAGTGTAGTTTTATCACAATAAATTTAATTTTCTTTGGAAATGAATATATGATCAGCTTAAATGATATCCAAGTTGATGATGAGAAATTACTTGCAATCAATGAATGGGTCATACAAGATGATATCCATGAGGTTGAACTTTGTATCATTTTATCACATATTTATTATAAAATTTACTTCTAGTGTTACACCCATTATTGAATGAATGAAAACGAAAAGAAATTTGGACAGAAGATGTTAAAAAAAAATTATTCTAATTAAAAAAATTGAGCATTGCACCTATATAAGCACTAAAAAAAAATAAAAAATTATTTGAGGCAAAGTGTGATGCGTCTACTATGAGATAGGAGTTTTATTGTCTCAAGAAATCGTCTAGTTACTTTTTTTAGTGAACTTAGTGTTGTAAGAACTTAGTGTTGTAAGAAAAAAGTAGACCACATGAATTAATATTTATGCTTTTGTGAATATACTACATACATAGCAACATTATTAGATTCAGTGAAAAATTATTTTTTAAACAGATCATCAAACCTTCAAATTTATAAATTGGCAATTTAACATCAATCAAATGCCTATTAAATGGGTTTCATATCCATTTAGCAGAAAATCATCATGTTTAGTCAACTTTTGAATTGAGATAAACTAGTTTTGATTGTTTAAAAGGTTTACATGACTTTGATGAAAATTTTACTAGAAGGCAGTTTATTTGTGAGGAGCTTTCATTTTTAAAGATGGCCTAGGCCTGGTACAGAAAATCTGGACCCATTAGAAATTTTAAATAAGGAATCTGAGTTTACTTAAGTGGTTTTAATGAAATTAGCCCAATTGAACTCGAATTGGGCTTAAGTTAAACAAACCCAAAACATGTTATTTGAGTGGAGGAAGCCCAACGCGCCACCACCCTTTGTTTTTAGCCTATAAACACGCACAAACATTGTATTCCTAATTCAAATTTTATGCATTATTAAGGCCCTCCCCTTCAAAGCGTTCTCCACTTGTGGATTTAAGCAGATCTTTCTTGTGGATTCAAGAGAGAACTTGTGGATTTTATGATTGAAATATCTCATCTCTATGGATTCAAGATTTGACTTTTCCTTGTCCAATGGATTTATGGTGTTCTACTTTCTTATCCGTGGTTTTCATTTGTTCTCTCTTCATTATAAGTGCTAGATCTCCTTAATTAGCAATTCATGCAACTTCATGTGTGTCCTCCTCTCTCTCTCTCTCTCTCTAAGTATATATATCAATATATATATGTTTGTGTGTATGTGAAGATTAGATCTTCAGGACTGAAATGAGGTTGAAGATGGCTATGAGGAGCAGCGTGGGATGATAGAAATATGAATCGTGCATTTTCATCTACTTGTCAGTGGTAGAACCATAACCATCAGATGTAGGATTTGAGTAACACATTTCATCAAGATCCCTAATGTTTGATCCGTGCATCTCATTTAACTTGGAGGGTAGTTCCTAGAGGGAGACTGGGAATTACACTTAAGATGGAACCTTTACTGTAAATAGCTGGAGGAGAGATGAAGAAGAAAGAAAGCTTGTTGATCATATCACCTCCGGTGGGACACATGAGGGCTTCCCTATTTTGGCATTGGAGCACCCCTCAAGTGGCCAAGCATCAGGACCCGGAGCCCACCGAAATCATGATGAAAGAACGCATAACTCCCAAGAAACTGAGATATGAAAAGAGGACCACAGAGGTTCACAACCAGACAGGCCATCATAGACTGAGGGATTGCTTCCAAGGTATCATTACTTACTTGTTGCTGCCTTTCAAGGAAAAGGCCATCAGGGATTCTCTTAATGGGCCTGGCTAGGCTCTGGCTTGGGCCCTTGAAGCCTACGACGGATCAGAGAACTCATACTCCAGAGAAAAGCCCATGAAATAGACCAAGAGCTTGACCTAAACCTGTTTATAGGCCTGCGCATTCATGTAGTTTTCCATGCATCTGGCTATCATATTACGGCTTGAATAGCATAGTTTGTATCAGATCATCATTTCAGAGGACTTGTGAGAGAGAGACTGTGCATTTAGTTTAGTTTAGTTTACCAGGAATGGAAGGGAAGAGAAATTTGATTTCATCCCAGTTGTCTTCGGCCTTGTTTGACCCTGTTGGATACAATCCTGTCGGAAAATGGAGTCAGAGCGGCTGCTGAGATTGTCCCTCCTTGCGCCCGAGATGGATGGTCACCACGCTATGTACCCTAGACAAGGGACAAGACACTCCATGAGAGGATATACATCTTTATGTATATATATTCAGAAGCTCAGACTCTTATCACTTGTTACACACGAGCACGAGGAAACTATTTCAGATGCATATGTTTATAGGAATTGTTGAGAACATGAGGGAATTTGTGCCATACATGTTAGGGGAAGGGGAGCCAATGCATCCATCTTTTTGGCTCCCATCTTCCTGCAGTCTTCTTCTTCCTTTTTCTTTTCATTTTCTATCTATAGGAATAGTATGAAGAATGGGATGGGTCGTCACTTAATCAAGCGAAGGAGAAACAGTATGCAAATCTGCAGTGAGAGAGGCCCGTAGGATTTGACAGGGTGAAAGATACAACTAGGTAGAAGGGTATTTAGACGTTAGTCTGTCTTAAACCAGTAAATGCAGTCATTGGGGTCAGCTCGATCAGGCCAGTCTGACATAGAATCGGCTGTTCTGAGTTAGATTCTTCGATTCTGTTCCAATTCATCAGCTATAAGTGTAAAATCAGGCAAAGCCACAATTACTGTTGCAAGAATCAGCTGATCTGAGCTGATTACTGTTATAATACTTTTATCAGGAGAGATTGGAATTCTCCCCAGTTAAAAGGCAGAACTGCAAGTCATGATCCCTTCTGTGATCAGATGATTCTTGATGCCCAAGAAATAAGATACCATAGAATTGCAGAGCTAATATACACCTCAGTAAAAGAATGACCAGATGAATAGTAGCTAGCTAGTAGTTTCTTGAGTACGAGAACAGAAGAGCGGAGTGATATCAATAACAAGTTAGCATCAGATCGATGACATGAACATGACTTAATCAGGCCATACTAGCCACTTCCTTGGACAATTTCTAAAATTAGCAAAAAAGAGAAAAGCTGAAGAGAAAATCGATGGGGGTGGAGCTGATCGACCATCAATTCAATTTTAATTTCAGGGGGGGGAGGGGGGAGGAGAATTATGAATCATACCGTGATGGTGAAGAGGGCATCATTGTCAAAAATCTGTTGTCCAGCAGCAACGTGAAGACCAGATACAGAGCCAGAACGGGGGGCCTTCACGACATGCTGAAACAGCAGTGGCACAGATAAAATATTAAAACTTTCAATAAAATATCTTATGTAGTATCCTGACTATAGGAGTCATTGGGCAATTCAAGTCAAAACCATAACAATATCTTTTATTCTAAACTAATCAAACCGGATTGTTCTTAACACTAACGACGGACCTCCATTTTCATAGCCTCCATGACCAGTATGGGTTGGCCTGCCTCCACCATGGCACCATTCTCCACGAGAACCTTGACGACTAATCCGGCCATGGGTGCTACGATGCTCCCTTTAGGGTGGGAGGCTGTCTGAAGGGAAGCCTGGTGGTGGTCAGAGATATTATCACTGGATTTCTCAGGCTCTATCTTCTGTCTGAAATGACGATGCCGCTCCCCGTGCCAGATGTGTATATGCTTGTAGTTCTCCTGGTGGAGATTGGAGAATTTTTGGAACATGAGAATTTCCAGAGGTTGAGAAAATATAGAATAAACAATAAAACTGATGAAAAATGCTGATTGCTTTACAAGAAGGTAAAAATCCTTTTTCTGAAGATGTGTACATGGTGAAGAGGGTCACCTTGGAATAAGTGGCCAAGCTGACGTTAGTAGTCAGCCCATTTGCATCCACTCTGAAGTCACAATTCCCCAATTGTGTGACTTTGACTTCCAGACCACAGGCGTCGTCACTTCCATTCTAGTAAATTCGTAGCAAGACAACAGCGTTTAGAGAAATAATCTAAAGAACCGGGTGTGCTGTTTGCCAGGTGCAGGGAGGGAGGGTGGAAGGGAGAGAGAGAGAGAGAGTGAGAGAGAGGGGGCACAGAAATGAGCAGAATATCGACAGTGTCAGCCTTTTTGAAACCCAAGATAGGATAGCTACAAAAATAATAATTCATTCATTCATTTCAAGAGTGCCAGATCACTAGATATCTTTGAAATATTTTCCCAACCTGAGTTAATCTTGGATTATCCAAAGTGCAAAGGCAAGTTGATCAAAATAATTTCACGACATTCGAAATCATAGGTCCTCCAATATTTCATCAGTAGACCCAAAATATCAAGAAATAGAGTTCAGTTATGCATTTGTACTAGAAAGCATTTCGATGAGAAGTGACAAGTATACAAATAAACTGCAACGTATTAAAACCAAAATAAAAAATGATGAACCCGCTGAAGCCTACACCGTACAGTTTATCGAAACATATTAATCCGGAAGAATGAAAACTGAGTTTAATCAACAAAATTTCAATCAAGTTTAATGGGAAATGCACCACTTGTCCTATGACAGCAACTGGCAAATGACACTTTCTTATTCAGCTTATCTACCGACAGTAGAAATTTAAAAACATTAAACTTATCCTGATGATTGGTACCTTAATCAAATAGCTTCCGTCAGTTTGATAACTAACAGCAAGTTTTAAAGGTTCTGTCTCAGTTCCGTCAGATTCTTTGTCCCACTCCAGCTCTAAGATTTGCTGTGCAGAATGATGCATACGGAAAGGTGGGTGCGAATACCACAAAGGAAGCGAGTCGGCCCTCCCTATATATAAAGGATAATCAGAAGGTTTCACGGAGGTTTCAGAAAAAATGAGATTCCCAGAAGACTGTAATTACCAGAAAAAATATCTTTCGATTTCTCCTGCTCGTGTCTACAAATGCAAGCAACAGCTAATCCTGCATCAAGTTTGACAGCACTGTATGTCTCGTCTGAGATTTTACTGCCAGAATCAATGAAGAGATCACTCTTGAAGTGCTCAATAAAATGTGTTTCCACCAGGCCATTAGCAAAAGACTGGTGATTGGCAAGTTTCTGGAGAAAACTGATATTAGTCGGCAAACCTGCAACCTGCAAAATGAGCCATTGACTTCAAGTTTATACTAAAATCCTGGAGTACAACTATATCTGGATAAAGCCTGCCTTACATCTAGGCAATGAGACAGAGTGATCACGTTAGACGTAATGTTATATTTATTCAAGCATGCTTCTAAAAGAAAATGGCTATAGAATATTTAATCAACAAGACAAAATAGAACAAAATTTCATAACACTAAAATAACAAAAGTAAATGTCTACACAAAAAGTTTCATAAATGCATTAATTAGGAATACAATGTAACCTGAAGAAATAGTATTAGAATATCTATTTAAAAACTATACATTAAACTACGTTGATATTAAAATGTTGAATAAACAAATAAATAAATAAATGTGCATCTACGATACATTGTCTGTGTACTTTTCTGCAAGTGGTACGCATCTGCTGCATCCGGACAATGTCACTAGGGTACAGCTCAATGCAAAGTCATTTGCATACACGTGAAAATGCAAAGATACGTAAAAGAAAATCAAAAGTACATGTATTTCAAAATGGGACCTTTGTGTAATATTTCAGACAGATAATTGACAAATGCTGCAGCAACCTGAAATTGTAATAAACAGTCCTTAAGCTTAGCTAGCGCAGCCTTGCGATCCTCTCCCCAAACAACCAGCTTAGCTATCATTGGATCGTAATGCACACTAACAGCATCTCCCTGTACAACACCTGTCTCAACACGAACTGCCAAGCACATGAAAAAATGAGTAATAGAAAGTCTAGTAATCTAATTCAAGATGTAAGGGACAACTTAAAAAACCTAGTGAAGGTACAAAAGGAGTTACATGTAAAAGCATCACTACACATTTTTGGATACAGGACCTATACAATAATTTTTATCAGGAAACGTGGCTCAAGGATGGAGATTGAAGAAGATAAACAAACAGAAAGTACAAAAAAAAAAAAAAAAAAACAAGACGGATAAATAATCAATGTGTTTTAAGTTCAAGTTGATCTCATAGAAATATCCCTACTCACTATCCTATTGGTTGTATACATTTAGACTATGGTTCTATGGGAATAGAAAAACCTTTTCTAATCCCTTATTTCTCAATGATATTCTTAGGTTGGATCTAGTACAAATGTATGAGTTGTTCCATACAGCTTCGACTGAATAGTGTATAGACATCATAGAATCAGACAATGATGGTGACTTTATTACAGACATTTCCTTGTACTCTTTGAATAATGATTAATATTCATTTAATTTACCTAATATAGTTATCAGGTTTGCCTTATTAAGTTGAAAGGTCTTTTCCCTAACTGCACAGGACTGGCCCCGCCAACGCTCCCACACAATCCAATTCCAGGAACAATGTTGACAGTGTCTCGCCACAAACCTCCCAACCTAAGCAAGAAGGGAAAAAAAAAGATGAGAGAGGGTTTATTATTTTCAGCCCTCTCCTCACCACTCTAGTGTCGTAGCTGCAACCTTTATTGTTGCCATTAGTAGTGCTGGAGTGACTACTTCTGTGATGTCCACTGGTGCTCCAGCTGCAACTGATGTTGTTGATGCCACCTTCAATCGTGTTCTCACTTTTTCCAAATTTGTATCTCTGTCATTGTGCTGATGGTGATACTAACTCAAGTTGACGGGATTGAGGCACTTAATCCAATTCCCCTTAGCTGAAGCGGTAGAGAGATAAGCGAGAGTGCAAGACTCGTGTATGTGTGTGTGACCTAGGGTGCATAATAAACTAGAACGAGAGGGGGATGAAAGAAGGCGAAGAGTGACAGGCCGTCTGTGGCCGTATGAGTGCCTCTGGATGCATAATAAACTACAACAAGGTGCTGAAATCAGGTGAAAAGAGGGGAAATGTTTACGAGTGCGTTGGTAGACAGTAATCAGAATCAACCAATTTTGGATACCTAGACTGTGATATGAGCTATTTCTATCTGATATTAATGTACACACCCTTGCACCTAGACAGTATCATATGATGACCCTTTTAACTGCGCATTTTTCCTCTAGGAGACTCACTTTGACTATTCCCACACCGAAGAGATACTCTTCTATCAGTACTTTATCATTAGAACATGAAAATTAGTCGTCTTAGTCGCATGAGGGCTATGCATGTCGTGTGATATCGTCCTTCTGAGGCTGTTCCTCTTATATGTAGTAAACTTTTGAATTTCTTCTAACGATGTCAATTTTCCTCTGATTAGACCTGACTGGTGTCCCCATGATATATACAGATGATTCTAGAAGATGAACCCATGAAAAATAAGGATATTAAACCAGAACTTCTCTGGTAGGAAGCAACCAACTACTAAAAACATGCAAGATCACATCCTTCATTTACCATCATAAAACTTATTCTTAAACGGTCAAAAGATCAATTTATGGTATTAGCAATAAAACATATATCATTTTGTTAAAGGCAGAAACCTGTTTGTGAAACTGCAACAGGACGGTAATGATGAAGAACACCAGCAGCAGGAAGGAATCCTTTAGGAACATTTTCCGCATATATTCGAGCTTCAAAGGCATGCCCTGTCATCATGTTTATGGGTAGGAAGCAACAAAATAAAAAATTATGATGACGATAGTGCCATATATCAGTTAACTATTGTTTCCTACCCAATAAATATAAACCCAAAATGCCAAGTTGGCAAAACTTGATCAAAATCCAAAATGGTCCACCAGAGGCAAAAATATAAGATTTATATTAAACTAACATGCAGGACACAAAGTGATATACGATTTATCCTAAAAATTTCATAGAGTAAATCCTACCAAAGGAAAAAATCAGAAATTAGGTCCCCAGTTGTCACAAATAATCCTCTTGCTGATATCAGATATCACTAAAAGAAGCTGACATCAACATATATTGTTATTAATTCGGTAAAAACATGCACATTCAATATGGTGGTGTGCTCATAAATTTTACTTACCTTTTAAGGGCACCTGTGACTGACTCAAAGGTAGAGGTTCTCCATTGGCCACCCGAATTTGCCACTCCACGAGATCTTGGCCAACGATCATCTCTGTCACAGGATGCTCAACCTTAAAATATTTAAGAAAATACCCAGATCAGACTTAAGGTAAATAACATGTATCACACTTGAATAACTTTTTCCAATAAGCTTAAACAAAGGATGACACTACAATAATAGAGGCATTGAAAGAACAATAATGGTTTTCTAAGATTATTATACATTAAACCAAAAAAACATAAGGAAAGAATAGGCACCTGAAGACGGGTGTTCATCTCCATGAAGTAAAATTGGCCGGAGACAGTATCCACTATGAATTCGACAGTGCCAGCATTATGATAAGCAACTGCCTTCTCAGAAATTGAACAAGAAACATATGCTATTAAATCAGTATGAATACAGACAAACGAGCCCCATCAACAGGTAAAAAAAAACCAAATAAAGATTTATGGCAAGTATTCAATTAGGATGACGTCATATAAGAAGAGAGATGATTTATTTCCAGGTGCAGCCAACCACTGAGAAATAATCCTTCATTGTGGAGTTAAATTTCATGAACTCATGCAGATGCGATATAATAAATAGAACAACAAAAGGACTCGACATCAAAATCTAACATTCAATGAACCACCTCATAAAGTGCATATGCTACAAGAATGTTCATTAGAATAACCTGAAAAACTCTAGCATGATGAGAAATTCTACAGTTGTATTGCATTGTGCACCAGAACATCATGGTGTCAATCCAGACGTCCATAGAAAGGGTAATAGCAGGAAACTGCTCTCAATATATTGTTTTCCAATTAGGCATTCTCTTTGTTTCAGTTTAGATCCAGTTCAACAAGAAACAATGAAATCGAGATTGAGGTAATCCAAAGAAAATATGGCATGCATGCATTTAAAGCGTACCTATAAATATTTTCAGACAAGGTCAATGTATTCCCAAAACAAATGCTCAAATGATACATCCAGATATAAGGACGGGTAAAGTATTTTGGATAACTGACACTATTACACTTGGGATATTCTGGGGATGGGCTAGACCAAAACGCCCAACCCAATCAGGTTTTTGATGGCTTCTCACACTCTGGCCCTTAACCTAACTACATGGCCCATCTTATTCTATTACACTTCTTCTTTGCAGTCTCAGGTAATGTCAGATTCACAAGGTAAAATACATGAGGAAAGATATTAAAATATTATCATCATATATTTACTAATCACTTGAAATATACAAAATAGGACGCATATCTGTAGACTAGACAGGTCCTATTTCGAAATCTAACCATTTTATGTTGTGGACGCGATCAAATATTCTGTGGGAGCAGAGAAAGTTGTGGCAGGCTATATCTGATGTCAGCCCTACCAATCATAATAAAATTCAATATTTTATTCTTTGTTCTATCTATCATCATTCTGAATATAAATGTTATCACATCCATGAGAAAGAAAGAAGTTCAAAGTAACCCTCCTTAGCCCATTTACGGTACAGTGTAAGAGTTTCACATGCAACACGACCATTTACGTTTACTAAAATCCAGACATCAGAAATCAAGCAGCTATCTTACAGAACAAGAGTGAACAGGATAGATTATAAGTTTTCGAAAACTAATGATGAGTGATAACCAAAGAACGTTCCAAGAAAATTATGCACAAAAACTGATGCGCTTTTAGCAAAGATAATGCTGTTAGATCTATAATATTCATGAATTCTAAAAATATCACCTTTGCAGCTGAGACAGCTGCTTGCCCCAAGTGGAAACGAAAGTCATCTGCAATTTTTGGCTGCATAAATGAAAATGTTACATGCAATTCCAAAAGTGAAAGTATAATGTAGTCACAACACAGATGATCTTTACTGCTGGAGCTTCTTCAATAATCTTTTGGTGCCTTCTCTGCAGGCTGCAATCTCTCTCATTTAAGTGTAGCACATTACCATGCTTGTCTCCAAATACCTAATAATTCCACAAAAAGTTAATAAATAGTTATGAAAATAGTACGACAAAGCCTAAAAAAAAAGGACTTTTCAATTATCCTCCAAATAAACAATAGTGACCTGATACGTTTTACAGATTTTTAAGGACATCATGGAACTGTACATGAATTAAAATTCGTGGTGACTCAAGAGATGACTTGGTAATTTGCACTTCATGATGGATCCAAGTGTTCACAGAAGATCCAAGTGATTGCAGACTAATCTGGCTTTCTAGTTATATGCATAATGACAAGTAAATCAATACTTCGGATATTACATGCAAGCAGTGAGAATAGACACTACTGATTCAATAAATAATTAAAAATCAAATTTTTATAGAAACAATCTATGCAGAGCATAAACCGAACTGAATTTTAGAAGAGTCTTAATCAGTGGTGCTAGTTGCTATCAAACTTCAGTATGTGCAATAACCACCCGAGAGACAGACAAAAATCTTATCAGAACAATTCCAAGAAAAATGAAATAAAATCAAAATGCCTGCAAGCCAATTATCAAGAACAACATATGCAACCTCAGAGGATTGAACACTATAATATCAAGTAGATGCGAAAGGAATGGAGAAATAGGAGCAAAAGCCAATAAATAGAATAAATGAAGTGTGAAAAACTATAATAAACATGCGAAGATTGCCATGAAGGAAAAATGAAAGGTTTCCCCATTTGTCCTCTCTGTTTTAAGAGTAGTCTATATGTATCCACATATTTGAATCTCCCAAAGTATATTAATATTCAACAGCTAAATAGGAGGGACCTTTTGCTCATTGTCAGCCTCGAGATCGCAGCAGAGGATGCCAAAATGAAGAATACCTCTGAACATCTCCCTATAGAATACTATTCGCTCATCGTAAAGTATACAATAAATTACTTAATATGCATTTGTACTGGGCAGGCATTGGACAGGGATGCAGGAAGGGACCGGGGTGGCAGGTTAGGAGGGTGAGCAGACCAGGTGGCATCCAATGGATCGTGGAGAAGAGTTTGGGTTGGGGTCTGCTGTTGTGTGGACGGGCAGCAAAAAAGACTTCTAGTTTGAACCACTTCAAGGCTTGAGCCAATCCAATAAGCACTCGAACATGCTTATTTTCATTATCGTGCTTAATTTTAAGGCCAAAACTTGAAAAAAATAGGCCAAGCATCCAGACAACGCCAGCTCATTGGCAAACCAACATGAACAGGAAAGCAATGTCCACCCAGCGAGGGGACGACTTAAGAAGGATGACTCCAGCAGCCTCCACTCAGAGGAAACACTTGTTCGCAAGGGACGAACCTCGAAACCATAAGTTATCTAAGAATGTAATGGAAACCAACTTCACTATGTTTGGTCAAAAAAACTCTTGCATGAAACACCGATTTTGATGTCATCTGAATGGCGCTTTTTGCTACATGTTGCAACCTAAATGCCAAACTTTTTCAACCCACCTGTCTGGATTGGTGTTCGCCCCAAAATGTTCCAGGACTACAAAAAGATTTGAATAAGTGGGGCCCATGGCTCATGCACATTATTTTGATGAAGTATAGAATGTAGGCCAAAGGGGTAGCACAGATTCTAAGGTGATAGGAAACTAATACAACATCACTCCTTCAAGAAAAACTATATATGAAACTATTTCAAAAGAGAAACACAGATGACAAGAATCCTTAGATCAGAACCTGGACTTCTATATGTCGTGGTCTGGTAATGTATTTCTCAAGTAAAATGGTATTTATCCCAAATGATGCAGCAGCCTCACGTTGTGCTCCCAAAAGTGAATCCATGAATTCACCTGGCCCTTGAACTATTCTCATCCCCTGAAAGAATCGATGTTTGTTAGTGTAAACAGGGGATCAGACACAGAAAAATGTCTAAAACATTTAACATGACTTGATCATAATTTCGATAAATAACTTCTTCCCTTAGCTTGTACCCAGACTTATTTTTAAACCGTAAAACATAATCGATTTAGCTATTGAGATCAATTTCATCGGGTCATGGATCTCAGAAATCCTGTGCTATGTCAAAATTTCATAGTATCTGCTGAAACGTCAGAGATAAACATTTTCCACGATGAAACAATTAGGATGGTACAAACAAAAATCTACTCTCAAAAAAATTGGAGTGCAGAACTTCTATTTTAACAACATGCCCACCAACCAAGATCCACTTTCATCATAGGGAAAATCTTGTGCTTCCTAATCCAATGACGATGAAGCTACAAACATCTAGTGTGGGCCATGTACTCTCAAGTTCAATTGATGGGAACGTTTGTACAAGGAAACATCTAGTCTTCTTTAGATTTCTATGACAACCGAAAAACAAAGGGGAAGGCCATATAGGGTATTTTCCAAAAAGGTTTGAAAAACACAAATTTACAACATATATGGTCATAAAAAAATTCTACCAAAGCCTGTCAGCTACTTTACAACCTTGTGCTTCCTAATCCAATGACAATGATGAAGCTACAAACATCTAGTGCGGGCCATGTACTCTCAAGTTTAACTGATGGGAAAGTTTGTACAAGGAAACATTTCGTCTTCTTTAGATTTCTATGACAACCGAAAAACAAAGGGAAAGGTCATACAGGGTATTTTCTAAAGAGGTTTGAAAAACACAAATTTACAACATATATGGTCATAAAAAAATTCTACCAAAGCCTGTCAGCTACTTTACAACAAGCTAGATGACCATGTTCGTCTTAATGGGTTTTAAACTTTTCTGGGCCGTGTAAACATGGCTAGCACTTGATCTATAGTGTTTTAACCATTTTCCTTCTTCCTCAAGGAAACGACAAGTACTTGACACAAAGGAGGTGATTTATTTAACTGATAATAAGCATTAGAGTTTACTACTATCATAGTGTCAGAAAGTCCCTCTCTATGTACACGTTATCACATAGAAAACGGAGTCAGAGGGTAACTCGTGAAGAACAAGAATCAGTCTGATATTTCTGTTTCCTTAGCATTCAATAACAAAAGCATTATGAGAGAGGTAACTATTCAATTTGCAGGTTATTCAAAATAAATATTTTCCGATGTTGCGTTCATAGGGCTTTATGACATCCAGATTGTAATAGAAATAAATTACTTCAAGTGGAAATTAAATTATTAGAAAAAGTAGATGTTCTCATATTGAGGACGGGCTAAATTACATTAATACCTTTATCTGTTTTTCTCGTACAAACACATGAACTAATGAACATGATGATATCACTGAGATGTCAAAATATTATGAACAGGGTAATTAGAGAATAATCTGCAAGAGAATCGACTATAGGCATCAAAAGTGTCAGAATCACAAAAATTGGGTAGCAAGTAAATTATCGGCAAAAGAATCCACAATAGATGTCGAAAATGTCAAAATGGCATATATAGCTAGGAGTAAATAATATGTAAAATAATCCAACTGAAGACATACACTAATCATGAGAAAAACTGTGCAGATCCTACATTTTGGCACTTATTGCGGGTAGCAATCGTAACTGCTTATAGCAGGCAGTTTCCTGGCTCTTGAATAAAGTAGATCGGACAGCTTTGAAGACCATACCTTTCCTCCTCCACCATGTGTTGGCTTTATTAAAATTGGATATCGAATCTTTTCAGCTTCTAATTTTAGAAAGTCCGCATCTTGTTCTTCACCGTGATAACCAGGAACAAGAGGTACACCAGCCGAACCCATTATCTTCTTTGATGCACTAGTCCATGCACGGATAATATAGTGTTTGAGAGTAACTTCAATGTGCAGACACGTGGAATAAGTTATGAGAAAAATAAAAATAATAGTTGAGTATTATTGCCCCTTCTCAAGCACAATAGAAAAGATGCCGGTTCAACAGGTATACAAGTGATTCTCGCAGGAGGGAAAACCACATCAAGTATATACCTCTTGTCACCCATGTCTCTGATTGCAGATGCAGGAGGTCCAATGAATGTCAGCCCTTTAGCTTCACAAAGCTGTGCAAAATCTGCACTTTCTGAAAGAAAGCCATAGCCTGGATGGATTGCCTACAAGTATGAAAGGGAAATATCTGAGAAGATTAACCTTCTCAGCTACTTAATACTTTTCTTTGCATGACAGAAACTAGAGCCTGGACTATAAACAGTCCTGAGAACATAAGGCAAATGAAAGTAGCATCATGAAAAATTATAATACCAGACAAATAATTGGGAGTTTCAACAGTTTATCCATCAGGTTAGCTTGGTTTGCCACCAAAGGCTAGGAAATGTGACAACTTTGAAACCCAAGATTCAGTTTAAATTGAAAATATTGGCCACATTCATCCACTCTGCAAGATCAGGCGAATTTCAATTGAAAATTATCATGTTACTCATTGGCATTGGCATTGGCATTGGCATTGGCATTGGCATTGGCATTGGCATTGGCATTGGCATTGGCATTGGCATTGGCATTGACATTGACATTGACATTGACATTGACATTGACATTGACATTGACACTGACATTGACATTGATATAAAGGAGATTATTTAAATTTTACATAAACTTACGACCACAAAAAACTATTGGAGTGAACTAAGATTGACAATGGAATAATAAAGATTGTACTGAACTGCCCGCTATAAACTTTTTCAGAGTTCTTCAGGAATGACAATAAAATATATGCGACTGAAACTTCCGCATTTTATGGTCAGACAGCATTGCCCTTATACCTTAGAACATTTTCATATGTGTAGCATGTGCAACGGTCACCAACTCGAGCCAGATGCATTTAGAGCAGTATATCAAATCGCATTTTAGAGAACTAAAGTTCACAGAGAGTTTAGAACTAATGACCTGCGCTCCGGTCCGCATGGCAGCGTCCACGATGGCTGAGGCGTCGAGGTAGCTGGCCCGGGCTGGCGGCGGCCCGATTCTCACGGCCTCGTCGGCGGACCTCACATGGAGCGCGTCCCGGTCGGCATCGCTGTACACCGCCACTGTCCGTATCCCAAGCCTCCTGGCCGTTCTCATGATCCGGCACGCGATCTCCCCCCGGTTCGCCACCAGAATCTTCTCGATACCCCTCCCCTCCTCCCCCGAAGAGGAAGAAGAAGATGAAGAAGAGGAGAAGAGCCTCTCCCGCCATGATCCAGGATTGTGTATCCTCACCTTGATGGATATCCTCCTCCGGATCAACGACGCCATCACCGATCTCCTTCGACGAGAAAAAAACCTGCTGGTGCTTATGACGTCCTTGTCGACATCAAGAAGAGGCTGAAGAGATGAGAGAGAGAGACGCAATTCTCCCGGAGGGAATGCGATCGTGACCGTACGATTTATATTGAACGATCCGGAACAGCGCCAAAAGCGGGTTCTTCCAACGGATAAGAGCCGTCCCGCGCAGGGGCTCTCTGCCCTGGAGCTGACGTGGCGACTAATTCCGACATCCGGTGAGGATACGCCGACGTAAGCACTCGAAATCCCACTTCATTCCGAGTTTGACGATCGACACGAAGCAAGGTACACAGAATTGGCCAATTCCCCAGTCGACTCAGTCGGTGACCCACCTAACTACTTACCGATTCCTCAATTTAAACGGACGGCCGAGATCTTAGTGGTTGACTGCTAGATCTGGTCATGTGAGTTGACACAAAATTGGAACATATTTTTTAAAAAATTAAACTATTTGCATTAGACGTGGCTCTGGCCTCCAAACTTCTTTTCACATGAATGACTCCTGATAAGTCTTCATTATCATGAGTTAGTAATTAGTAAATAATATAGTTTTAATCTTAAGTCATGATAAATAGACTTATATTTGTGTTAAAGTGTGAAAAGTGGTTTTCAATTAATTAATGTGATTTTTTAGGTAATTATGTGATTTTACATGAATTTATATGATTTTTACAATCTTACTTTTGAGATAAATGAAGAAAAAGAAATAAAATAAAAAAATAAGACAAAATGAGGGGGACCGGCCGGCCAGCCGGGCCCGCAAGCGGGTCGGAAGCTCAGTCGGGGAGTAGCCATGAGCAAGGGCTCGAGTGGCTTGGACCAATAAGGGCACGTGTGCGCCACTCCCTTTCCACGTCACCGGTGGCCAGCTGGCTGTGGGGCAAGGAGTGGTCGTACACACAAGAGAAGGAACTTTGCTTAGAAAGCTAACATTACTATATATTCGTCCGAAAAATCAGCGCACAACCGATGTGGGACTAAACCTGCGTCACACCTTCCTCAGAAGAGGCAGGTGACCGGCGCGGGTTCGAGTCTTTCCAGAGTCAAAAGTCATATATTTTTATCTAATTATCGTGACTTTCTTGTAGATCGCCGGTGAAGGATTAAGCAACGAGAATCGCTGGATCATCGGCGAAAATCTCGTCAACGTGATTCGCGGAGCATTGCTACTAAAATTGCTAAACGATTCGCGATAAAAGGATTGCGAATCCATCGAGTAAATCATCTCCGATTGATCGACGAACAAGCCGTCGTCGGGAAGAGGACGATCCGTCGGGAGATGAGTCACCACCTCCTGAGAGTGTACCAGATGCGATGAAGAGCCTCCTCTTGCTGCGCGGACCTGAGGATGAAGCTCCCTGACATGCGCCCCACCTCCATCCAACTCCTTTCCGTCGGGTGACAGCTGCCGAAGAGTCGCAAAGTCGCCGTTTTTCCGCTCTGTCGGGTAACAACCGCCGGAGACGACTCGATGACTCATTTCATTAATCTCTAGACTTCGCGAGAAGATCTAGAGATTGCCCACGTCGTCCTTGTCCAAAGAGAGCCTTCGAGGCCGTGGACATTGCATGACGATCCTTCCGAACACTTAGAATTCCGGTGCATCACCGACGCAACGCCGTCACGATGCTAGAACTCTGTTTTCCTGCTTTTAACTTACTTTATGTTTTATTTAGTGATACTTTTTGTGATTTTAATTTACCAAAATATACTTTGTTCTATTACGATTCTTTCGGCTTTTACAGATCTTAATTTGATTAATTAAATCATCTGTAATCGCTTATGTAAGAATCGCCGGGTGAAACTCTGTTTCCGCCCGATTCGTGTTCGCCAGGCGCTGACGTCATCCTGACGTCCGCACCCTTATTTTCTTTTTTTTGTGAATTTAAAATATATATTTTTTTCATTTCTTAGTATAAAATTCAAAAAAAATAGTATTCTTTGAGGAAAATTCTGAATAATTACCAGATATTATATTACATCCCTGTGATCGACTTGGAAAATTACCGTTATTTTTTGGAATTTTTATGGAATTATAATTTATATATTTATTCAGAAATACTTCTAAATATCTAAAAATTCGTATTTTCTAGTTTTATAAATTTTATATTTGCGTGATTTAATATACAACGACTAAGTCACGTCAGCTCCCAATCTCATCCTAGGAAAAAACTTCCATTTTCTTTATGAAAAATAATAGTAATTATATAATCTTATTGATAGGAACTTACTAACCCCTATCATTTCCGTTTTGGCAACACATTAAACTAATATAATCTATTTCAGCTCTCTACCTATGGAACTTGTATTTGCATGGCCCTTATGTTCCCTACTGACACCTTGATCCAATCCCCTAGCAGTCCTGCCACCATGACACACATAATGGTTTGTGAAGCCTTGCCTTCAAATGGATTATATGTCATGTAAAAGTCAACCTTGATAGTGAGATGCATGTCTTCTCCTAAGACTCATATTTTTCAAATGAGAATATATTAATTTATATCTTCTTTATTCTCCAAAATAGAATTGAGTTCTAAGGCACCCTACAAGCCATGAAGAGCCTTCACATGCATTATGTTTTCCCCCTTTATAGCCTCATAATGACAAACAAAATGCTTATAATTCCTTAATATGTATCAACATTTACTAACAATACATGCCAGACACTCCCTTCTTTATGGGTGGCAAAGTTTGGGAGAAAAATAAACGGCATGCCAAGAGAAAAAAATAAGATAGGAAACAAGATAAGAGGAGAGTAAAATGATAAACAAGTTGCTACTAACCTGTAGAAAAGTCATGTGAATTTTGGATCCATGAAAACTATTTTTGAAAAATTTGTACTATCAAAACTTATAATGACCTTATATTTTAAGATAATAAAAATCAAAAAGGGAAAATGAGTGATACAAGAATAACATCATATGCCAAGCTCTATCATTGAACTGATATAAAATATAGCTCAATATTATCAAGCTTCATATTAGAGTACATGGAAGTAATGTTGTGAAATAATGTACTATATAAAACTTTATATTTTAATAGTATTTCATAAATCAGTTTCTCATATTTTTAAAATCCTAGTTTGAGGTATTTCCGAATTTAGTAAAGGTTTCTAAAGTTGTCACAAGTTAGTGAAAAACCAATTTTTTCAGATTTCTAAATTCATCATAGTTTGGTGGAAAACTTGCTTTCAATTTTTTATGTTTTTCATGTTGTGCTGAAAAATCAGTTTTACATATTTCTGAATTCATTACAACATGCTAAATAACCAATTTTATCAATTTCTAAATTCAGAACAAATTATGAAAAACCATTTTTTTAAAATTTATAATTTTCAGAAAGACGTCAATTTACAAATCCCGAATTCACTATAGTTCACTAAATAATTAATTATACATATTTTTGAATTCTTTCAAAATTTGTGTAAAACAAAATTCATGAATTTCTGAAACTTTTGCAGAATTTTGTTTTCTTAATCTCAACAAGATTCTTGAACTATCAAAGATGATTTTATACTTTTCCTTCTAAATCTGGCCTTTCATGGTTCGCAAGCTATTGTTCTATCTGAAATAGAATTTACCCATTATTAGAAGAGGTTGCACACTCTTACAAATAGTTTAAATCATCACAACATATCTGAAACCAAAATCTTGTGAGTACAGTTCCTGAAGATATTTTTCAAGCATCTCTAACATAATGCATTTGATGAAATTTATCAATCTTAATTCATCAAGAAACATTCATAAAGGAAATTTCATCTTATTCCTAATTCTCATAGTGAGCAAGCTAAAAACAAGAGAAGTGAGTTGACTCACTTGAAAGAAAAGAATATCAATACAAATATTAACTAAGACAAAAATATCACACCACATAATATGCTTTATTTTAACTTGTAGGAAAAATATGTTAAGTATTTGTAACTTGTTTGAAAAGCTTGTGTTTTCATTTCTAGATATAAAGTGAGTGGACCCATGCACTTGGGTGAGAGAACAATAGAATGTGATAATCATTCCAAAAATATGAAAAAGACAAATACAATAATTTCAGTAACTAGCAAGCTTGAAACATCACATCATTGATGGTTTAATATGTAAATACCCAAAATTAAATATGAAATAAAGATTCATAAATTAAATGGTGTTAGCATGTGAGGTTCAAAGTGAATAAAAAAGGTGGCTCTACACTTCACAACTCTACTAGATAGGAAGAACAATGGAAAATAGTAACCGTTGGGCAAAATATAAAAAACAAAAAAATACAATAATTTCATCAACTAGCAAGCTTCAAACAACACTCCATTGAAAATTTAATGTGTAAATACTTAAAAATAAATATAAAATAAATATTCATGAATTAAATAGTGTTGGAAGGTGAGTTCCAAAGTCAATGAAAAGTTGGCACTTCACTTCATAACTAGTAGGAAGAACAATGGAAATAGTAACCAGTGGGAAAAAATATATATATAAATAAATACAATAAATCCATTAACTAGTAAACTTCAAACATCTCACCATTGATATTTTAATGTGTAAATACCTAAAAATAAATATAAAATACATATTCATAAATTAAAGAGTGTTGGAGGGTGAGTTCCAAAGTAAATGAAAAGTATGTCTTTTCCTTATGACTGTTTTAGATAAGAAGAACATGAATATAGTAATTGTTGAGAAAAATAGAAAAATAGAAAATAGAAAATAAAATAATTTTATTAACTAGCAAGCTTGAAACAACGCATCACTGATATTTTAATATGTAAATACCCAAAATTAAATATGAAATAAATATTCATAAATTAAACGGTGTTAGAAGGTGAGGTCCAAAGTGAATGAAAAGTAGCCTCCGCTTTACGACTGTACAAGGCAGGTCGGTGATAACACCACGTGATGGATCTACTGAGAGCATGGCGACATGGTGTCGGGGTTGCAGGGGGCGGAGAAAAGAGAGAGAGAGGAGAGAGAATGAGAGGAGGGAAATGAGCTTCCCGCCTTTGGACACCCGGCTTGAAAACGAACTGCTATCCTGCGACAGTGTGACAGGGGAGAGTGAGGGAGGAAGAGAGGAATGGAGCCCTGAGATTTTCCCTCGAACACAGAATAGGGAGGCGACGGGGCGGCGGCGACGGCGACGGCGACGGCGACGGCATGGACACGCCAGAGAGGGGGAAGCAGCGGCCAGGGAAGGGACTCTCCACAGTCGAGGTAAGTCTTACATTACCGATTTGGGGGCTTTTCCACCGGATCTCCCGCGGATCCGAGTGAGGGGTGGGGGCGGGGGAAGCTGAGGACGTCGAAGGAATTTTCTCGTACGGCGTGGCAGCAGGAGGGTGGGTTCGTGAGGGGTGAGGGTGGAGGGGGGGGGTTCCTGTTTCGGCGGGGGCCCATCTGCTGTCCTTCTACCCTTCTTCCCTCGAAAACTCTGCGGTTGGTGCTCTTTTTGGCCGTTGAATTAGGTTGTCACTTGCTTTCATTTTGTTTGGTACTCACGGGCTCGCCTGTGGCACTATAGGGAGATACAGCTACCGATCTGATTTGTTCTGGTCAACTTGGCCTACTTTCGGGCTCGCATTTTGAAGTGTTTTCTTAATTTTTTTTCTTGATCGATATGGTTTCTCGTGCATCTACCATTTCATGTCACGTCTCCTGGTGTGATTCCCAAATTTGTGCTGCATTTGGCCAAAGAGCTCTTCTTGAAGTCATTGTCGTACACTTATCCTCGCCAAGACTTGTTTCACGGAAAATGCATAATCCCAGGTACAGTGGGGAGCATGCTGTCTTTCATCTCCTGCTATCACGATTTCAAGTTCATCGTAATATCTCTTTTTCCTTTTTTTCAAGATCTAAGAATAGGTAGTATGAGAACGGCCACATTACTTTCTGTTGAAGTGTCCGATAGAACAATTACACCCTTGCATTTGATCCCTTATTGGACGCACATTAATTCTTTACCAGGCCTTTTGGGCTCTCTTCAGCTGATATTAGGTCCAGCGAGCTATTTCAGCATTCTCCATGATGATGAGTTCTTTTTTGTACGAACTGTGAAAATATGTGATTTAGTTTACGACTTATATGAATCAGTGTAACTCTGATTTATGGACTTAAAGCCCTCATGAAGTAAAAGATGTTTACACTTAAAATGTTATATATGGACATATATAATGCCTTGAGATAGCTAAGGCTCGTGTACGTTCATGAGCTATTTATACATTATAAAACCGGGAGTTGATGCTATAAATGTGATTTGTCAAGGCATTCCATAACAGTAACTTAGCTTCGCAATGTGAAACGTGCATAAGATCACGAATCCTTGTTCTTAGTTAACCACATCCCATCTGTCAAAATGCTTTGTTCAATACTATGTAGCCTCTCTAGACCAGCATAACATAAGATATGACAATGAGAAGTAAGTTAGTAGAGAAACCAACTTCCACATGGCGTCACATCTTATTACCAATTCCACTTTCGTTTTGGAATGCCCTAGAATTTCTTAGATCAGGGCATCTCAATGACACTAGTATTTATAAAGCATGTGTCAGATTGTGAGATTATAAAGCATGATAGATATTCAAATTTCAAAGGTCATTCGAGAGAATGGATACTGAAAGATATTTGCTGATAGACACCGTTTATTTATTAAAAAATATATAGTTTTCCATGTTTAACATTTAATGAAACTCTTGTAAAACATGAAAACAGCCGGTATTATGGTGGAAATCTGAGATTTTGTTAAGTATATCTCACTCTCTCTCTTTCTCGCCTTCTTTCTTTCTCTCCCATTTTTCCAGCCTTTACATCCTTGCAAGAACTTGTATTAATGTGCATTTAGTTTTTCCTATCAAGTTGGTTTCGATTCCTAAGATTTTTTCTCATCCGGTTAGAAGATTCTGACACCAAATTGTTGTCTTGTGCATTTTTTCCGCGGTGATTTTGAGTGTTATTATTGAGATCCCACATTGTTTAAAACTGTTATGTTATTAGATTCATGGTATGACTTCCTAAAAAGGGGCTAATGCTCGAGTTCCATTTCTTTCATTTCGTCATTTCTATCACTTGTACCCATATAATGGTGTCTGCTATGTCATAAACTTTCATGAAGGCTCGTTTAAAGCATGGATGAGGAAATTGGTATTCATCCTAACTTTAATGCTGGATTTTTTTAAGCTTGTGTTTGAACTTTATTTCATCTCATCTAGTCTCTGGCACGCTCTAGCAGACACAATACACTTTTGCAATGGAACCCAAGCTATAAAAGACTGGGATGAATTGGTGATGGGTTTTACCTGATATGTTATTTTAGATACATGGTTGTATAGGAGAGAGTGGGTATGAGTGATCTATGATGCTGTATTTTAATTAAGTTTGCTCTTTCTTGGTTACAATCTCTAGACGTATATGCATATAAGTTGGAAATTTCTCCATTCTTTAACCTGGATAATATTTTCTGCATGCAGGATTCCCCAGTTTTCAATTATATCAGCAATCTCTCTCCAATTAAGCCTGTTCAACCTGTTCACATCACTCAAACCTTCCAATCATTTAATTTTGCTTCAATTCCAACAATTTTCTCTTCACCACATGTGAATCCCAAAAAAGAGTCTAGATTTTTGATAAGGTAACTGTCCATGGAATAGTAGTTCTTGCCAATACTTCAGTTACTATCGACGAACTCTCACCCTTGTTCTTGATTTCTATTTCAGATATACTGTCAGCGAAGATGATATTATTTCTTCTGAGGCATCAAATGTCAAGTTTTCAAAACATGCCACAGAGGTTCATGATTTCTGCAAGATTAAGTGTTCACTAGATTTGGTTGCGACTGAACCTTCCGAATGTTCAATGCCAACTGTCAATCCGTCTCATCCAGTAAATTATGATTGTGCTAGTCCCAACCATAATGGAGTTCCTTCGTTCGGGGTCATAGTTGATCATAAGTCTGTCAGGGGTAACATTGCTCTGGATCAGTTTGGCTGTAATCATCAAGAAGAAGGACAACCCTCTTTGACTGAAATTAAGATTAGTGAGTTGCCAAGTCAGGAGCAAAGTAGGGAAAAACTTACAGGACGCAACTGGGATTTAATTATGGATGATAATGAGAATTTCTTGATTTTTGATTCTTCCACAGAGTCTGAAGCTTGTAAGGAACACAATCAAATTATGAGGAATCATGTTGAATCGTACTCAGCTTTGTCTTCATCAAATCTTTCCAAGAGTAATAATGATGATTCACAGAAAATGCGACCAGATGACTTTCTCTGTGTATGTAGCTCCCCTCATGATCCCACGGTTCATTTGCCCAAGGATGACAGCCAGGAAGTTGGCGAAAAAGTTCATGCCGAACTGACACCACAAGCACCTCTCACATGTTGTGAGAAACCAGTGAACAGTGAACTCAGTGATAAGATGTGTGTTGAAACTAGTGGCTGTGTCTCCTTAAGCGTCCAGGTAGAACTGCTGTTTCTGCCTAGTGAGTTTCATCTAGATGCAAACTCTCTGTTATATTTAGTTTTATGGGATAAGTTGATCGATGTTATCATGTAGGTCTTATTTGCTAAGAAAGAGGCTTAGACTATTTTCTCTCATATATTAGTGTATATCTGCTAATATGGTGATGCACTGGACACTTGGAAACCTCAAATGCTATGCCTGCTCATTAATTCTTCTGTTACACTGGCAATCTGTGCCAAGCACAGTAGCATCAAGTGGAATTTATTCAAACTTCATTGATTTATCAAATTTCTTTGATAAGAAACAGGAGTTTGGTCTAAGAAGTCAGTTCTTTTCTATTTAATTATAGTGTTTTTTCTGTTTTTTTATTATATTGAGAATGTCACACATGCATTTATCTGTAAAAGTTGCAGCAGTCACCTATATCTTAAAGACTAATACATTAGTTCTTAGGTAATTGAGTTATTCGTTTGTTTGTTTGTTTGTTTTTTTTTTTTGGTGAATAATATCAAGCCTTTAGGCGATGTTCAGCGAGTTGTTCATGGTATCATCTTAATTTTAAATCTTTTTGATGATTTTTTCCGGAATTGAGTTCGGTACCAAATTGGAAACAGAGAAATAAGAAAGCTTATGGTGTTCTTCTTGAGGATTTGCTGTCTACCAAGAATTTTCTAAGAAATAAAGCTGCTCGCTTCCTGTTCTGGTCATCATTTTTTATCTTCTCTTGGATTCAAAGTATCAGTTACCTTTTGACAGGTTGGTGAACCATCTCATCGTGGAATACGAAGGCGCTGTCTAGTGTTTGAAATGGGAGGATCTCACGAACAGAACATGCTTTGTGACCCAGAAAACAACACTCCACCCTCATTGTCCCCAAGTGTAAAGCTTTCTCCTGGTGACAGAAAGCAGGCTTTCTTCAAACCTTGCCCTGGCCCACAATCAACTGTTGTGCCCAGTATTGGATTGCATTTGAATTCTCTTGCAATCATCTCTAAAGAGGGAACTTCAGCTGAAGATGCTTTCTCTTGTGAGAGGCAGTCTGGAGCAGCTGTTCAGAAACATCCCAGTATATCCCTTAAAATAGAGAGAGATGACTTGTCCTGTGGCAGCGAAATTCAGGACCTTGCTTCCATGCAAGACTCTTTCCAAGTACCAGCCACAGGCTGTGGAGACAGTTTGAATCCTGGTAGTCCCATGAAGGAAATGTATGTGTTTTCCGTTGCATTTAGATTTTGTGAAAATATTTTCTGTCCATATTCATGGGTTCATTGCAAATCATGTTGTGCGTGCAGAGACAAGACAGAAAATGGTGGTGAAACTGGGGGCTGCAAGCGTTGTAAGTGTAAAAAGTCGAAATGCCTGAAGCTGTAAGTCTCTCATCGTTGAAAAGCTATGTTCAAGCAGGGATGGTTATTGATTCGGATTTTGTTCTCTTTCTAGACAGAAATTGAGTATTCTCTTATTAGACATTTCAATAATGCGGATTGCTGTTATGTGTTGCCCGCGGTACATGAAATTACTGAGTTATTAGCAATACTTCTTGTACGGGGACAGTTTTATTGGGCCTAAGCAGATTCCTAAAGTTTAAACGGTTGCTAGGTTTAGCTCTTACATCAAGTGAAGTGATCTCAGAAGCTAAACCCTTGACAGACTGTTTGCTGAGAGAAAAACGGAATGGATAATACCCATTAGTTATTCTTTTAAAAAGGATCGAACATTATATCTAAATAGGTTCATGGTTATTTCATTTTTACTTTTGGCTAATTTCATAATTAAAATCTACACATTGTTCCACATATTTAACTAAAGCAAGAGTAGAACTACTTGGTTGACCATGGCTGTTCCATTGAAACCATGGGAATTTTTTTCGATAATAGTGGCATAAATAGAAAAAATCAGAAGGAATTAATATTTTCAGAGATATTATGGAAAAACAATTCGAACAAGAACTTTTCTTATATGCGCGTTCCTAATTTCAGAAGTCTTTTTACTACGAGTTTTTCTCCTTCCTACTGCTTCAATGATTTGAGTGTTATTATCGTTCAATTCTACGATTCTGCCACTTCATGAAGCTGATTTTCTGATGTAGGTATTGTGAATGTTTTGCTGCTGGGCTCTACTGTGTTGGGCTATGTGAATGTCAGGATTGCTTAAACAAACCCATGTACGAAGATACTGTCCTGGCAGCAAGGAAATTAATAGAATCACGAAACCCACTTGCTTTTGCCCCAAAAGTCATCAGGACCTCTGAGCCAGCTACAGAAATCTGTGTAGGAAACTAGGCAAACTCTGCTTAGATTATCTCTCTACATGCATTCCTGTGTATAACAAAGCATTCGTCTCTTTTCTAATCCACAGGAAGACACGAACAAAACTCCAGCATCAGCACGGCACAAGAGAGGTTGCAACTGCAAAAAATCAAGATGCCTGAAGAAATATTGCGAATGCTATCAGGTTTTCTTTCCTCTTTTTCTTGCCTCTTTTGAACACATCCCCTCGAATGCCATCTGAGTCAGGGACGCTGGTTCTGCCTTTGAAGGGAGGTGTTGGATGCTCACCAAGCTGCAGATGTGAAGGCTGCATGAATACATTTGGTAAAAGAGATGGTAAGGACTTGCTGTTTTCCCTAGCTGTTTCGGAGTATTGGTGAATTATTCAGTGAGTTCCTTCTCCTGAGCCGTTTTACAGTTACATATATCTCCATGGGGATTAGGTCACTTGCTTCTAAGACAATCCCATAGATCCGGATTTAGGGTTTTGTATGGGCTTTGGGTAAATCTTGGGTAAATCCTTGGACCCCGAGATAGTTTTTCCTACCCAGTAGAAACCCTGACTTACATCACCTGAACCTGACTCAGCTTCAAAGTCAGAAGGTGTTCCCAAAAACCCGGTAGTAATTATTGTTCATTTGGTGTTTATATTCTCATTCAAATGTATCTTTTGCAAGATATTCTTCCTGATCCAAAGTGTTACTGCGCAGTTGGTGCTCTTGCTTTGCTACCGGTTTCGAATGGATTTAGCTAACGCCTTGGTTCATTTCTGACAGATCCTCTGCCTTTTGGCAATCACGGAATTGTGCCCGAAGAGGAGGAGATCCATGCTACGGACAAGGATGCCCCGCAACATGATTTCGGACGAGGACACAAGGATGGGAAACCCTTTTCGGAGAGCGTTCTGCCTACCACACCAGCTTCCCAGATTCGCAGGTTCTTGAGCCCATTCCTCGAGTTTTTTTTTTTAATCTTTAAATATTGTTCCAGACTGGCTGCTAATATATAGATAGCGATGATCATCTCATCTTGCAGTTCATTTGGCAGACCGCCATTCTTTTCCACTGTGAAGCCCCCTCGGGCCGCCTCCATACGTACAATTGGATCTCCCCCTCTAAATACCACGCAGATTCGAGCAAAACCCACGCTTGATGAGCACTTACAGATGGACTCTGAGGATGAAATGCCTGACATCCTTAGTTACTCTTTATTGCCTGCCAGTGCAAAGAATACCACCTCCCCCAACAGGAAGAGGATCTCTCCTCCACATCACGGGGTCAACTTGTCTCCCAGCCGTAAAGGTGGAAGAAAGCTGATCCTCAGATCTATTCCTTCATTGCCCCCTCTCACCAGCGATTCTGTCGAGGAACTGAGGCCCTCTGTGGAATCTTGATTGATCTCGCAGGGTATGCATGCGCCTCCGTCTGATTCCTATTTATTCTGTGGTTCAATCAAACCTCTTTTGTTCTTACTCGATCGTACTTGTCCTAAGGTGATGGAGCTGTGATTAATGGTCGGAGATGAAGAAGAGGCTTATGGTGGTGACCTATCATGTAGATAAGTGGACTGAGGTATGCTGTCTATAATGTATCCTGTGGTGTGAGCAGTCTCCCCCCTTATCCCCAGGGAGTTGGTGAGAGTTGTAATTTATTGTAATTTATTAAATTCATATTTTATTTTTTACTCTATTTTTATAGACTAGAGTAAGTTACCCACGTGGATGAGATCAGGCTCTCAATTTTATATGCTTTCCTATTTAACATGCAAGATTATCCATCTAAGCTATCCAGCCATGCTTTCCTTCCATTTCAGACAGCAGCAACCTGGAGAGTAGCAGTTGGGTGTAGGCTGATTTAATGTGGATAATCGCCTTTCCTGAATAACTTTGCTATTTATTTATTGTGCATGTATTTCAACCTCATTATTTGATTTCCTCTTTTCTCTTCTAATTAGAGGAAGGGAGCATCGCATATTGGGGAAGAGAGAAAATATAATAAAATGAAAGAGGGAAGAGAATATCAAGAACAAAGAAGATATTTTATTAACTTGTGGAGACGACAGGGTACATGGGATGGCAATTTCAACTGCTTAATCACCACAGAAACAAAGGACGGAGGATGACAAAAGTGGGTAGTACAAAGTCATGCATGTAGGCTATTTCTTAGATGGACAGCATGTGATGATGCTTTTGAGCATATGAAGAGAATATCAATTTTTTTGTTAGATTTAAAACTCTGCTACATTACTTTTGCTTTGTATGGTTCATTTCATCAACTGCTTTTTTCTACCCCAAATTATATTTCCTTTTTTGTCTAGTAGGGAGAGTGTGTGGGTGAAGAGGGAGAAAGGAACGGTTGTAATGATAATAATAATAACAATAATAGGGAACAGTTCATTCTTTAGTGAGAAAAAGTAGGCCATAAAGATAATAAAATGGCAGGCAATCTCTTCAGATAGTCTTGAGGTCATGCATTGGCATTTGAAGTGGTAATAAGAGCCAAAAATGGAATAAGTAAAAAACCCTTTGATTCAAGGTGATCAAAATAAGAAGAGCTGACGAAGAAAAAGCAAAAGAAAATGACAATCAGAAATAAGAAGAAATATTTCCAATAAAAATAATAAATGATTAAAAAACCCTTGGAATGATGGAAAATAAATGGAGGTAAAAGAGGGGAAAGAAATGGAAGGAGCTGGACAGAAAAAATGTTACTCTGTTGGTGAAGTGTACCAAAATGTATCGAAAAATAACATAGTGAGAAAAACATAAAAAGAAAATAAGAAGAAGAATCCATGAACCTCAGGGAAGAGGGAGGTAGGGAGGGAGAGGGGAAGGGAGGATAGAGAGGAAGTAGTTCAAGAAGTGTAGGGCACTTTTGTATCCATGAACACTTGTCTCAACAAACTGTTCAGATTTTATTTTCTTCAACTTTCAATCTGTCATGTGACAATTTTCTTGATTTATATCTAAAATAAACTTTTTTCTAAAAGTATCTTCATTATAAAAAAGTTAATTTGAATATTATGCAGTATTTCTTAAAATTTTTAAGTTTGAATATTAACATTTGAATAAAGGATTTGACTATGAGAATGGCAGCTAGGAGATTGTTCCATAAAAACCATGAGCTGGCTAAACAAAATAGAAGTTGAGAATGTGAGGATTTTATTCTCCTATTAGGAGGACATAAAATAGTTAAATGTATTGGGCGTTAAGATTTAAGGAGTGCCCAAATTGCTTGCAATATACAATGAATGCTCTTCCCAAATCTTTTATGGACAAGATATCATTTACGCCACAGTATCAAGGTCCAATGCTGGGCACAATGGCACTCAACTAAGATTGCTTTTGGACTTTCAAGTGCATATGCCTATAAAAGTTACAAGCTGAAAAGCTACGAGCTGAATAAAAGATCAATGGGTTCAATCATTTTGTCATTAG
Organism: Spirodela intermedia; assembly: GCA_902729315.2. Classification (NCBI taxonomy): domain Eukaryota; kingdom Viridiplantae; phylum Streptophyta; class Magnoliopsida; order Alismatales; family Araceae; genus Spirodela; species Spirodela intermedia. The sequence goes on along the minus strand of LR746267.1, from coordinate 5,540,521 downwards.
TAATTAAACATAAAAAGATAAAATAAGAAATTACTAGAAAATATGTTTGAATAATCTAATTATAAATCAATAGCTAAATCTTTAAATCTAGCCATGGGTCATGTATAACTGTGTTTTTCAGGCCTCAGATATATTAATATGTCAAATACTATGCAATAATCGGATGGATATCTAAGTCAAATCAGAACAGAAAATATTTTAGAAGAGAACTATAGGAGAGAGAGAAAATAGGAGAACATAACATGGTTGAATCATTTGAGGACAGAAGTGTGTCGACCAATTAATGCATATATCAACATATTTTTATTCTATAGAACTTTGTGTTAACCCATGGGTAGACAAGGTCAAATCAAATAGAATTTGAAGAGAGAGAGAAAGAAGATTTCTAAAATGCATGACATGTTAGAAAGCCTAACATATGGCAAACGATCTCTAACACGGGTGACATATCTAGACATGGATGGCGTATCCTAGCATGTTAGAAAATCCAAGATATCTAGAAAGATAAATTATTCATTAGAAAATAAAATTAGTGTTACAAAATTAAATAATTATGAGAAAATTAAGTATTCATCAGAAAATTCAAGCATCTGTCAAAAGATCAGAGATATGTCAAAAAAATTTATGACTGACATGTCTATAGGCTTACCTAATCAAAAGCTGATCAAATTGACAATGCAACATCAGCTGATCACGTAGCTTGAGAGCAGGTTAAGGCAAGTGTCAAGTGAAGCAAAAATTTTAACTATCACTATCAATATTTTTGGCACTATAAATAGTCTGCCGAAAAAGCTTTCAAGCAATGACTTAATGGTATATTATCTCATGCTACTCATCTTCCAGTCCATTTGGGAAGCTTTTTCTTCAAGCTCTTGTGCGCCCAAGCTTCTTCTTCTGTTCAAATAACCAAAATCAGCATAAAAGCTACTGATTCAACAATAGATATCATTCTAAGTTTCTAAAAATTTATTTCCTATGTTGTAAGCACTCTCCTAGAGTGCTTAAAAGATACTAGAGAGGAAATCTAGGGCTTTTTTGTCAAGGTGGGGAGATAGACCCATAAAATCTATTATGTGAGAAGATCTAGAAAAGACTACGGTGAAATAGATCATAGTGTGTCTACCTAGTATGTTGACCCAATGTTTCAATTAGTCAAAAAGTAAATGAAACATAGATAATTTTAGGCTAAGGGTTTGAATGTTTACATCTTGGCTATTAGGTATGAATTGTACTAATTGGTTTAGAATAATTTACTCAAATTTTTTAGAACGTTTTTTAACAAATTTCCATGAGCTAAAGCCCAGGTGAAAATTGTAGAAGAGTCAAAGAATTTAATAAGATATTTATAAGCAGCTTGTATGATATGTACGAGATTATGCAAGAGCCCGGTAAGAATTAAAAAAATCATAATAAATTGTTCTCTAAGTCGGCTAGATGTACTACTTGCAGTGTCAATTCAAGAGAGGATAAGGTTTTAACGTCGTACACAACATTAGGATAGGAGGCACCAGCTGGTAGACTCACGTTAGAACTGCTTATATTTTGGTTATGCCTTTCACTTTGGCTGTAATGATGCCAAAATATTTCAAATCACCTCAAAATTAACGAATGCTTTTGGAATGGGTGTCTCAGCTATTTAAGTGTACTGAAACACAAAATTATGGAAATACCTTGCTCTGACGAGGGTTAGAATACCAAGACTGCTTCTAGAACGTCAAATAACTGCCCAGCTAAAGTACATATATTTGACAAAGTACTTTCGTTCACCCGGTTTTATCCATCCATGGGATTTGTACAATGCTCGCAGATTAATGGAACATTAGCGATCAGTAACAGTTTTTCCGTCCCCCCGCATTGCACGGTGCTTAACAACCTCTTTTGATTCTAGTGAAAATGGCACTTACTGGTCAACTCTCTCTCTTTCTTGGTCTTTCTCTCTCTCTCTCTCTCTCTCTCTCTCTCTCTCTTCCCCCATCTCCCTCTCCCTCTCCTTTGGTTGTTGGGTGTCGAACCCGTTGTATTTCTCCATCGAGACGCCTATGATGGCTAGTACGTCGATCATCTTTTGGTCTCTTACTAAGGTAAAAGTGGCTACGTGCCCAATGGGCACACAAAACCTTGAGCGATATTGAACAAGTGGCACAAAATATGGGATAGAGAAGATGACACTGCTCAGGCTGAAGATGTAGCCAAGGGCAAGATTGGTGCCTTTGGATTCCTAGGTTGCCTATATGTACAAGGATCGCAACTAATGGCATTTTAAGAAATTTATGGTTGTTTAGTTCTACGAGCGCTCAAAGAAATCAAAACTCAACGATAAGGTAAACTTTCCCTCGGGTTGGAAATTCTACTCTACTTTTTAATAAACCACTCATCCATTGTGTATAGAGATATGTTTTCAAGAGCTCAGAAATGCAATGCATGAATAATTTTTGGTCTTATTCAAGCAAAACTAGATAGGGTTTTGTTGGGAGCGTTGAAAAACACATTTATGTATGCCTTTTTGATTAATATAAAACTCTGTTTATTGATCTTATTATGTTGCACGAAACATATTTAATGCTTGATGCTGTTCTCACTGTTTGAGCATTATATGTATGATATTTTGATGATGACAAATAAATATAATATCAATTGAGAAGATCTAGTTATACCTTGTTCAAAATATACACAATATGAAGATAAATGTGGAAGTGACCATGTAAGATTTAATGTTCACACGAGAAATCATTAAACATATTTCATGTCACCAAGTTAAATTTAAAAAATTAATTGATTTCATCACATGAAATGATCGTATTGTATGTTCTTATGAAAAATATATTATTTACAGAACATTCAATCATAAGTAATGGTAATCACATTAGAATAATTGGGAAATCAAGAAGTAAATATCAGTACGAAAGTTTACTCATTCTATTATGTGCTCATCATATTATATTGTTACTTTTGAATGATTTATATATCAACTTAATGAGTTATTAGGTGAAAAACGATTTTTGAAATATCAATAGATATACTATGTAATTGATAATATTTTATTTTTAATTGATAACACTATATAATAATTGAGGTGGGATCAAAGTATTTGTTGTATGAACTAACATAAAATATGAATTATTTAAGTTAAAAACATTAATACTCATTTGAGAGTGATGTGATGAATTTATATTTAATTTATTAATTTTTATAATTCATGTGAAATAAATATAATTCTGATTTTTAATCCATGTTGTAACACAATTATCCAAGATTTATAATCTTGAGAATTATTTTAAAATTGACAGAAAATTACTCATGAAGTTAAAATTGAAAAATAAACATATCTTTGATTTTTTAGAAAATTTATGAAGACATTTTAAAGCCATTGTTTAGTAATTTAGAAATTATCAAAATAACGAGAAAAAAATGCACTGATTCATAGCTACGACACCAGGACAACATGTCAAGGGTTTATACGTCAAGTCAGCATTTTTGGGCCACATCAACAGGTCATGCCACATCATTGATGTACACGTCATCTTCCATGCTTTCTTTTTGGGTAGTGAAACAGACAGAGATAATTCCCGATCTCAGGATAATTGTTGAGATATTAATGCATGAAAGCCGGAAGAAAGCTCGTGGGGAAGAGGAGGAAGCTTTCTAGATGATAAAAAGGGGAAGATTGTGGGAATTTGCAAGAAATGTCTCTTTAGCTCTCTCAGTGGGGACATACGCCATTTCTTTGTGCCTTTTCATTCGCATCCTATCTTGCCGTATGTGTGTGCTTGTTTATAGTTTTTCTGTGCACGTTCATGGATTTGACTGCACTTGCGGGTATGAATACGCGTGTATTATCAAAACAGTAAAGTTGGACTTCGCTATTTCATACTTTGGGAGCTGCTTGTACTCCACACAGTTTCTGCTTCTGGTGGACGAAACCAGGATTAGCTTGCAGCTTGCACAATGAATGTCGATGTATAGCCTCGTCCTTTGTAATGATACCCGAATAGATCGATTAGCCTAATAAGACCCACTCTTTTTCGGCATCGGTTTTCGTTAGGGCTATTTAGAAAGATTTCTTGCTATAAAATGCGATCGTACCTTATGCCGACTAAGAATGTCCATTAGGAATAAGTAGCCGATTAGCTTCCCAGATGCGTTGTTACAAAGTTAGGGGCCTGGTTCCACTCGGACCTGTATCTCTGCGGGGGATACACTGAATCCCGCGCGCTAATCTTAGAGCTCAACGGACACATGTCTCTCCGTAACAGGACCACGTTGACTCCACGAATCATCAAGAATTTGAGATACAATTGTGACATTACCTCAGCAAAGGTTATGATGCATTCCGTAATCAGGTTGATCACCAATTCAGCACCTTCAAATATCTTACGCTGCATGGGTTCTTCATCTCTTTATGCCTCATTTATCAGAGCCATTAGTTTTGGTTACATAAACTGGTCCACAACATTTACATAAACTCAATCCTGAAACGAATTGGTCATATGTGATGTTTAGTCTATCTAGTCGATATATCGCGATGGCCATGGAACTAATACAAACAAAATGAGGCCTAGCACCACGAGGAGAGCGTTTCAAACTACTACCAGCTCATAATCATTTGAGCCTTACATAGACGCACTCATTCATTAATTATGAAGGAAAATAACAAAGGGATTATCAAATAGCAAGTCGAACAATCAGAATTGCGTCTATTGAGAACATACTAATCAATTAAAGTGCATTAAATTCTGCTGACTTATATCGGCTGGATTAAGGTGGAGTCATTCAGAAAGCAACGGAATGTCAAAATAATAGAAATCATATTCATAATTTGTGTTTACGACGAGGCCACCATCATAACGTTTCCGTAATGAAACACATCAATAGGTTCCTGCGACAGGATCGGATGATCCCGAATCCATCTCCAGGAGGAAATGGAACAATTTAAGAGCAAAGATTAAAAACGGGAGGTTAAAAAGCGAAGAAAATTTTACAAATAATATGTGAAAATTTCTGTGTTTATGAGGACGCCACGTCATAATGCTCCCGTAACGAAACACATCAATAGGTTCCCGTTGCACGATCCGATGGCCGGCAATCCATCTCGAGGAAAAAACGCAGCAACTTAAGAGCAGAGAAAATCCCCGCGGTATGATACGAAGACCCGCAATCGAATTCAAGATCAGCATTGATGCAGTTAACGAAAATCATGATTGGTATTTGTGAGATACGACGATTCGGTCTCGAATTAAAGGCATTAATTACTGCACAAAGAAGAGGCCGACTGACCGCAGCCCTAGGCCGTCAAAGTCTCACATGCGATTTCTTTGAGTGGTCGTTAGTGAAAAGGAAGAAACGGGCGTGAGATAAACGAACGTGTTAGCCCATGCAGCGTAAGATATTTCAGGATTGAGTTCGTGACTCCAGGGTGTGACCTCGAGTTTCGTCAAACAACCCAATCGCAACGCTGCCGCAGCAATTGCGACTCCAGGGTTCGTGCTTTGTCATGGACCATGGTCTGCGTAGCGACGGTCATTTAACTGGGTTAGAAATGAATGCACGTCGGACATGTTCAACGGTCTCTCTGCCGTCGAAAAGTCTGACTAGGGTTCTTTCTCAGAGGTTCCGCCAACGGCCTTCCCGCATTCTGACCATCCGAGTGGAAGATAGTCGTCGACAGATATTTTGACGAGTTCAGGGGCAGACTTGCCAACGCCGGCTTACTATTTCACGATTCAGCCGCCGCCCGAGAGCTTCTCAGGGAACATGAACAGTGCTTTCCGACCGCCAAAGCGTGGAAATTATAGACCGTCAGGCTTCATCTTCGCGCCCTGGAGGTTCGTGAAGAAGCTCCCAGCTACCTGTTGGAAAATCGCCCTACGCTAAGTCATTTAATATTTTTGTAATTAGACCTTTTCCTTTTGTCTTATTGGGTCAAAAGGTGACGGCTGTTTAGTCTTTAGTGGGTCAAAAGGGTGCGACCAAGGGCATTTATATAGCAGACGAATATTCTGTCTCTCTTCCCCGCCGTGTGTTTTGTGACGGTTCGTATTCAAGGGTTGTCCCTGGCACTGGAGCGCATTCATATACCACCCGCGTTTTGACTTGACTGTCGTCGGCGGGGTGGCGGACGACGGTGGGGCACGGCGCATCCATGCCGAGAACTCACCAGCTGGTTCGTTCACTCGAGACCCAACTAACCCCTGTTCCTTCAGAGCCGGTCAACAGCAACAGGACGATTGCCAATTAAAGGCGCTGAATTTGGTTACTAGATCAACTAGTAGAGTTGTCACATCAATGATCTGTCCTGACCGTAAATAAAATAGTGAATAATGTCGCAAAATGTCTGGAGGGATACTTTTATTGCGTATGTTACCGTCTTGTTATGAAGGCAACTCTATCACGTTGTTCACATTGAAATTATGACTCCCAAGAAAATATCTGATACGAATGAGGAGAGCCTTTGGTTGAAGACCCGGGGTTGTGTCCATCCCGGCGTTCACCTGATGCAATTTACGTTAGAAAACGACATATTTGAGGAGCGGCCAGCCGAGATTTTCGCCAAAATTCCATGTTATCTACGATAGAAAATTTCAGAGACAGAAGAGCCTTCGACAGCGTACAGGAAACCACAGAAGGGTAACTATGGGCCGTTAACTAGGCACGCAATCGGGCATTTGTTATGCTGCTATCTAGCAAAGGCACGCAATCGAGCTTCGTTTATTCTCTCCGCCGCGTTTTGGCACCCTCGTTCTGCAGGCTCAAATTATCTGACTTTGAAGCAATTATATCCCTCCTGGGTTCAATTTGGTGGATTCTACTGTTGGACTAGTAACTGAGCTAACTTACGACACTCGTTAGTGTTTTTAGCGACTACTAGCCTGCCTCGAGTCCTTTGTAGTAGCGTTAGCCTACGTCTGCTTTTTCGGTCCAAAACTTCCGGTTCTGACTTGTTCTCAATCTACCAGGGCCGAAGAGTTTTCTAAGCCTTTGACTTTCTCTGCAGACCCTGAGAGTTTCAAAGATACTATTATCTTTTGTTACAAAGATCCTTTGATTCTCTTTGGTTTTCAAAGAAACTTTTTATCGGTGAGATAATAATTATCCTCTCTTCGTCCGAGGATAAGAAACTTTGGTTTTCTCCTACAAGCTCTCACCCTTTTTAGTTCGTCTTCAGTTGTTTCTAATGACATCAAATTTCGCGGGCGTCGGTGTTGCTGACATGTACTTGTCAGTAGCGTGGCATTATTGCCCTGCGAATGCCGTACGCCGAAGGCAGGATAGCCTCCACGCTAATGGCCGTTTTATCTACAGTTCCCTATGCTTTCTCGTCTAAGAACTGTGTTGTTATTCGATTGGTAAAACTGTTGGTCGTTTCCTATTTTCAGCGAACGGCCAGGGAGAAAAAAAATCGGTGGAAGTTCCAACGACCTACCATCCTTTCTCACTCTCTCTCCTCTTCCTCTAGTTAAAAGGGAGTGACGTAGCAGAAACGTGGAGTGTATAGTAGTGACAGGTGGTGAGAAAGTTGGAGAAGGCGTGGTGAGAGAATAAGAAAAAATCTCTCTCTCTCTCTCGCTCGCCTGTATTTAAGGGAAAAAATGTAGAGTTTTTGGAAAGTCTTCAAGTGACTATTTTTTAGTGAGTGAGTCTCATGAAGAACGAAAAGGATCATTTTGAGCACACCACCTTAAACATTTACCATCAAGACGAAGAAAAAGATTCAACCATCATCTAAGATTCTCCTTCCATTTGTTATTTCATCTAAAAAAAATCTGTAGCTCTCTCCATGGATCTAGAAGGATTTTCCCCAACCATGTTAGTCCTAGTTGATCACTTCTTAGTGCTCTTTTATTGTCTACACTCCCGTTATCTTGACATTTTTTCCTTGATACATGTACACATCCATGCATAGTAGGTAACATATTTTGCAATTCATCTTGTTCCGCAGGAATTTGTATCCTTTTGTTTTTATAACATACTATTTGACTGAACCTTGTGCTACCACATAAGGTCTAGTATTTTAATGATGTGAACTGCAAAAATATGAGGTTGCAGAATTTGACTAAAAAAACTTCAATTTATGGCAAAAGAGAGTGAAGGTAATTATTTTATAATGAAGACTTCAAAAAGCTACCTATGAAAATAAAAAAGAGGAAAAATTAAATCATGATGACTATGTGGAGTTAGATTTGAAGGTAAGTAAAATTTGGTTATATATAGTTAATGAGGTAATCTATAGCATTTTCAAGGTAGAGATTAATTTGAGGATGAAATAAAATCCATGTGGTATAAGAAACCGAAATCTAAGATGCAATCATCTTTAGATTGAGAGACTATGGTTGACACTCTCTTCTTCGAGTATTTCATACCTTTAGTTTGATACTTTCTTTTTCATTTTAAATAATAAGCTTAAAAATATCCTTATTATGTCCATAATTGCATAATTTATTTGTGGTTTTAAATTTGGATCTAATCTCTCCTTTATTTCTCTGAGTTTTTTTCTCCTTAAGTCGACTTCTAGTAGTGAGACTCTTTGATTGTTGTCCTCAACTTTCATTAGTCATATCTTTTCCCATTAACTATTTCATAAATAAAGAATATTTAACATCTTCAATGGATATAAAACCTCTACCATATAATAAGGTTTCTCAAAATCATTTATATCACAGTGATAAAGAATGTTAAAATAAGTCTATTGGGCCCCCCATTTTGGACTTATTCTCTCCACATCCCTATTCTTCTTCCATGATTTTCACTTCTTTCTCTCTCTCTCTCTCTCTCTCTCTCTTTCTTCCTCTCTTTTATATAACCTCATGTACTCTTTTTCTTCAATATATGAATTTTAGGATTTTCTCTTCCTCTCATCAACAAAGAACAAAGCAATAAAAAAGTTTGATCTTCTTCTTCCCCTTTGACACCAATAATTTCTAAATTGAATAAAAAAAATCAAGATATGATTCTATTGATAAGAATAAACACTACTTAAAAAAGAGCTTATCGATAAGTGACCTGATTGTATACAATAAACATGACTCCAAGTTGAGCATTGATTCAACCATTGATTTCTCATGAATGACCCCTTGTAAAACCTTATTTGACAAATTTAATGAATCCTAGCAAAAAAAAATCATCTTATTCTACTTTCTCCCCTAATGACTGTGTTTGACATTTTCTCCTTCATGAGCAACATCTAATGTAGCCCTTAGTGGATCAAGAGAATTTTCATCTTGACATGCCACACTCCAATGTTGATGCTCCAGTCAAACTTCTCAGTACAAAACTTTGTAGATGTCTTTTTCTCTTCAAAACACCAAAGAAAGACCCCCAATCATACCCTGATGTTATTTTGTTGGGTTAATGGACCTTAATATGATCGCTTGGTTTTGCAATGGAAGAAAGAGCACAATATGACAATAACCACAAAGTAATAAATGATATTGAGTTGGAAGAAGGCAGCATGGATTTAATGTGATATGAAGAGGTTAAGACACCCTCTTACAGCCACTAAAAGTAATAGAATAATATCCCCTGAAATGAAGAACAAAGTATTGTAGTAAATAGCTTAAATGAAACTCTAACTTGCACACAGGAAGGTGAAGAAACTCCGGAACCCTGATTTCAGCCACTAGAGAGGAAAGGAGTTTTCATTTTTTGATTTTTCTCTCTTTTCTTCTTCTTCCCAAAGTTCCCTATATACCTACTTTATAAAGGGGCAGGACTGGTTTAGTACCCGAAAACATCTCCGAAATAAGGCTAAAAGGGAGAGAAGTCCGGACGGGCCTCCCCCAATGGATTAACCAAGTCGCACTTACAAAAGATTGTCTCCGCAATTCTTTTGAGAACCAGAGCCCTTCTTGGGCAAGAAACTTTCTTGGTAAGAGTGACATGAGGTACAAAATACTCAGCATATATGTCTGGTCAATAATGTGTAAGTTACCAGATCATGTGTACTGAAAGATCATTAAAAGACTTGCGAATAAAAAGACAGAAACATAATCACTCTGGTGAGAAAAATATGGCATAATTCTCATCATCAGGATAAGCATCCAGTGTGCAGCAAGGCCCTCTTGCTGTACCAATAGGTTTCACTATGTAGACGACAGTAAAATATGGACGATCAATTATGTGTAACTGGATCCCTTGCAGAAATTGAGCATGACGACCTCAGCTAGTTCCTATTTCATTGAAAGCGGAACATGGGAAGCCTGCACCAAGTTTCACTTTGATAACTTGCTGCAGGCTTTCCGTAAGGTCCAAGGCTTTCAAGGAATAACTGAAACATAGATATCCTCGTGGACCAGATTATTTCAAGCATGCCAACCATTTGTTAATTTAATACCTTTTGTTAACATTTTCCTTCTGCGCAAGGAGCCGTGCCCCGAATTGCGCTATGCTTCCCTTTTTTCACCGGTCCTCTTGAGTCAGCGACGTCCTTCTTTCTCTCTGGTTGTTGATGACGGAGTGTAGAGTCTGCACGTTGCTGTTTCTATAGGCCTACTGGTCGACCACTGTTTAAGTTGCCCTTCTGTTTTACAAGGCGGCGTTGAGGAACCGGACGCATGTGGAGTATCCCGTCTCCTCCCGCCGTCGACCGCCGGACGCTCTCTCTCTCTCTCTAGCTATCTATCTATGTATCTATGTATCTATCTATCTATCTTTTCACCTCTGTGAATCACACTAGCTCGGAGAAGTCTGCCGCCGGTTGTTTACACAGACAAATTTGGGTACGCCTCTCAGTCCGGAGAAGGGAGAAAGCTCTATCTTTTTCATACGTTTTGAAAATCCAGCGAGGCGGCGGTTTTGCGTCAACACGATACGCCGCCGGTCATTTTCCCCGGAGAAAACTTTGCATGGCGAGGCTCCATAAATCACGTATGGATGCAGCAGCAAACGAAAGGCCCACGTGCTAGCACCCAATTTCGTCCGAGCTCCACCATCTTTCCCAGTAATGGAGGACCTACGATCCTGGGCTGCCGTCGTACTCCTGGCCTTCTTCTCCCTCCTCTTCATCATGAAGCTCTTTGCGTACCATCAAATCAGGCCCAACCTCCCGCCCAGCCCCATGGCGTTTCCGGTCCTCGGGCATCTTCACTTACTCCGCTCCACCATCCACCAGTCCCTCTACAGGCTCTCCACAGGCCTCGGTCCCCTGTTCCATATCCGGCTGGGTTCCGTCCCGTTGCTCGTGGCCTCCGACGCAGCCACAGCCAGAGAGTTTCTCAGGGACCACGAACTCTTCTTTTCCGACCGGCAAAGCTCCAAAGCTATCTCTCACCTGACCTACGGGGGCCGTAGCTTCCTCTTCGCGCCCTACGGCGACTACTGGAGGTTCATGAAGAAGCTATGCCTGTCCGAATTGCTGGGTGGTCGGATGTTGGAGCAGCTACAAGGGGTCAGGCGAGACGAGATAGGAACGTTGTTGGAGATGCTGCAACAGAAGGCAGAGAGGGGAGAGAAGATGGATGTCGGGGCGGCGCTCACGAGGCTTACTAACAACGTCATCTGCGGGATGACTATGGGAAGGAGGTGCTCCGGAACGGACGGCGAGGCCCAGCAAGTGAAGAGAATGGTGGAGGAGACGGTGGCGCTCATAGGCACCCCCAACGTGGCGGACTACGTGGGAATCTGTAACAAGCTCGACTTGCAACATCTCAAATCAAGGTACGAAGACGTACATCGCAGGTTTGACGGTTTGATGGAGCGAATCCTCAAGGAGGAGGACGCCCTGAGGACAAAGAAGTCCGGCAAGACGGGGGCCGACGGCGTTTTCCGGGGTCTCCTTCGCGTACTACTCGACATATCTGAAGACGAGGGTGCGGAGATGAGGCTGTCGAGAGAGAACATCAAGAGCTTCATTCACGTAACTGCGATCCACCCTCACCATCTTCGTCCGCTTTCCATCGACATTTTACGGTCCTCCGTGCACCTGGGTTTCACGTTCCATTTTCTTTGGCTTTGAGGAGCAAAGTGGATTAGTGCGCCACTAAGGCCGTTTTTAGATAAACTGAAGTAGTAGTTACTCCCTCTCTGAACAGGATCTATTCATGGCCGGCACGGACACGACGTCCGTCACAATGGAATGGGCCTTGGCGGAGCTGATAAACAACCCGGCCATCCTACAGGACGCAAGGCGAGAGATCGACTCGGTGGTCGGTGGATCCAGGTTGGTGGAAGAGTCCGATATTCAAAACCTGCCCTTTCTCCAGGCGATCGTCAAAGAGACGCTCAGGCTCCACCCCGCCGTTCCAATCCTCCCTCGCCAATCAAATGCGCCATGCAAGTTCAGGGGATACAACATCCCGGCGGACACGGGGATCGCGATCAATGTTTGGGCGATCGGGAGAGACCCGAACCAGTGGGAGAACCCGCTGGAGTTCAGGCCGGAAAGGTTCACGGCCAAAGGGCAGAGTTTCGGTATTGACGTCAGAGGCCAGCACTACCACTTCTTACCTTTTGGCAGCGGCAGGAGGAGGTGCCCTGGTTTATCCCTGGCACTGCAGCTGATTCACACAACCCTGGCGAACGTGATACACTGCTTCGACCTGAGTGTCGAGGGCGGGGTGGTGGATATGACGGAGGGGTATGGGGCGACCTTATCTAGGGCTCACCCGCTGGTTTGTACACCCAAGGCCCGGCTAACTCCCGTCCTTTCAACACTGGCCATCAGCACCAGCACCCCGGACGAGGCTTCCTTTTAGTGTGATCATTACTAAGCGTTGAATCGGGATATACGGTCAATAACTACCAGTTGTCGTCTCAAGAATTCGTCCAAAGTCGAGAATAATGCCCTTGTAACGTATGATGGGTTATACTTATTGCCTCTTGTAACGTGTGATCTTCTTTTTCTGAAAGCACCTAGACAACATTGTAGGATTGAATTGTCACTTTGAAGTATCGGTTCACATGTGGACGTCCAGAGTTTGTGGATTATCTTCAAGGGTGATGTTGTTACTTTTGTTATTTATGTTTACATACCAAGATCATCGCTTGAATAAGGAAAAAACAGCTTGCATCGTAGTCTAGTAACTTAATGAAACTCAATTTTCTTACTGAAGATACGAGATAAACGGTCGTCGTGCTATGTGAAATGTGTCTTGATTGGTGTGGATGAGTCCGCTGAGGAAATGAAGCAACAACATGAAGGGAAAACCACCAGGAACTAAAGGGTGGGAAATGTTAGAATTTTCAGGTTTCAATTAGATCTACTTTTCTCTCTCCTTCTAATTTTTTTCTGGTTATTCCCTTGTGCGAAAATCATTGCGGCAACATTAACCTCTTAAACAGCAGGCGTTTTTATGCTTGAAGGTAAGAGATTCTCGCTTGATTGTTTGACGTTCAAATCCTTATATCTTACCCAAGGTCTAACTGGTGAATTTAATTGAATTATTATCTGGGTTATCTCATGGAACCTGTTACCTTTCAAATTTAACCTGCTACTTGTAACCTCCCCGCGGTTAATAATCTCTCATGCTTATTCAGCCTGAGACCTTTCGGGTCTGTCTTTTCACCCAATACGCCGCACTGCCTTGGTCAAATAGTTTCATAACCCCCTGAATTATTGTGTCGGCCATGAAATTTTCCTTGTTCTTACAGAACTATGCAACCGTGAGAAAGAAGATACGAAATATACACTCCGCTCCTATATCCTAATATAAGTGACACTATCTTTTCATAAAACCAGAAACCATGTTAGTTCGCCCAATATTGCATTCAATCACTTAACTGTCAACGGATTTGAGGTAATCACCAGACCCGTATCAATTCGTTATGTTGACCAGCCATAGCCAGCACCCTCACCAGAAACATCTCTCTTTTGCTTTAAAGCAGTGTAGTTCCAGAAATCTGGATCTCACAGTCTAGTCCATCGACCATGATGGCAAAGGTGCCAAATTTGTAAGTCTATGTTTAGAGGAGGATGGAGCAGTGGCTAGCGGAGGTGGGGTGTGTCGGGAGTTTGAGTATACGCCGTAGATGGAGGTTGCGATGTACAAGTCTCTCTGCAAATAAATACCAGAAATTTGGCAATGAAAAATTAAGTTAATATTTGAAAATGGATGACGAAATATTTTCCTAATTCAAATTCCCTATTATGAGATCTATTAAAGTATAAATAAAACTTCGCTGTCAAATAAATGCATCTTGTAGCCCTAGTATCTATATATAGATATATATTTCAGTAAGTCCTCAAACTGTACTAAAGATGGCTATAAGTACTCGCTCTTTAAATACTACTTTTACTTATTTTTCTTCATTGCGTGTACGGCCAGTAGTCTTGCCCAAACAAAGCCAGAATCTATTTACACTACAGCATTCCAAGGACAATGCCGCAAAGATGCTGCCCTGCTGCAGCAGTTGGTTGTGTAGCTTCTGCTTTATCTAGTTTCCCCCTAAGAGTTGATTCTGGGGAACAGCATTCAATCTCAAATGTTGGCTCGTCTGTGGTGGTCTGGCTGCAAGGGTATGGATGCCGTGAAAGGATGATAGAGAGAGAGAGTAGGCTAATGACAAGGGTAGCTTCTTCAGGAAGAAGAAAGTAGGTAAACTGATTTTCTCCTCGTTCGAGATATCCTCCTCGTTTTCAAAATCATGTTCTCATAAATAAGCAATGATTATTGATTTTTTTCCCCGACATGAGTTTTTAAATCCTATAATCTCTTATTTGCAAATATAAGGTACCTTCACAAGGCAATATATAATTAACTAGGGGAAGACAAGGTTAAGTTAACGTTCTCAACAAAATAATAATTTCAAATTTGTAGGCCTTTAATTTCATTAGATCGTAGGGAAACCTTCAGAAAATAATTGGTAGGCCTTCTTGTCTAAAACTCTTCCTTGATGCAATTATGAATTTTGATCACAACATATATTTTATATGTTAGATCTGGTTTTCAAGAAACCTAATAAAGTACTCAATGAAAGAATTCCATTAATCGTTGAATCTGTTTAAAGTGTCTCAATTCAAGTCAAGCACTTATAAATTGGTCCCTTTGCCTTAATTTTGCTGATGATCCTTTTGGCTAAAAAAAATTGGGTTCAAGACTGATCTTCAATGCAACTATAATTTTTTTCCAAGGTATTTAACTTTGCGCCCTAACTCACATAAGATGAGAGAAAAACAAGAGAGAATGTGATATCATTTATTTGTTTCAATGATCTGTCCCAAACGAATCTCAAAGCTTCTTCATAGAGACTTTAAAGTATACAAAAGAAGGAAAAGAGAATCTATACAAAAGAAGACGACAAGATGCTATTTTCTCATCCTAATTTTAAGATACAACCCAATAAAAAAAGGATAGACTAACATATGTGAATTTTTTTTGCATAATACATGGAGAACAAGTCAGGCAAAAAATCGAAATGAGCAAATTTCCGTCCTATAGTAAGCATAAATTATAGGGAGGGAATCTAATGACTATATGTCACAAATTTTGTAAGGATATGAGCAGTATTATTTCTTGAGGTAAATATGTAAGGGATATTAGATTCTACTCAAAAGGATTATGCATATAATGAGAACTGATTAAATGTGTCTTGTGAAATTATGAAACATTGGAGAAATTCGAGTTGCACATGTATTGTTTGCATGCAATACCAATGTCATGAAATAAAAGTCTAATTACATCACTAAAAAATTCACCTAAGTGATCTTAGAACTTTCTATAGATATGGTTTGATCATTAACATCAATAGTGACTTTAGAACCTAATCTTTATTTTCACACTTTAAGAAAACAAACCTAGTTGGAAAAAATCCAAGAATAGTGATTGACCTTCTTCTACTAGGATAACCGACCTAGTCTACATCAGCATATGTATTCAACATTAGAGAAGACTTACTACGGAGGAATCATCCATGACATAATGTGCCTTTCTGTAGTGAATCATTTTGTGAACATCTACAAGATGTAAATGACAAAGATTATTTATGAATTGGCTCATTTATTAACAACATCATAGAAGTTGAGTGATGTTAACCTTGTTGAATCAGATTAAATTCATATGATTAATCTTGTTGGATCAATTACATTGAGTCCTTGTATTGAGTGAATTTTATCATGTATAATTATTATTGAATAATTATTCTAAAAATTATTAATATAATTTTCCATACTAAGAAAGTAACAATTAAATATTGGAATCAATGAACATTCTTGAAAGTATGAGTATGAAAGCTTACTCATTGTACTATGTACACATGATGTTAGATTATCACTTTCTAATGATTTTGATATCAAAATAATTGAATGAATGCAAACCACTCATACTATCGCACACACTTATTTAAATATGGACACATATATTTGAAAAAAGTTTCTAAACATCTCAAATCATTGAAACTATTATTTTACACAATGAGATCGTGAGTTAATGTGTCAATTTAATGATCATATTTTATTTGAGATGATTTATGAGTTTTGGATACCAGCTCACTTAGTTTAAACATATTTTATCATTTCTATTTTAACAAATGCTCCCTTAACGAAACACAATCAGCAGGTTCCCGTGTCACGATCCGATGACCCGCAATTCATCTCCAGGATGTAACGGAACTATTTATGAGAAAAGAAAATCCCCGTGCTGACGATACGACGACTCGAACTCGAATTAAAATAATAAAATGACACGTTACTGTACTAAGAAGAGGCTGGCTGACCGCAGCCTAGGCCGTCAAAGTCACATATGGGATTTCTTAGAGTTCCTGTTCGTGAAAAAAACGAACGGGTTACCCTCCCATCTTTGACTTCGAGTTTCGTCAAACAACCCAATCGCAACGCTGCCGAAGCAATCGCGCCTCTAGGGTTCGTGCTTTTCATGGGCTCTTGTCTGCGTTGCAGCGCTTATTTAACTAGGTTAGAATTGAATGCACGTCGGACATGTTCATATCTCGGCCGTCAAAAGGTCTGACTTGGGTTCTTTCTCATAGGTTCCGCCATCGGCCTTCCCACATTCTGGTCATCCGTGTTGAAGATAATCGTCAACACATATTTTGAACAGTTCAGGAGCAGACTTCCCCAACGGCGGCTTACTGTTTTCACGATTACTGGCCTTTCTATTTCCCACCGGAAAACTATGCAGGCAAAAATTCTATAAATCGACGCTCGACGAGAAGTCCAGGCCTACGAGCGAACGACCGGAGTCGCCTGAGCTCTCTCATCGCTCTCACACATGGAGGCCCTCCGGCTCTGGGCTACCGTCTACCTCCTGGGCTTCTTCTCTCTCTTCTTCATCATGCAGCTGTATGCTTACTTCCAATCCAAGCCAAGCCTCCCTCCCACCCATGGCGTTGCCGGTCCTCGGGCACTTCCACCTAATTGGCCCCAGCGTCCACCAATCACTTCACAAGCTCTCAGCATTGCTCGGCCTCTTGTTCCATATTCGGATGGGTTCCGTCCCGTTTATCGTGGCCTCCGACGCAGCCACCACCCGAGAGCTTCTCAGGGACAACGAACAGTGATTTGCCGACCGGCAAAGTGTGGAAACTATAGTCCGCCTGACCTACGGGGGTCGTGGCTTCATCTTCGCACCCTACGGCGACTACTGGAGGTTCAGGAAGAAGCTGTGCCTGACGGAGGCGCTGGGAGCTGGGAGCATGAAAAAGCTACAGTGGGTCAGGAGAGAGGAGGTACGAAGGTTCTTGGGGGTGTTGTACGAAAGGGCTGAGAGGAGAGAAGAGGTGGACGTTGGGGCGGCTCTTACGAGGCTCACCAACAACGTGATCTGCGAGATGACCCTGGGAAGGAGGTGTTCCGGAACGGACGGCGAGGTGGATCAAGTGATGAAGATAGTGGAGGACACGATGTCTGTCTTGGGCACACCCAACGTGGCGGACTTCGTCGGGTTCTGTACGAACCTCGATCCGCAGCGGCTAAGGAGGAGGTGCGAGGACGTGCACGGCAGGTTCGACAGTGTGATGGAGCGGATCCTCGTTGAGGAAGAGGGTAGAAGGAAAGAGAATTCCGCCAAGACTGGGCCTGCCCGTTGTCTCCTTCAGGTGCTTCTCGACATATCCGAGGACGGACGTGCTTCTCGACATATCCAAGACTGGGCCTGCCCAACCAAATATCGGATACGAATGAGGAGAGCCTCGGAATGATGTCCTGGGGTTTTGTACAGCCCCGCGTTCACCTGAGGCAATTTACGTTCGAACGGCAAATTTGAGAAGCGGCAGGCCGAGAATTTTGCCGAGATTCCAAGTTATCTTAGACGGAAAGTTTCTGATAGAGAAGGACGTAACGCCGTAGAGGAAGCTAAACATCAGAAGGATAAATATGGGCCGTTAAGTAGGAACATGCGCTTCTTGATTTAGCTGAAGCAAAGTGGCGTACTATCCTCTCAGATTCTTCACGTTTCTTGTGTTAGCTGCGTTTCGCGAAATCAGTGCAGCAACAATAAATCCCTGCAAACAGGCTGCATTTTGCACGCTTAAAACATGTAAAGTTATATTTTATATATTTTAATTTCAAACAAATATACTATAAGACTCCTACTCCAGCTGCCAACAGAAGGGAGACGGACGAAAATAAGAGTAAACTAGATAGATATTCAAGTACAACAAAAAATTAACAGGGTCCAAGAAAACCCCAATAGAACTTAAGAAGTAGTTTGATAGGTGACGTGACTTAGTCGTTCTATAATAAATCACGTAAATTTAAAATTTATAAAACTAGAAAGGATTAATTTTTAGATTTTTAAAAATATTTTATAATAAATCAATCAATTATAATTTGATAAAAGATTTCAAAAATAGTGAGAACTTTTCAGGTTGATCATAGAATGTAAGATCATATCAAGTAATATTTCAGAATTTTTCTAAGAGAATATAATTTTTTATGACTATTAGACTAAATGATAAATATAAAATATGTTTACAAATTCATGAAAAAAAAGAGAATAAGGGTGCGGACGTTCTGATGACATCAACACTCGACAAATATGAATCAAGCGGAAACAGATTTCTGCTCGGTGATTCTAACATAAGTAATTAAAGACCATTTAACAAGTCAAATTAAGTTATGTAAAAGCTAGAAGAATCATAATAATTAAATGAAGGATAATTATGGAACTTAAAATCACACAAAGTATTACTAAATTAAGTGAAAATTAAGTTTAAAGTAGGAAAGATAAGATTTTAGCTTCGTGACAACAATCACCAAAATTCTATGTTCATGAGGATTATCGTGTAATGTTCATAGTCTCGAAAGCTCTTCTTAGACATAGACGACGTGGGCAATCTCTAAATCTTCCTAAGAAGTCTAAAAATCAATAAAGAGGGTCATCAAATCATCTTTGACGGCTGTCACCCGGTGAAGTAGAAAAATAGTAATTTTGCGACTCTCTAACAATTGTCACCTAATGGAGATGAGTTGAATGGAAGTAGGGCACGTCTTAGAGAGCTTTATCTTTAGGTCCACATAGCAAGAGGAGCCTCTTCAGCACATCTAGTATGCTCCCAAGAGGTGGTGACTCATCTCCCATTGGATCATCTTTTTCTCAATGATGGCTTGTTCATCAATCAATCGGAGATGATTTACTTTATAAATTCCTAATCTTTTTATCTAAAATCATTCAACAATTTTAGTAATGATATTTTACGAATTACATTGATGATATTTTTGTTGATGATTAAGTGATTCTAGTGACTTAATCCTTCACTAACGATCTATAAGAAAATTATGATTTAATCAAATAAAAAATATGAATTTTAGCTCTAGTAGGATTCAAACCCTCATCGCCCACCTTCATGAGAGAGTAAAATAAGTACTTTAATATCCTTATACAGTGACATCATCAAGGTGTAATGTTGTTATAAATAATGATTATTTTAGGTGTTAATAACTTTGAAAAGCTTCATAACACTAGTTTAGTTGCACATGATTCTTTTACGAGTTTTAAGAAGTATATATAATAACATAACATCTTACGATCAATAAGCCTCTCTATCAAGTGTGTAAGACTACTCTTTGCCCCATGCTTGACTAGCCACC
Organism: Spirodela intermedia; assembly: GCA_902729315.2. NCBI lineage: Eukaryota > Viridiplantae > Streptophyta > Magnoliopsida > Alismatales > Araceae > Spirodela > Spirodela intermedia. Next base: position 5,520,549 of record LR746267.1, on the reverse strand, counting down.
AATGACGTAAAAGGGGAGCGACGCACACGTGTCGCCCCTATCAGTATGTCATTAGCCGCTCAAGCTCACTACTTGTGGCTCTACTTGAGTGCACTTCCAACCCGCTTGTGGGCCCGACTGGCCAACGGCTTCCCTCTTTTTTTTATCATATTTTTTTTCATTTTTCTTAAAAATAAGATCATAAAAATTATACAAATTGACATAAAATCACATAATTAGCCACAAATTCACATTAACCTAAAAACTAATTTTCATAATTTAACATAAATATAAGTCTATTTATCATGAGTTAAGGCTAAAAATATATTATTAATTAATTATGAACTCATGATAATTTGAATGATGAAATCACCAAAATGAGGAAGGTCATTGATTGACGAAATGTGAATTGTATTAAACAAAAATTAAGAATTCAATCACAACCAATAGGGGCTTTTCCCTCTTGTTTTAATAGATGTGGGGAGAGAACAACAGCCTTGCATAGGGGCTTCTTTGGTTGATCCTCTTCTTGCTGCACCAAGGAAGGAGATCCACGATCGTTGCCCAGCACTGTCACCATCAAAAGGGGAAGGATGGAAGAGCTGGCCTGCCTATGGTGTGCAGGCAGTGCCGAGGGAGAAGGTGAGAGGAGGTTAGTTCCACAGTAGGAGAGAACCACACCAAATATGGAAAGAGGAAGAGGTGATCACGAATGAGAGGGTAAGTTGGTGGCAGGTCCCTTTTTTGGGATCATGTGCCCTAATGTAGGCATGCCCCTTATGCCCCTCTCAATCTGCAACAATAATAAGTCAATTTTATAGTTTTGTCTTTTTATGTTCACTAATTCTTCTATCATCGATGATGAAACAAGGAATAAATATATGCTCATGCTCAAGCATCATGATTATTCATTAATCATCTGCCCTCCAAAAACTATCAATCATATATTTCTCCTCTCATTTATCTTAATGCTCTCATCCTTATAGAAAATAGAAAAATAATACAATTCATAACCATCATGTGAAAAAGCATAAGTAGAGTATTGAATGTGTACTCATCATATTCCTGTATTCTTTAGGTTTTAAACACTAATGTTCTCGCCCCTTTATTATGATAATTACTCGAATTATCTGAAAGTGACATCCCCACAATATTGATCTATGTGATGTTTCATATAGACTAGAGCCTTTTGGAGACGATCTTTTAGTGGCTATAGAATTTTATCTCATTCCTAGATTAATTTATATATTTCTATGTTAGGTATATGAGGAGATCCATAATGCATTAATGAGGAGATCTTTTACTAGATTACGATGCAAGCTGTTTTTTCCTTATTCAAGCGATGATCTTGGTATGTAAACATAAATAACAAAAGTAACAACATCACCCTTGAAGATAATCCACAAACTCTGGACGTCCACATGTGAACCGATACTTCAAAGTGACAATTCAATCCTACAATGTTGTCTAGGTGCTTTCAGAAAAAGAAGATCACACGTTACAAGAGGCAATAAGTATAACCCATCATACGTTACAAGGGCATTATTCTCGACTTTGGACGAATTCTTGAGACGACAACTGGTAGTTATTGACCGTATATCCCGATTCAACGCTTAGTAATGATCACACTAAAAGGAAGCCTCGTCCGGGGTGCTGGTGCTGATGGCCAGTGTTGAAAGGACGGGAGTTAGCCGGGCCTTGGGTGTACAAACCAGCGGGTGAGCCCTAGATAAGGTCGCCCCATACCCCTCCGTCATATCCACCACCCCGCCCTCGACACTCAGGTCGAAGCAGTGTATCACGTTCGCCAGGGTTGTGTGAATCAGCTGCAGTGCCAGGGATAAACCAGGGCACCTCCTCCTGCCGCTGCCAAAAGGTAAGAAGTGGTAGTGCTGGCCTCTGACGTCAATACCGAAACTCTGCCCTTTGGCCGTGAACCTTTCCGGCCTGAACTCCAGCGGGTTCTCCCACTGGTTCGGGTCTCTCCCGATCGCCCAAACATTGATCGCGATCCCCGTGTCCGCCGGGATGTTGTATCCCCTGAACTTGCATGGCGCATTTGATTGGCGAGGGAGGATTGGAACGGCGGGGTGGAGCCTGAGCGTCTCTTTGACGATCGCCTGGAGAAAGGGCAGGTTTTGAATATCGGACTCTTCCACCAACCTGGATCCACCGACCACCGAGTCGATCTCTCGCCTTGCGTCCTGTAGGATGGCCGGGTTGTTTATCAGCTCCGCCAAGGCCCATTCCATTGTGACGGACGTCGTGTCCGTGCCGGCCATGAATAGATCCTGTTCAGAGAGGGAGTAACTACTACTTCAGTTTATCTAAAAACGGCCTTAGTGGCGCACTAATCCACTTTGCTCCTCAAAGCCAAAGAAAATGGAACGTGAAACCCAGGTGCACGGAGGACCGTAAAATGTCGATGGAAAGCGGACGAAGATGGTGAGGGTGGATCGCAGTTACGTGAATGAAGCTCTTGATGTTCTCTCTCGACAGCCTCATCTCCGCACCCTCGTCTTCAGATATGTCGAGTAGTACGCGAAGGAGACCCCGGAAAACGCCGTCGGCCCCCGTCTTGCCGGACTTCTTTGTCCTCAGGGCGTCCTCCTCCTTGAGGATTCGCTCCATCAAACCGTCAAACCTGCGATGTACGTCTTCGTACCTTGATTTGAGATGTTGCAAGTCGAGCTTGTTACAGATTCCCACGTAGTCCGCCACGTTGGGGGTGCCTATGAGCGCCACCGTCTCCTCCACCATTCTCTTCACTTGCTGGGCCTCGCCGTCCGTTCCGGAGCACCTCCTTCCCATAGTCATCCCGCAGATGACGTTGTTAGTAAGCCTCGTGAGCGCCGCCCCGACATCCATCTTCTCTCCCCTCTCTGCCTTCTGTTGCAGCATCTCCAACAACGTTCCTATCTCGTCTCGCCTGACCCCTTGTAGCTGCTCCAACATCCGACCACCCAGCAATTCGGACAGGCATAGCTTCTTCATGAACCTCCAGTAGTCGCCGTAGGGCGCGAAGAGGAAGCTACGGCCCCCGTAGGTCAGGTGAGAGATAGCTTTGGAGCTTTGCCGGTCGGAAAAGAAGAGTTCGTGGTCCCTGAGAAACTCTCTGGCTGTGGCTGCGTCGGAGGCCACGAGCAACGGGACGGAACCCAGCCGGATATGGAACAGGGGACCGAGGCCTGTGGAGAGCCTGTAGAGGGACTGGTGGATGGTGGAGCGGAGTAAGTGAAGATGCCCGAGGACCGGAAACGCCATGGGGCTGGGCGGGAGGTTGGGCCTGATTTGATGGTACGCAAAGAGCTTCATGATGAAGAGGAGGGAGAAGAAGGCCAGGAGTACGACGGCAGCCCAGGATCGTAGGTCCTCCATTACTGGGAAAGATGGTGGAGCTCGGACGAAATTGGGTGCTAGCACGTGGGCCTTTCGTTTGCTGCTGCATCCATACGTGATTTATGGAGCCTCGCCATGCAAAGTTTTCTCCGGGGAAAATGACCGGCGGCGTATCGTGTTGACGCAAAACCGCCGCCTCGCTGGATTTTCAAAACGTATGAAAAAGATAGAGCTTTCTCCCTTCTCCGGACTGAGAGGCGTACCCAAATTTGTCTGTGTAAACAACCGGCGGCAGACTTCTCCGAGCTAGTGTGATTCACAGAGGTGAAAAGATAGATAGATAGATACATAGATACATAGATAGATAGCTAGAGAGAGAGAGAGAGCGTCCGGCGGTCGACGGCGGGAGGAGACGGGATACTCCACATGCGTCCGGTTCCTCAACGCCGCCTTGTAAAACAGAAGGGCAACTTAAACAGTGGTCGACCAGTAGGCCTATAGAAACAGCAACGTGCAGACTCTACACTCCGTCATCAACAACCAGAGAGAAAGAAGGACGTCGCTGACTCAAGAGGACCGGTGAAAAAAGGGAAGCATAGCGCAATTCGGGGCACGGCTCCTTGCGCAGAAGGAAAATGTTAACAAAAGGTATTAAATTAACAAATGGTTGGCATGCTTGAAATAATCTGGTCCACGAGGATATCTATGTTTCAGTTATTCCTTGAAAGCCTTGGACCTTACGGAAAGCCTGCAGCAAGTTATCAAAGTGAAACTTGGTGCAGGCTTCCCATGTTCCGCTTTCAATGAAATAGGAACTAGCTGAGGTCGTCATGCTCAATTTCTGCAAGGGATCCAGTTACACATAATTGATCGTCCATATTTTACTGTCGTCTACATAGTGAAACCTATTGGTACAGCAAGAGGGCCTTGCTGCACACTGGATGCTTATCCTGATGATGAGAATTATGCCATATTTTTCTCACCAGAGTGATTATGTTTCTGTCTTTTTATTCGCAAGTCTTTTAATGATCTTTCAGTACACATGATCTGGTAACTTACACATTATTGACCAGACATATATGCTGAGTATTTTGTACCTCATGTCACTCTTACCAAGAAAGTTTCTTGCCCAAGAAGGGCTCTGGTTCTCAAAAGAATTGCGGAGACAATCTTTTGTAAGTGCGACTTGGTTAATCCATTGGGGGAGGCCCGTCCGGACTTCTCTCCCTTTTAGCCTTATTTCGGAGATGTTTTCGGGTACTAAACCAGTCCTGCCCCTTTATAAAGTAGGTATATAGGGAACTTTGGGAAGAAGAAGAAAAGAGAGAAAAATCAAAAAATGAAAACTCCTTTCCTCTCTAGTGGCTGAAATCAGGGTTCCGGAGTTTCTTCACCTTCCTGTGTGCAAGTTAGAGTTTCATTTAAGCTATTTACTACAATACTTTGTTCTTCATTTCAGGGGATATTATTCTATTACTTTTAGTGGCTGTAAGAGGGTGTCTTAACCTCTTCATATCACATTAAATCCATGCTGCCTTCTTCCAACTCAATATCATTTATTACTTTGTGGTTATTGTCATATTGTGCTCTTTCTTCCATTGCAAAACCAAGCGATCATATTAAGGTCCATTAACCCAACAAAATAACATCAGGGTATGATTGGGGGTCTTTCTTTGGTGTTTTGAAGAGAAAAAGACATCTACAAAGTTTTGTACTGAGAAGTTTGACTGGAGCATCAACATTGGAGTGTGGCATGTCAAGATGAAAATTCTCTTGATCCACTAAGGGCTACATTAGATGTTGCTCATGAAGGAGAAAATGTCAAACACAGTCATTAGGGGAGAAAGTAGAATAAGATGATTTTTTTTTGCTAGGATTCATTAAATTTGTCAAATAAGGTTTTACAAGGGGTCATTCATGAGAAATCAATGGTTGAATCAATGCTCAACTTGGAGTCATGTTTATTGTATACAATCAGGTCACTTATCGATAAGCTCTTTTTTAAGTAGTGTTTATTCTTATCAATAGAATCATATCTTGATTTTTTTTATTCAATTTAGAAATTATTGGTGTCAAAGGGGAAGAAGAAGATCAAACTTTTTTATTGCTTTGTTCTTTGTTGATGAGAGGAAGAGAAAATCCTAAAATTCATATATTGAAGAAAAAGAGTACATGAGGTTATATAAAAGAGAGGAAGAAAGAGAGAGAGAGAGAGAGAGAGAGAGAAAGAAGTGAAAATCATGGAAGAAGAATAGGGATGTGGAGAGAATAAGTCCAAAATGGGGGGCCCAATAGACTTATTTTAACATTCTTTATCACTGTGATATAAATGATTTTGAGAAACCTTATTATATGGTAGAGGTTTTATATCCATTGAAGATGTTAAATATTCTTTATTTATGAAATAGTTAATGGGAAAAGATATGACTAATGAAAGTTGAGGACAACAATCAAAGAGTCTCACTACTAGAAGTCGACTTAAGGAGAAAAAAACTCAGAGAAATAAAGGAGAGATTAGATCCAAATTTAAAACCACAAATAAATTATGCAATTATGGACATAATAAGGATATTTTTAAGCTTATTATTTAAAATGAAAAAGAAAGTATCAAACTAAAGGTATGAAATACTCGAAGAAGAGAGTGTCAACCATAGTCTCTCAATCTAAAGATGATTGCATCTTAGATTTCGGTTTCTTATACCACATGGATTTTATTTCATCCTCAAATTAATCTCTACCTTGAAAATGCTATAGATTACCTCATTAACTATATATAACCAAATTTTACTTACCTTCAAATCTAACTCCACATAGTCATCATGATTTAATTTTTCCTCTTTTTTATTTTCATAGGTAGCTTTTTGAAGTCTTCATTATAAAATAATTACCTTCACTCTCTTTTGCCATAAATTGAAGTTTTTTTAGTCAAATTCTGCAACCTCATATTTTTGCAGTTCACATCATTAAAATACTAGACCTTATGTGGTAGCACAAGGTTCAGTCAAATAGTATGTTATAAAAACAAAAGGATACAAATTCCTGCGGAACAAGATGAATTGCAAAATATGTTACCTACTATGCATGGATGTGTACATGTATCAAGGAAAAAATGTCAAGATAACGGGAGTGTAGACAATAAAAGAGCACTAAGAAGTGATCAACTAGGACTAACATGGTTGGGGAAAATCCTTCTAGATCCATGGAGAGAGCTACAGATTTTTTTTAGATGGAATAACAAATGGAAGGAGAATCTTAGATGATGGTTGAATCTTTTTCTTCGTCTTGATGGTAAATGTTTAAGGTGGTGTGCTCAAAATGATCCTTTTCGTTCTTCATGAGACTCACTCACTAAAAAATAGTCACTTGAAGACTTTCCAAAAACTCTACATTTTTTCCCTTAAATACAGGCGAGCGAGAGAGAGAGAGAGATTTTTTCTTATTCTCTCACCACGCCTTCTCCAACTTTCTCACCACCTGTCACTACTATACACTCCACGTTTCTGCTACGTCACTCCCTTTTAACTAGAGGAAGAGGAGAGAGAGTGAGAAAGGATGGTAGGTCGTTGGAACTTCCACCGATTTTTTTTCTCCCTGGCCGTTCGCTGAAAATAGGAAACGACCAACAGTTTTACCAATCGAATAACAACACAGTTCTTAGACGAGAAAGCATAGGGAACTGTAGATAAAACGGCCATTAGCGTGGAGGCTATCCTGCCTTCGGCGTACGGCATTCGCAGGGCAATAATGCCACGCTACTGACAAGTACATGTCAGCAACACCGACGCCCGCGAAATTTGATGTCATTAGAAACAACTGAAGACGAACTAAAAAGGGTGAGAGCTTGTAGGAGAAAACCAAAGTTTCTTATCCTCGGACGAAGAGAGGATAATTATTATCTCACCGATAAAAAGTTTCTTTGAAAACCAAAGAGAATCAAAGGATCTTTGTAACAAAAGATAATAGTATCTTTGAAACTCTCAGGGTCTGCAGAGAAAGTCAAAGGCTTAGAAAACTCTTCGGCCCTGGTAGATTGAGAACAAGTCAGAACCGGAAGTTTTGGACCGAAAAAGCAGACGTAGGCTAACGCTACTACAAAGGACTCGAGGCAGGCTAGTAGTCGCTAAAAACACTAACGAGTGTCGTAAGTTAGCTCAGTTACTAGTCCAACAGTAGAATCCACCAAATTGAACCCAGGAGGGATATAATTGCTTCAAAGTCAGATAATTTGAGCCTGCAGAACGAGGGTGCCAAAACGCGGCGGAGAGAATAAACGAAGCTCGATTGCGTGCCTTTGCTAGATAGCAGCATAACAAATGCCCGATTGCGTGCCTAGTTAACGGCCCATAGTTACCCTTCTGTGGTTTCCTGTACGCTGTCGAAGGCTCTTCTGTCTCTGAAATTTTCTATCGTAGATAACATGGAATTTTGGCGAAAATCTCGGCTGGCCGCTCCTCAAATATGTCGTTTTCTAACGTAAATTGCATCAGGTGAACGCCGGGATGGACACAACCCCGGGTCTTCAACCAAAGGCTCTCCTCATTCGTATCAGATATTTTCTTGGGAGTCATAATTTCAATGTGAACAACGTGATAGAGTTGCCTTCATAACAAGACGGTAACATACGCAATAAAAGTATCCCTCCAGACATTTTGCGACATTATTCACTATTTTATTTACGGTCAGGACAGATCATTGATGTGACAACTCTACTAGTTGATCTAGTAACCAAATTCAGCGCCTTTAATTGGCAATCGTCCTGTTGCTGTTGACCGGCTCTGAAGGAACAGGGGTTAGTTGGGTCTCGAGTGAACGAACCAGCTGGTGAGTTCTCGGCATGGATGCGCCGTGCCCCACCGTCGTCCGCCACCCCGCCGACGACAGTCAAGTCAAAACGCGGGTGGTATATGAATGCGCTCCAGTGCCAGGGACAACCCTTGAATACGAACCGTCACAAAACACACGGCGGGGAAGAGAGACAGAATATTCGTCTGCTATATAAATGCCCTTGGTCGCACCCTTTTGACCCACTAAAGACTAAACAGCCGTCACCTTTTGACCCAATAAGACAAAAGGAAAAGGTCTAATTACAAAAATATTAAATGACTTAGCGTAGGGCGATTTTCCAACAGGTAGCTGGGAGCTTCTTCACGAACCTCCAGGGCGCGAAGATGAAGCCTGACGGTCTATAATTTCCACGCTTTGGCGGTCGGAAAGCACTGTTCATGTTCCCTGAGAAGCTCTCGGGCGGCGGCTGAATCGTGAAATAGTAAGCCGGCGTTGGCAAGTCTGCCCCTGAACTCGTCAAAATATCTGTCGACGACTATCTTCCACTCGGATGGTCAGAATGCGGGAAGGCCGTTGGCGGAACCTCTGAGAAAGAACCCTAGTCAGACTTTTCGACGGCAGAGAGACCGTTGAACATGTCCGACGTGCATTCATTTCTAACCCAGTTAAATGACCGTCGCTACGCAGACCATGGTCCATGACAAAGCACGAACCCTGGAGTCGCAATTGCTGCGGCAGCGTTGCGATTGGGTTGTTTGACGAAACTCGAGGTCACACCCTGGAGTCACGAACTCAATCCTGAAATATCTTACGCTGCATGGGCTAACACGTTCGTTTATCTCACGCCCGTTTCTTCCTTTTCACTAACGACCACTCAAAGAAATCGCATGTGAGACTTTGACGGCCTAGGGCTGCGGTCAGTCGGCCTCTTCTTTGTGCAGTAATTAATGCCTTTAATTCGAGACCGAATCGTCGTATCTCACAAATACCAATCATGATTTTCGTTAACTGCATCAATGCTGATCTTGAATTCGATTGCGGGTCTTCGTATCATACCGCGGGGATTTTCTCTGCTCTTAAGTTGCTGCGTTTTTTCCTCGAGATGGATTGCCGGCCATCGGATCGTGCAACGGGAACCTATTGATGTGTTTCGTTACGGGAGCATTATGACGTGGCGTCCTCATAAACACAGAAATTTTCACATATTATTTGTAAAATTTTCTTCGCTTTTTAACCTCCCGTTTTTAATCTTTGCTCTTAAATTGTTCCATTTCCTCCTGGAGATGGATTCGGGATCATCCGATCCTGTCGCAGGAACCTATTGATGTGTTTCATTACGGAAACGTTATGATGGTGGCCTCGTCGTAAACACAAATTATGAATATGATTTCTATTATTTTGACATTCCGTTGCTTTCTGAATGACTCCACCTTAATCCAGCCGATATAAGTCAGCAGAATTTAATGCACTTTAATTGATTAGTATGTTCTCAATAGACGCAATTCTGATTGTTCGACTTGCTATTTGATAATCCCTTTGTTATTTTCCTTCATAATTAATGAATGAGTGCGTCTATGTAAGGCTCAAATGATTATGAGCTGGTAGTAGTTTGAAACGCTCTCCTCGTGGTGCTAGGCCTCATTTTGTTTGTATTAGTTCCATGGCCATCGCGTTATATCGACTAGATAGACTAAACATCACATATGACCAATTCGTTTCAGGATTGAGTTTATGTAAATGTTGTGGACCAGTTTATGTAACCAAAACTAATGGCTCTGATAAATGAGGCATAAAGAGATGAAGAACCCATGCAGCGTAAGATATTTGAAGGTGCTGAATTGGTGATCAACCTGATTACGGAATGCATCATAACCTTTGCTGAGGTAATGTCACAATTGTATCTCAAATTCTTGATGATTCGTGGAGTCAACGTGGTCCTGTTACGGAGAGACATGTGTCCGTTGAGCTCTAAGATTAGCGCGCGGGATTCAGTGTATCCCCCGCAGAGATACAGGTCCGAGTGGAACCAGGCCCCTAACTTTGTAACAACGCATCTGGGAAGCTAATCGGCTACTTATTCCTAATGGACATTCTTAGTCGGCATAAGGTACGATCGCATTTTATAGCAAGAAATCTTTCTAAATAGCCCTAACGAAAACCGATGCCGAAAAAGAGTGGGTCTTATTAGGCTAATCGATCTATTCGGGTATCATTACAAAGGACGAGGCTATACATCGACATTCATTGTGCAAGCTGCAAGCTAATCCTGGTTTCGTCCACCAGAAGCAGTAACTGTGTGGAGTACAAGCAGCTCCCAAAGTATGAAATAGCGAAGTCCAACTTTACTGTTTTGATAATACACGCGTATTCATACCCGCAAGTGCAGTCAAATCCATGAACGTGCACAGAAAAACTATAAACAAGCACACACATACGGCAAGATAGGATGCGAATGAAAAGGCACAAAAAAATGGCGTACTAGGATTCACATTTTTATACAAATGCTCTTATGTCCCCACTGAGAGAGCTAAAGAGACATTTCTTCCAGTAGAACTGACAGGGAGAAAACTTTTTAAGATGAATTGGATGTCTTTCCTTGACACAAAAAGATAGCGAAGAAGGAAAGAAGTTTGAATCCCTAGGAATTGGGAACAGTCAATTGGTTTGATCATTACAACAAATCGACGAGGGAGGAGGGACAGAGAAGGAGAGCGAGAGAGCGAGTAGGCTTTGCAGACTCGAAAACGGTAGGCTGAAATAGGTTTTTCTTCTCTTTCTAGTGAGGAACCTCTTCTCCCCCCTCAAAAGCCACCCTCAGTATAGACGCACTGCTACACCCTTCCATGATCCAATACTCACCAGAGAAAGATCTGGTGGCCAAATCCATTGTTTCTCAATGACACAGTTCTGATTCTAACAAAGAAGTCAGAGCTCCTTGCTTCCTTGAACTCCCTACCCGCTTACAGTTACTCCGTTGGCCTGGGCCCTGATCAATCTTGCGGCCTCCAGCTCTAGACTGGTAAATAGGTCATGTACTATTAAAGCGACTGGATCATCCGAGGTTGAATTAATGGGTGACGAGTAAAACAAGTGAATAATCAACACAGCTACAGTTTAACAACAGTAGATTTAATACGGTGACACAAATGTAGCTCTAAAACTACACATTTTAAAAACAGAAGTGCAAAAATACCTATAGCACCAGGCAAGTAGGAAAATATGTTACCTATTCAGAATTGATGTCTTCAATCTATCAAGTCAAAATTATCAAGATAAAAGTGCCAAGAGTAATGAAATGGGATTTACGGTGCTTGAGGAAATCCTCCTAAATCAACCAAGAGAGCTACACATATTTTTTTAGATGGAAGAACAAATGGAGTGTACTCAAGATATTCAATGTCTTCCTTCTAAAGGTAGTGTACTCAAGATAAACCTTTTGTGTTTATACTGAAACTCCCTTACCAAAAAAGTTGTGGAATCACTTCATGATTCTCCAAAAACTCTATGCCGTTTTCTCACCTAAGAATGACTATAGACAACGAGAGAGAGAGGGAGAGATTAAAATGAATTTCATAGAAACCTACCCTCTTCCTCTCACACCAAATCTTGTTTCTCACACTTTCTCACTGCCTCACAAAAATCTACATTCTGCCACGTTTCTCCTACTCTAGTCCCTTTTAAATATAGAGAGGGGAGAGAGAGTGAGAGATGAATAGGAGAATGATGGAACTTCTGCAGTTTTTTTCTCTTTGGCTGTTTCTGAAAAATGGGAAACAGTCCAACTGATTTATTGCAGAAGTAAAATAACCAAAAAAGAAAGTATATGGGAAATGTAGAGAAAATGGGCATTAGCCAGGAGGCTATTTTGCTTTCAGTGTAGGGTATTCTCAAGACCATAATCTTGTGCTATTGACAAGTACATGTCTCCAACAATGACATCGGGGAAAAAATATGTTGTTAAAAACAGTTAGAGACGAATTACCACAAGAGAAAGTGACATGATTTAATCTTTGTATAATAAATTACATAAATTTAAAATTTATAAAATTAAAAAATACTAATTTTTAGATTTTTAGAAGTATTTAAGAATGAATATATTAATTAAATTTTGATAAAAGCTCTAAAAATAGTGATAATTTCCTAACTTAATCATAGAGATATAAGATAATATTGTAAAATTTTAAAATGTTTGTCAAAGAATACGATGTTTTATGATTTTTGGACTAAATGATCTAAAGAAAATAAATTTAAAAATTCATGGAAAAAAAGAAATTTGTGTGCTGATGTTAGGATAATGTTAACACCCAACAAATAATGATTTGGGCAAAAACACAGTTCCTCTTGGTGTTTATTACATACACAATTATAGATGATTTAATTGATTAACTTGATCTATAAATGCCAAAGAATCGTAATTGAGTAAAGAAGAGTTTTGAAATTTAAAATCATACAAATTCTTACTAATTTAAAGAGTAACTAAGTTTAAAATAGGTAAAATAGTGATGTCATGGTAATGATTGCTAGAATTTTGGATGTTCGGAGGATTTTTGTGTAATGTTTATGACCCTAGAGGCTCTCCTAGGACATACACAACATGGGCAAACTCTAAATGCTCTTGTGAAGTCTAGACATTGATGGTGGAGGTCAATGAAGTGTCTCATGCAATTGTTACCCAGTGGAATGGAAGTTTAGTGGCAATAGATTCTTTTGCGACTATCACCTAGCAGAGATGAGTTGGATGAAAGTAGAGTGAGTTTGAGGGGGGGCTTCATCCTTAGGTCCATGTAGTAAGAAGAGGCTTGTATCGCATTTGATACACTCTGAAGAGGTGATGACTCCTCTCTTAGTAGATCATTCTATTCTCAATGCTAGTGTGTTCGTCGATCAACTAGAGATGATTTTCTTAATTAATTTGTGATCTTTTTATCTAGAATCCTTTATCACTTGGTAAAGATAATCCATAAATGACATTAATGAAATGTCCGTTAATGATGAAGTGATTTTGGTGCCTTAGTTATTGACCAGCAATTTAGAAAAGAATAACAAGCTACAATAAATAAAATTGTAAATTTTGACTTTAGTGAAATTTGAACTTTCACCGGTCATCTAGCTGCATGAGAAAGGGTTAACAAATGACCAAAATACTCTTGAAATAGTGAGCTCATGACCACATTTTCTTTTAATACTATAGGGGTATTTTTGATATTATTTTATTTTATTTATATTTATTTATACTAAAAAATATAAATTTAAAAATCATATAAAGTCACATAATTAACTAAAAAATATATATTAAATATTAAAAATATACTTTTTGATTTAACATAAATATAAAACTATTTATCAAGAGTTAAGGTATAATATATAGTATTAACTAATTATTAACTCATGATAATTAAGACTTATTAGAAGATATATTGGGGAGAGAGATAAAGAGGGAGAGGGAGAGGGAGAGAGAAAGTAAGAGACAAGTTGAGGAAAAGGGAAGAGAAGGCCAAGTATAAAAAGGAAGAGATTAAAATGAGACAAATGAGTGGAAGAAAGGCATATGAAAAGAGATTTATAAACTAAGAGGAAGACAATGAAAGATACAAAGAGAGATAGGTGGCAGGGAGTGATAACATGCAAATTCTACATGTTAAGTATGACAAAATCTAGACAATTAATATTTAACTTGGTAGAAAGTGACATTTAATTATACATAAAATAGGTGAAGCATAATTTATGAACAATACCCTAAAAACATGTCTAATTTCGTAAATTTTTCATATTTTCTATAACATGTATATTTATTTAAATACAAAAATCCATCAAATGGGGCCCAAGAGAGGAATATGGTAAGGCTATGATGACCACTTGTAGTTGAAGATAGAAATAAAGAATAGAGGGATAGGAAAGTAAAGGGGGAAGAGGGGAAAATAGGTCATTGTAAGGTTAGGGTATTAAGATCCCCTTGAACAAATGAGAGTGATATCTTTTGGAAAACTCTAGGGCTCAGTTGAGCTGGGGGGATGGGGGCGAAGTTTCTTGAACTACTTCCTAGGTTCTATTGGGGTTCTATGGAAACCTATTTATTTTATGTTCTACTTGAATATGTATCAAATTTATTCTTATTTCTGTTTGTCAACCCTTGGCAGCTGGAGGAAGGAGTCTTACCATTTTGGTATCAGGGCTGATGACCAGGAAGAGATGGCATTAAAGTTCTTAGATAATCGCCAAGAATCTGTTGAGAATGAGATCAAAATGGATCAAAATTATCCTCATCATCCTGAAAGAAAAAACATGGCAATCATGGGAAGATAGTAAAAAACTATTAGATGACTTCTCCAATATGTTTAATTATCTACTCCAATGATGAAAGAAAGTGAGAGAAAGGATTGCAGTCCATGACAAAGGGGGACTCGATGGTGGACCATGGACTGACCTAGCACGTGCACTAATCTCCTCATCTAGTGATGAAATCACATGATGAAATAATATCCAGCATACCACCTGAACTCAACACAGGTGTAGAGTGGAAAATCAAGAAGACAATGAGAACTTCTCCCTTTCAGCAGGGCCAACACAGATGGATGGATATTTCATGTTGAACTTTATTTCAAGATGCATCAATTAGGAATGGACGAACAGATGGAGGAGGCAAGTTTGAGTTTGAAGGTGATGGCTTAATATAGTATCTATGTACAGTAGAACCTTACTCTTTCATGAGCTGGTCGGACCTTAAGTAACAATTACTCATATGTTTTGGCTCATTCTCTTTGAGCAATGTATACCAACAATTTCTACATCTCTGACAAGAGGGAATAGTGACTGTATATGAAAAGGCTTTTGAGGTAATATCAAGTTTTCTCAAAGGCATGCTAGACATGATAATGGAGAGCAACTATATCAAGGGCCTTAAAGAAAAAATACAAGTTGAATTGAGTATGTGTAGAGTTGTGGGGTTGTGTGAGATTATGGATTTTTCTCAAAGGGCTAAATAGAGACTTGAGCATTGGATTTTAAGGATTTCCAAATAGCTAAAAATGGTACAATGCCCAATAGCAAATACAGGGTGAAGAAATGAACAACTGGACATACAAGATACATGTCCAAATTAGTATCAGCAAATTAGGTCAATGATTGCTCCAATAGTGGGATATCATCCAAGAAGGTGAAATCTAAAGGTTGCCATAGGAACAAGAAATAAGAGGATAAATTTGATAGAAGCAGAGCTATAAGTATGTAGAGAAAAAGGCCTTTATTTTCACTATAGTAGCTAGTGTGGTCTAAGAAATAGGTGTAAATGCCTTTTCCAAATTCTCCTGGTTAATGAAGAAGAGAAAAATGATAGAGATGTTGCTAAGAACCAATGGTGGGATATAAAGGACAAGGAGACAGAGGACCAGAAAGAGGAAACCCTCCAAAATCTATAGAGATATCATTAAATCTGGTGATAGGCTTAATGGAAGATATGATACTTAATGACTATGGGGTGATGCGTAATTTCATATGCAATGAATTAGTCACAAAATTCAATTAACCCTTTCATACATGACAAGCTATGGAATATTCTTGAAGAATGGATCTTGACTTTGTGGTAGAGGCATTTGCAATGGAACAATGATAGAGATGTAAGGACAGAGGGTGGCACAAGATTTTCTACCTCTTGGTTTGGGTAGTAAAATGTACAATAAGGATGCAGCAGCTAAGGTCCCTAGGCCCCATGGACTATGATCGAGCCACTTATCTATGAAGTTTCTATATGAGAACAAGTAGATGACTCTTTTAAGGTGACCCAAGTTTAAGTAAATTGAGAATCTCATTGAATGTACTAGTTCATGACATCACTAAAGGTCACTCATGGATGATATAACTTCATCAACTACATATAACTAATAATTCTAAATTAGTAGTTGCATCTATGTATTAATATTTTATATATAGATGCTAATTAGTGGGTAGAGAATATAATTATATATGTGTTACCGACTCATTAAAACATTCATAATATTTCATCATTTAAGTTTAAATACATATTATTTTACTTATTTTATTAATATTATGAGACTAACCCCACTTGACGTTTATAAAGTCAAGTGGTGATTCTCTTATATTTTCTTGATCATTATTTGATACAAGAACTAAGTGACCTCTTATTATGAGTTAGAAGAAATGGAAAAAGCCCAAGTCTTCAGCCCAAGTCTTATGGAGAGGGCTGGCCTAATATATTTATGGGCTTAAGAGAGGGCATCACTTTGGCCTAACTCATTTAGACTTAAAAGGGTTATCAAGAGATGAAATCTAGGCCACTCATCTTAGGGCACCTTAAGATAAGATGAAGAGGGGGATTAGAGCGCCATCTTCATGAAAAAATCTGGGCCGTCCACCAAGAGAGTTGATTATTAATCATAACCATTTATTAGGGGTGCCTAAGTATCTAGAAGTATAAGGCCTCTCGCCCCTTTCTTGGAGGGTGTTTTTTAGCTCTCTCTCTAGTAGTAGTTAGTCGAAGGAAATAAGAGGAAAATCAAGACTTGGTCAATGACATTCTCGTGCCTAAGATCATCATGGAGAAGAGATTACCTGGAGCATATCAAGATCATTATGGGTCAAGCATCACACAGCCTAAGACTCGTGCACAACAAAGTTTGTGCAAGATCTAGATTTGGGGCACCCTTGTAATCCCCTCTATGGATAGATCAACTGTTAGTTTGAACTAGTTTTACTATTTATTTTATCATTTCATTACGTTAGATCTATTCTCTCCCCTTTGTCATGTTTTTTGTTTTCTTTGTCTCCACCCTTGTTAGATTAATTTCGACTTTCACAATCTCAAGTATATCTATATATATGTATATAAGAAATAAAATTAACTAAAATTTGTACTCTCATTACCCACGCTCCTTGAGGATCGACCCTTACTTACCCTAAATAGAAGAGTGAGGTTTTATAAATATTATTTACATAAACTTGATTACATCACGATGACATATTTAACCTCTAATTCGAGTTCATCAATAACATCGGCTGATAGGGAGACAATAAAATTTCTAACACCATTGGTTCAAGGTAGAAAATCAACATTATAGAAAAGTAGAAGAATTACCACCTAATAGACAAGTGGATCACACAATCAACCTTACATTAGGTACCCAATTGATTAATTTTCAACCTTATTGCTACTCACACTTCCAAAAGAAAGAGATTGAAAGGTTAGTGTAAGAGATGAGTGCGGCAATGATTATTCAACAACCTCCCATCCCCCTCCCCAGCCCAATTCTTTTGATCAAAAAATAGGATGACAGTTGGAGGTTTTCTGTGAATTAAAGGGCTCTCAATAAGGCACTATCCTAAATTGATTTTTGATTCCCATAGTGGAGGAACTTCTCAATAAACTTTATGGTAAATCTTTTTTCCAAAACTAGATCTCAAATTAGGTTATCACTAGATAAGGATGAGGCCTAGAGACATAGAAGTCAGCCTTTCATACACATAAGGGTCATTATGAATTCTTAGTGTTGGTGTTTGGGCTGACCAATACCTTGCCCACTTTTTAGTCCCTAATGAACCAAATATTTCACCATCTTAGACACAAATGTGTCCTGGGTTTTTTGATGACATACTTATTTTTATTAGTAGCAAGGAAGATCATGAATACCATTTTCCACAAGTATTTGTACTCTTATCAGCAAATCAACTTCATATTAATTTTCCAAAATGTAAGTATGGCTAAAAGGACCTTGATTACTTAAGGCTATAGATTTCAACTAATCAAGTCATGGTGAATCAAGATAAAATTATAGTAATGCTTTACTAGCCAAACCTCACCAATATTTTTTTTAGGATATGGGGGCATAACTTGGGCATTGACATAGTAGTTAAAAAGGGATACATTCACATGGAATTAGGAGACTCTTCAAATAATCTATGATGAAGAGACTGGTCTTAACTCTATCGAATTATTCCAAACCTATTATATGACAAATCGACACATAAGTTATGGAAGAGTTCTATTAATACAAGAGCAATGATGAATTTATTGCCCAAACTCTTTCTACAAAAAAAAAGACTCAAACTAGTCTATGAATGACAACTTTTAGCCATAGTAATGATTGTACAAAAAGGTGCAACTATTTATTATCCAGACATTTCGTTATCATGATGGATTAGAATAGCCTCAAGCACCTCCTATAGCAGCTTCAGGTACCACCCTAATAACTCTCATTAATTACATGATAATATGTTTAGTATTTTATAATTGATTTTTTATTTTTTAGAAATATCTACAAATTACTTTAATTTATAAAAAATGAGTTAACCTTATTTATGTGATTTTGATGTTAATTCCTAGAAATTACATATTGAAATTGATCAGAACTATGTTGAGAGATTTTATTGATCATTATTATTATTTTTAGAATGATTTTGCATTAATTGCAATTTTTCCTGATTTTTTATTGATTTTTTATAAACTTATTATGATAAAAATAATAATTTAAGAAAAATGATATTCATGTGGAACATATGATTAATGCATGACCTCCATCATGGCCCGACCTTAATTGTTTTGGTGGAGATATTCAGAAATTATTGTGTTCCCTATATATGCCCAAAATTCACAGGAATTTTCAATATGGGACTAAAAGGTTTTTCAGATTTTCTACATCAATGAGCATAATGAATATGGTGAGAAATGTGGTGGATAATTCAATGAAATCAATAGAGTTTACACATAGGAAGATGGAAAAATAGTTTTAGAGGAAAAATCGATGATAATCAATCTATTGCCGTTTGGGAGAGTATTCTCTCTCCTCCAGCAGCTATGAACATCGGATTTGCCCAAATCATCTATCCAATAGAAAAGATAAATTTCTTCTCAATTTCTTCCTCATTCAACAGCTATAGAGGCTGAACATTGTCCACAAACTCATCCTATTCTTTGCTTGATACAAATAGTAAAAAAAAAATTCCAAGGATCCTTCTCTAGATGCCACGACATACTATTGTCACCGAACTATTGTCATCAATTAATTTCAGCAAGTGATAGTTGCTAGCTTCATCACTCATTGACTAAAGAAGATGCAAGAATCAGATCGATGTACTGTGCCTACTCAAATTGATATAATTCGGATAGAAATGACCATGCAACCTATTATTTTGAAAAACTTGAACCTTTGCATGATTTTCACTATTTTCCATTCAATTAAAAGTTATGTTCAATCCTACTTTGTGTTACAAACAATTTCTCCATCCAAACTAAAGCTTACTTTCTCCATTCAATTTAATTCCTACATTGTCGACGTATTTTTTATGACTCTGAATTTGGGGATGTTCTTTTTAGATGACATTTGGTACTGTCATAATCCCTAATTTAATAATTTAATCTTTTTTCTTTTTTTTGCAGTTAAAATTTCCAAAAGTTTAATCTATCAACTGAAAATCATAGAAGTATTTAACTATTTTTTTTTCTTCCCTATGTTTGACATGAAAAGTGTTAATAAAATTAAATATTTCTAAATTGGCTTATTTTCTACCATTTATGAATTTTAAATTTACTGAATTTTCTTAACGACGACAAAAAATATTCAGACGTACCCTAATATCAAAAATGATTAATCACGTTAATAGGTATGATTTTGAAATTATGTCGAAAGTAAGAGCACATAATCAAGTGATTGATCCCCTTTTGTGACTATATGTAACTAGTGAATTATGTGTCACTATTCTCTCTAAGCATAGCATAAGGGACATCAAGCACATTTCTAGGGAGATGAAGGCAGACCATATTAATTGGGATTTGACAAGTAATATTGTAAGGACTAATAGTTAAGCATGGGCTGTTACTTTACAAGGATCATTTGGTGCTTCCATCTCATTCAAACATCATCCTTACCTGTTTCAAAGAATTTCATGACAACTGGGACACAGGTTACCTTAGAACATAAAAATAGATTTGACACCAGTTCTATTGGAGGGGCATGAAATGGAGAATTCATCAACATGTGTTGGTAGTGGAGAGGTTAAGTATGATTACTTTCTCCTACTGAAACACCCCTTTAAACCAAAGAAGTTGCCAAGATATTTATTTGAGAAATTAACTTCACGGTGTCCCTACCTCAATTCTTTCTAATAGTGACAAAATCTTCACAATTATGTTCTGTCCCAATTTTATTCAAGTTATAGGGGTCACTATTACGATGTAACACCTCATTCTATCCCAAATGATGGACAAATTGAAGTGGTCAATAGAGGACTGAAGAATTACCTCCATTGCTTTACATTAGAGAACCCAACGACATGGAGTGACTGACTCCATTGGGCTGAATTCAACTATAACATCTCATTTCATACTTCCTTGTAGACCACACCCTTTAAAGTAGTGTATGGTCGTGATCCACCAACATTAATGCATTATGGATCTCCTCTTACACCTAACATAGAAATATAGAATTTAATCTAGGAATGAGATAAAATTCTATAGCTACTAAAAGACTGTCTCCAAAAGGCTCTAGTCTATATGAAACATCATATAGATCAACATTGTGGGGATGTCACTTTCAGATAATTTGAGCAATTATCATATTAAAGGGGCAAGAAGATTAGTGTTTAAAACCTAAAGAATACAGGAATATGATGAGTACACATTCAATACTCTACTTATGCTTTTTCACATGATGGTTTATGAATTGTATCATTTTTCTATTTTCTATAAGGATGAGAGCATTAAGATAAATGAGAGGATAAATATATGATTGATAGTTTTTGGAGGGCAGAGGATTAATGAATAATCATGATGCTTGAGCATGAGCATATATTTATTCCTAGTTTCATCATCGACGATAGAAGAATTAGTGAACATAAAAAGACAAAACTATAAAATTGACTTATTATTGTTGCAGATTGAGAGGGGCATAAGGGGCATGCCTACATTAGGGCACATGATCCCAAAAAAGGGACCTGTCACCAACTTACCCCCTCATTCGTGATCACCTCTTCCTCTTTCCCTATTTGGAGTGGTTCTCTCCTACTATGGAACTAACCTCCTCTCCCCTTCTCCCTCAGCATTGCTTGCACACCATAGGCAGGTCAGCTCTTCCCTCCTTCCCCTTTTGATGGTGACAGTGCCGGGCAACAATCGTGGATCTCCTTCCTTGGTGCAGCAAGAAGAGGATCAACCAAAGAAGCCCCTATGCAAGGCTGCTATTCTCTCCCCACGTCCATTAGAGCAAGAGGGAAAAGCCCCTATTGGTTGTGATTGAATTCTTAATTTTTGTTTAATACAATTCACATTTCGTCAATCAATGACCTTCCTCATTTTGGTGATTTCATCATTCAAATTATCATGAGTTCATAATTAATTAATAATATATTTTTAGCCTTAACTCATGATAAATAGACTTGTATTTATGTTAAATTATGAAAAGTAGTTTTTAGGTTGTTAATGTGAATTTGTGGCTAATTATGTGATTTTATGTCAATTTGTATAATTTTTATAATCCTATTTTTAAGAAAAATGAAAAAAAGTATAATAAAAAAAAGAAGGAAGCCATTGGCCAGTCGAGCCCACAAACGGGTTGGAAGTGCACTCAAACAGAGCCGCGAGTAGTGGGCTTGAACGGTTAATGACATACCGATAGGGGCGACACGTGTGCGTCGCTCCCCTTTTACGTCATTGGTGGCTAGTCAAGCATGGGGCAAAGAGTGGTCTTACACACTTGACAGAGAGGCTTATTGATCGTAAGATGTTATGTTATTATATATACTTCTTAAAACTCGTAAAAGAATCATGTGCAACTAAACTAGTGTTCTGAAGCTTTTCAATATTATTAATACCTAAAATAATCATTACTTATAACAACATTACACCCTGATGATGTCACTATATAAGGATAATAAAGTACTTATTTGACTTTCTCATGAAGGTGGGCGATGAGGGTTTGAATCCTACTAGAGCTAAAATTCATATTTTTTATCTGATTAAATTACAATTTTCTTATAGATCATTAGTGAAGGATTAAGTCACTAGAATCACTTAATCATCAACAAAAATATCGTCAATGTAATTCATAAAATATTATTACTAAAATTGTTGAATAATTTTAGATAAAAAGATTACGAATTTATAGAGTAAATCATCTCTAATTGATTGATGAACAAGCCGTCATTGAGAAGAAGATGATCTAATGAAAAATGAGTCACCATCTCTTGAGAGCCTACTAGATGCGATGAAGAGGCTCCTCTTACTATGTGGACTTAAAAATAAAGCTCTCTAAGACACACCCTACCTCCATTCAGCTCATCTCTATTTGGTGACAATTGTCAAAGAGTGCAAAATTATCATTTTTCTACTTTGCCGAGTGACAATAGCCAAAGATGATTCGATGACCCACTTTATTGATTTTTGGACTTCTTAAGAAGATTTAGAAATTCGATGACTGTGGACATTACACGATAATCCTCCCGAACACAAAATTTTGGTGATTATTGTCATGAAGCTAAAATCTTATCTTTCCTACTTTAAACTTAATTTTCACTTAATTTAGTAATACTTTGTGTGATTTTAAGTTCCATAATTATCCTTCATTTAATTATTATGATTCTTCTAGCTTTTACATAACTTAATTTGACTTGTTAAATGGTCTTTAATTACTTATGTTAGAATCACCGAGCAGAAATCTGTTTCCGCTTGATTCATATTTGTCGAGTGTTGATGTCATCAGAACGTCCGCACCCTTATTCTCTTTTTTTTCATGAATTTGTAAACATATTTTATATTTATCATTTAGTCTAATAGTCATAAAAAATTATATTCTCTTAGAAAAATTCTGAAATATTACTTGATATGATCTTACATTCTATGATCAACCTGAAAAGTTCTCACTATTTTTGAAATCTTTTATCAAATTATAATTGATTGATTTATTATAAAATATTTTTAAAAATCTAAAAATTAATCCTTTCTAGTTTTATAAATTTTAAATTTACGTGATTTATTATAGAACGACTAAGTCACGTCACCTATCAAACTACTTCTTAAGTTCTATTGGGGTTTTCTTGGACCCTGTTAATTTTTTGTTGTACTTGAATATCTATCTAGTTTACTCTTATTTTCGTCCGTCTCCCTTCTGTTGGCAGCTGGAGTAGGAGTCTTATAGTATATTTGTTTGAAATTAAAATATATAAAATATAACTTTACATGTTTTAAGCGTGCAAAATGCAGCCTGTTTGCAGGGATTTATTGTTGCTGCACTGATTTCGCGAAACGCAGCTAACACAAGAAACGTGAAGAATCTGAGAGGATAGTACGCCACTTTGCTTCAGCTAAATCAAGAAGCGCATGTTCCTACTTAACGGCCCATATTTATCCTTCTGATGTTTAGCTTCCTCTACGGCGTTACGTCCTTCTCTATCAGAAACTTTCCGTCTAAGATAACTTGGAATCTCGGCAAAATTCTCGGCCTGCCGCTTCTCAAATTTGCCGTTCGAACGTAAATTGCCTCAGGTGAACGCGGGGCTGTACAAAACCCCAGGACATCATTCCGAGGCTCTCCTCATTCGTATCCGATATTTGGTTGGGCAGGCCCAGTCTTGGATATGTCGAGAAGCACGTCCGTCCTCGGATATGTCGAGAAGCACCTGAAGGAGACAACGGGCAGGCCCAGTCTTGGCGGAATTCTCTTTCCTTCTACCCTCTTCCTCAACGAGGATCCGCTCCATCACACTGTCGAACCTGCCGTGCACGTCCTCGCACCTCCTCCTTAGCCGCTGCGGATCGAGGTTCGTACAGAACCCGACGAAGTCCGCCACGTTGGGTGTGCCCAAGACAGACATCGTGTCCTCCACTATCTTCATCACTTGATCCACCTCGCCGTCCGTTCCGGAACACCTCCTTCCCAGGGTCATCTCGCAGATCACGTTGTTGGTGAGCCTCGTAAGAGCCGCCCCAACGTCCACCTCTTCTCTCCTCTCAGCCCTTTCGTACAACACCCCCAAGAACCTTCGTACCTCCTCTCTCCTGACCCACTGTAGCTTTTTCATGCTCCCAGCTCCCAGCGCCTCCGTCAGGCACAGCTTCTTCCTGAACCTCCAGTAGTCGCCGTAGGGTGCGAAGATGAAGCCACGACCCCCGTAGGTCAGGCGGACTATAGTTTCCACACTTTGCCGGTCGGCAAATCACTGTTCGTTGTCCTTGAGAAGCTCTCGGGTGGTGGCTGCGTCGGAGGCCACGATAAACGGGACGGAACCCATCCGAATATGGAACAAGAGGCCGAGCAATGCTGAGAGCTTGTGAAGTGATTGGTGGACGCTGGGGCCAATTAGGTGGAAGTGCCCGAGGACCGGCAACGCCATGGGTGGGAGGGAGGCTTGGCTTGGATTGGAAGTAAGCATACAGCTGCATGATGAAGAAGAGAGAGAAGAAGCCCAGGAGGTAGACGGTAGCCCAGAGCCGGAGGGCCTCCATGTGTGAGAGCGATGAGAGAGCTCAGGCGACTCCGGTCGTTCGCTCGTAGGCCTGGACTTCTCGTCGAGTGTCGATTTATAGAGTTTTTGCCTGCATAGTTTTCCGGTGGGAAATAGAAAGGCCAGTAATCGTGAAAACAGTAAGCCGCCGTTGGGGAAGTCTGCTCCTGAACTGTTCAAAATATGTGTTGACGATTATCTTCAACACGGATGACCAGAATGTGGGAAGGCCGATGGCGGAACCTATGAGAAAGAACCCAAGTCAGACCTTTTGACGGCCGAGATATGAACATGTCCGACGTGCATTCAATTCTAACCTAGTTAAATAAGCGCTGCAACGCAGACAAGAGCCCATGAAAAGCACGAACCCTAGAGGCGCGATTGCTTCGGCAGCGTTGCGATTGGGTTGTTTGACGAAACTCGAAGTCAAAGATGGGAGGGTAACCCGTTCGTTTTTTTCACGAACAGGAACTCTAAGAAATCCCATATGTGACTTTGACGGCCTAGGCTGCGGTCAGCCAGCCTCTTCTTAGTACAGTAACGTGTCATTTTATTATTTTAATTCGAGTTCGAGTCGTCGTATCGTCAGCACGGGGATTTTCTTTTCTCATAAATAGTTCCGTTACATCCTCGAGATGAATTGCGGGTCATCGGATCGTGACACGGGAACCTGCTGATTGTGTTTCGTTAAGGGAGCATTTGTTAAAATAGAAATGATAAAATATGTTTAAACTAAGTGAGCTGGTATCCAAAACTCATAAATCATCTCAAATAAAATATGATCATTAAATTGACACATTAACTCACGATCCCATTGTGTAAAATAATAGTTTCAATGATTTGAGATGTTTAGAAACTTTTTTCAAATATATGTGTCCATATTTAAATAAGTGTGTGCGATAGTATGAGTGGTTTGCATTCATTCAATTATTTTGATATCAAAATCATTAGAAAGTGATAATCTAACATCATGTGTACATAGTACAATGAGTAAGCTTTCATACTCATACTTTCAAGAATGTTCATTGATTCCAATATTTAATTGTTACTTTCTTAGTATGGAAAATTATATTAATAATTTTTAGAATAATTATTCAATAATAATTATACATGATAAAATTCACTCAATACAAGGACTCAATGTAATTGATCCAACAAGATTAATCATATGAATTTAATCTGATTCAACAAGGTTAACATCACTCAACTTCTATGATGTTGTTAATAAATGAGCCAATTCATAAATAATCTTTGTCATTTACATCTTGTAGATGTTCACAAAATGATTCACTACAGAAAGGCACATTATATCATGGATGATTCCTCCGTAGTAAGTCTTCTCTAATGTTGAATACATATGCTGATGTAGACTAGGTCGGTTATCCTAGTAGAAGAAGGTCAATCACTATTCTTGGATTTTGTTCCAACTAGGTTTGTTTTCTTAAAGTGTGAAAATAAAGATTAGGTTCTAAAGTCACTATTGATGTTAATGATCAAACCATATCTATAGAAAGTTCTAAGATCACTTAGGTGAATTTTTTAGTGATGTAATTAGACTTTTATTTCATGACATTGGTATTGCATGCAAACAATACATGTGCAACTCGAATTTCTCCAATGTTTCATAATTTCACAAGACACATTTAATCAGTTCTCATTATATGCATAATCCTTTCGAGTAGAATCTAATATCCCTTACATATTTACCTCAAGAAATAATACTGCTCATATCCTTACAAAATTTGTGACATATAGTCATTAGATTCCCTCCCTATAATTTATGCTTACTATAGGACGGAAATTTGCTCATTTCGATTTTTTGCCTGACTTGTTCTCCATGTATTATGCAAAAAAAATTCACATATGTTAGTCTATCCTTTTTTTATTGGGTTGTATCTTAAAATTACGATGAGAAAATAGCATCTTGTCGTCTTCTTTTGTATAGATTCTCTTTTCCTTCATTTTTATACTTTAAAGTCTCTATGAAGAAGCTTTGAGATTCGTTTGGGACAGATCATTGAAACAAAGAAATGATATCACATTCTCTCTTGTTTTTCTCTCATCTTATGTCAGCTAGGGCACAAAGTTAAATACCTTGGAAAAAATTTATAGTTGCATTGAAGATCAGTCTTGAACCCAATTTTTTTTAGCCAAAAGGATCATCGGCAAAATTAAGGCAAAGGGACCAATTTATAAGTGCTTGACTTGAATTGAGTCACTTTAAACAGATTCAACGATTAATGGAATTCTTTCATTGAGTACTTTATTAGGTTTCTTGAAAACCAGATCTAACATATAAAATATATGTTGTGATCAAAATTCATAAATTGCATCAAGGAAGAGTTTTAGACAAGAAGGCCTACCAATTAACCCTCCAAATCAAGTGAGACTTCTGATTTATTCTCTTCCTATGTTTCTCCTACAGTCAACAAAAAGAAAAGAGGGCAAAGTGACTTCAAATTACATGTGACAAAAAATAATTGTTTCTTCTATCTACAAGAATAACACATTATTTTTTCTTTCAAAAGGAAAATGGAAAGATTATAAATGATTGATGAGCTCAGCATGGGATTAATGAAAGAGATACAAATAACATTGGAGTATTAATTAAATAATTTTTAATGAAGGATGAATACACATAAAAAGATAAATAGAGAGGATTTTCTGCTCATAAAATGCACATGAATTATGCACTTAATATTCTTTTGCATAATAAGTACAAAATTAATGAAGTAAAAATTAACTGGGAATACAGAGTAATAATTAAAAAGGTTTTCACCAATAGAAATAACAATTAGTACATCAGAATTAACAAGAATTGGTGAAGTAAAATGTGGGTCCTAAAGCTCACTCAATATATTAGATGCTCATGATGTGAAATTATAACCTCTGATTACTCATTATGTTAAATTAATTGATTGAACCAAAACTATCTAAACGTATGTTCTAGATTTCTAGAATATTCATGACCTTTTTTGAAAAATGATTTTTAATAGAATAAATTGTTGAAGTGGTGATAGATCCTAATAAAATTATAATTCTGTGTATATAATTTATATTTATGGTTTTTGAGGTAATTCACATTAAATTTGAATTTAATATCATTATTTTATTTGGGATGTATATTTCGTTCTATTATAGTAATAATTTACTATTACCTAACTTGTCTAAACTAATAAGATTTAGATATATTTTGTACTTAACAGATATACGTATTGGTTTCCCTTAGAGACATTCAAACCTTAGAAGACATCATATCAATATTTTAGCCTTAGAAGACATCAAATTTCTAAGTAATTTTAAGAGTTTAACTTGAGAAATGAAAAATAAGGGAGAAGTTTCAATGAAATTTCACTATAAATTCAAACTCTCTCTTGTCTACTCAGTTCACAAAAATCTTCCAAACATTTTTACATTAAAAACTGTGCCAATTAGAGTGGTCTTTGAAGCTTAGTTAAACATCAAGAGGATGATAAGTTGAGGAGAAAAAATTGATCAAAAAGCAGTCATCCTTACTTGATCAAAGTGTCAATGTATGCTATATTCAACTAGCTTCCTTTGATAAGTATATTTTGACAAAAAAAAAAATGTCATTACATCACAATGAAATTCTTACTTATTATATGTGGAAAAAACTTGTGATTATGCCTTGATTTAAGAACTTATGATAGTTAATCCTTGTAAATAGTATTGGGTCTCTTTGAGCCTTGAGCCTTGAATCTAGAAGATAATTATGGAGGAAATTTATGTGAAAGTGGAACACAGTAATCAACAGTTTTTATAAACAATTGATTTAATAGAACCCAAGAACGTAGTATTCTTGGAAAGTGGGCATACATATAGGGTTGAATGTAAGGAAAGATCATTTCATATTTTATATTTATATCTAATAAAATATTTTAATTTAATATTAGATAAAGGAGATCAAATAATTTAGAATAGTTAATGAAAAGTCAAAATTAACATCTGGTCAATTCAATCCTCTCTTCTCAGTGTGGCCTACAATCCAATAACCAAAAGTTTTACTACTTGACAGCATTGAGGTTCCTTCTATCATAACCATTAACTTGATAGTAGCTCATTTGAAATAACAATATTAATCTTAGTTGGTGAGGTAATTCACAACACTTTGTGGATAAAAAATTAGGTACCAGAAGGAACGTAAAAGCTGAAGGCAACAAATTGCATGTCAAGTGTCTAATCCTGCCAAATTGAGCAGCTAAGTAATTTATCGAGCATTGACTATTGTTATTCAAAGGTCACTTTTAATTGAGGATTTTAATATTCATACTTTAGGTGGATGAAACTTTGTTTTTATTCACCTAAAATTTGTGTAATCTTGCCACAAAGTTTGATAATCTAGAAAAAATTGGTTATTTACATCTAAAATTTTCCTATGTGGTAGTAAAATAAATAAAATATCCAAGGGAGTCTATTGTTGGATCTTCCATGGTATAATGAGGAACCAAGAGGGGAAGTGAGTTTGACTTTTTGGTGACTTTTAAGATTAGCCTAGCCTTTTTTGACTCCACCTTTTAAGGACAACTTTTTAGGTTCCACTAAATTCTTAGTATTTTGCACTAATTAGAAAGGCTTCAGCAGGCCTTTACTAGATTTAATAGCTCCAACTACTTCAAACATTTCACATAAAAACCTTCTACCAAATTTATAGATCTATGGGGCTGGCTCTATGGTACTACCTAGTTCCTCTCTTCTAGGTTCATGGCTCTAAAGAGTCAACTAGATTAGCACCTAGCTAAACTCTTGTAGGCTAACAACTCTACATTGACTAGAATATTAGAAGTATTATATTATAGAATATGAACAAGTTACTATTCTAATCATGATAGCTCAACACTTTTAAAGTACGAATTTCCTTAATTGATGACACAAAAGTGGCTCTACTTAAAGGAGTGCCTTTCTCCCTTGTTTGATCCTAAATATCACACCTTGAATGATTTTTCCCTCACATGAGATTTCAGGCAGAATTTATTTTTTTACTTCCTAATTTCCCCTGATTTTCTAGAATTTTCCAAAAGTTGAATTTTTTTCTTGCAATTGCAGTGCGCTCCAATGGCTATGCCCCATTTTCCTCCTTAGTGCTAACACATTTATGAAAGATATGTGTTTACTCTTTTACCTATATAAAAGAGGAAATCTTGCAAATAAAATTGTTGTAAAATACCTACTAAATTCCATGAATCATTTCAAATTAGTTCAAGTACATTTATGTAGTTATAAACTATTTACAATACTACTAGATCATCTAGTATTATAGTTATACTATTTTGAGATTACCAATTTATTCTTCTATCTATTTTTTCATTATCAGAATTCTATAGGCTTCCAAAGTCGAAAATAGCTATTATATATCTAAGAATGATTGAATTAACACAATAAAAAATAGATTTCTCATGGTTGCAGAGACGTTTTGTGAAGGTTCTTAGTGAGTTTTAGGTTCAAATTACTTTACTAGAGAATAAATATAAAGCTAATGTTGTTATATGTTACAAATATGCACCTATTTAGAAATCATTCTTTGGTGCTACTAGAACCCTATTCTTTATTGTATCATAGAAATTAATAATTTTGGTTGACTTGAATTAAACTTCAATTTTATCCATTTTGTGTTAAATATTATTATATAATTTACTTCTTCGCATGCAATTAGAAGTTTGAATTGCCAAAAGTCAAATTGCTTAATTCGCTATGCATATCTAATAAGCAAAATATGAATAAAGTATATAAATTATCAATTATACTTTTTAGTTGATTTCATTACTAACTTCATTATCACATGTATGATAAATTATCAATTAAGCATCAACTTATGTAATGGTCTCACAGACTAAATTCGTTCCTAGTGATCACGACTAACTTATCATTAGCAGAAAAAGTATCTTATGAATAGAAGACTTCACCCCATATTCAAAGAAGAGGAGTTCCACACTTATCCACATATCCTTCTAGTCATTTATGAGAGCTTTTCCATCAATTGAGAGGCCAATGTATATTTGAAGATTATTTTCTACTTAACACATTCAAGGAGATGGGAGATAAGTTTTCCACAAGAGCTAGAGCTGGTTAAAAAAATTAGGAAGGATCCTAGCTAGCTCGAAACTTGAACAACTCCAATCGAATCTCATCTTATCAGTCCATGAAATAGTTCAATTATGTTGTCACATGGTACTATTTGATTAATTTTATTTATAATATTTTACTGCACTAATTAACGATGCTATGGGCCAAACTATGTGATACATCTGAACTCAAGTTTGGCAGCACTTTAGGTTATTTGCTGGGTAGGAGTCATGAAGGACAACAAGATCAATCAAGCGGACAGGTATCGTCATTAAGCATTTCTGTCTTTATGCCATCTTAGCCTTGTTGTCATTGCCCATGGCATGGTTCTAGCCAAAGTGGTGATTTTGGGCAAGAGATGATTCTCTTTCCATCTTCTCTTTCAATCCTAGACAAAGGCCCTTGTCTCCTTGTAGGAAGGATGATGCTAGCTGATAGAGAGGGAGGACGGGAATGGAGGGAGATAAGTGCTGTCTGTTTCAGGTAATAGTTGCTGTGGTCCCCAGGAGTTTCCCACTCACACACAATGATGACTGTGATGCCATAAAGTTTCTCTCTCTCTCTCTCTCTCTCTCTCTCTCTCTCTCTCTCTCTCTCTCTCTCTCTCTCTCTCTCTCTCCCTCCCTCATTCTCTATAGGTACAAAATTAGACACTATTTAGGGAATCTTGGGGACACATGGCTTGGAGGGATGTGATAGTAACTTTTTACGGCCATCTAATTATGAAGCCAAATCAAAGACAGATATTTCTGCGATACCAAGTTGAAGCTTTTGAAATTACAAAGGTGATATTTTTTTCGAAAACTATCCTGAATCGATTAGTGTTTGAGTAGACTTCTGAAATCTAAATTCGTAACATTATAATCTCTTATAATCCTTCATTATAATATGATTTATATTAGCGAGATTGAAACTTTTAATTGAACTCCCATTGTCAAGTTGTCCTTCAAAATTCCAAAGCTGGTAATATTTGTGAAAAAAGTTACTAAGTTGAATCATATTTTTAAGAACCAATTAAATCCTAAATCCTAGTGTCTAATTTCTTATAATCTAAGGCCCTAACGCTTTAGCCACTATGTTGACCATTATTTAGGAATTTTTTATTTTTCTGAAAATAAAAATAACCTCTCATTTTAAGTCATCTTATCTAGTTTCTATTAGTTATTTATTCATAATGAGTACATTTCTCATGTTTAATCTCCTATCTTTGCTTGTAGCTGGACCCGAATTATTTACGAGTTTTTAATAAATTGTGCAACTAATACTTATTCAAATAAAATTTGGTACCCATTATTCAATAAACAGGATAATAAAGAAATAATTTATTGATTTCCATTGCAAGAAAACCCAGATTTTTGGGACGAACAGAGAGGCGCCTGACGCTTTCCACGTGGCTTTTTCGGCTTCGCTCTCCCTGCCGAAAGTCTGAACCCACCTCCGCTCCAGACAAGGTCGTCGCGACTTTTGTCTTGGCTATTCTTTTTCGTAGAGTCCCTCAAGGAAAAATGAATTACTAAATCATACTCATGCTTACTGTATTGAAGCAGTATCCCAGTCATATTAATTTGTAGTTTTCAACGGTTTTTATCAAATTAATAATATGATGTGGGTAGAATACAGAGGTGACGGCAGATCACCAAACGAACGACAATGACACGTGTCCTTTTCTTTGCGGCCGGCCAGTTGACTGAGAACGGCCGGCGCCGCCCACGCTTTTCGTCGAGGCAATCGTCCTCCATAATAACCCAAGGATTTTCACCTATTAACGCAAATGCCACTCCCCTCCCATCTCATGAAGAACAGTCAGCGGATCCGATCGTTACTTGTATATCTGTCTTTATCGATAATAAATAATCCATATATTCCGTTTTATTTTATTTTTATTTGACTATTTATAACACCTGAAATTAAATAAATAAATATCTTCCATATAAGATCTATATCCCAGATAAAATGATGGATTAAATCTGTACTATCAATCGAGGAAATCTTCATAATGATCCACATATTTATCATAACTTATGACATGTATGGGCTGCTAACTTGTGTTTGATTATCGCATTTTAATACTTTACACCGGATCAGCTATGCTTCAATGAAATATATTTATATTTTGAAATTAATTGTTCACCATATTAATTCTACCCTCATCTCTTTTTTTTTTTAAATTAAAATCTTTAGACCTATTTGAATGAATGTAAGTAGTTAGTGAGACATAGAGAGAGGAAGAGACAGAGAGAGAGAGAGAGAGAGAGAGGGAATCTATGAGAAGCCCGAAGTGAAAATCTTATATAATTAGAAAAAACTAATTTTAATGGCGAATATCTAAAGAAAGTTTGAAATTTTGGAAAAATGTCAACGCTTCCACTCTCCCATTCCCATCTCTCTCTCCAAGTCAGATGGATAGCATACAGCTGAAGTCTTCGTCTCAATCATGGTACATGTAATGGCGACCGTTCGGGCGATGACAGGGTGGAGGATCCCACGAGGCCACCCGACCGATGCCTTCGCCATTGGGCAATCTCACTGTCGGCGTTGCCCGCCGCCAGAATTCTCACGTGGGTAGAGAGAGAGAGAGAGGAGTCCCCAGCTGGCCCACTGTGCGTCTGAGGGGCAGTTCTTGAAATTATAAGGAACAGGCCTTCCAAGAACTGGGTCTCCTCCGGGTGGCCGCCGGAGACAAGAAAAGACAGAAAAATAAGCAATAAAGAAAGGTGGTGATTACGGAAGGGGGAGGGCTGGCTACAAAGAGACGCACTTGCCCGGTTCTGACAGGAGAGAGAAAGGAAGAGAGAGAAGGGTGGGAGAAGTCAGACGAATGGGTTGAGGAACGATGGAAAGCAGCTGGGAATCTCGCAGCTGCTCTGCCTTGGAAGAGATGGAGAGAAAGAACTTCAAGGCTGAGCTCCGATTGATCCTTCCCCTTTCTTCGGGGTACAGTTTTTCTCTTCCTCCTTTTCCGGTTTTTCCATACAGTTTTTGCGCCCGGGTCATCCTGAAACTGCTCTGCTCCCGTCTGAAGATCCACCGGCCGGATTCGCGCACCTTCCGTATTCGTAGCACTCCCAGTAGAAGCAGAGCCTTCTTGTTTCTTCTACCCGCACCTTTTCTCTCCGACAGGATCAACCCGTGTGGATTTGATCTGGCGGATGTGTTGGTAAAACCCAGATGGAGAACTCAAACGAGAGAGTTCCTGCTCACGGCAGGCGGACACAGTTCTCTTGTAGTCTTCACAACGTTTTCGATCAAGCCCTCCTCATAATTTTAGATTCGATGTTCTGAGATACATTCGATATGAATTCTACATGCTCTTACACCTTTTTTTTTCTGGTGAGTCGCTTCTTTCTCGTGGAATTTCTTTTTTTTTCTTTTATGTTCTTCTCTCTTGCCGTTTTCCGCATGAACACTCTGATCCCCGTTTTCTGGGCTTTTCGTTTGGACTTTGTTGATCAGCTGTTTCATATTTTCCGTGATCGACTTCTGGGTCTCCTTTCAAAGTCTGAATCGTAAGTCTAGGTCAGTTTTTTCTTTTTTCCATGCCTCACAAGACATGAATTAAATATTTTTCTTCTTTGATCTTCTCTTTTGGTCTATTTGACCTTTAAATTTCCGATTAATGAAATTCAACACGTGATTTCCATCTATGAATCTGAAGATCAGGTCAACTTGAGCCATTTTGATCAGGGCTTTCAGAGGGTCAGGCCTTTGGGGCAGGGTAAGCTCCAAATCTTCGGTGGTGTAGCAAAGCGACGATTCTGACTTTGGCACTTAGTAATTGGTTTCTTTCTGTTGATGAGAATTATGCGGTTGACTTTCTACAGACCCAGGGAAGGAGGCGTCTTTTGACTACCAGATTGGAAACAATCCCATCTCATTTACCTGAGTTGGAGTGATGGCGAAGACCATGAATGCCAATCCCAGGCGCATGTATTCCTGGTGGTGGGACAGCCATATCAGCCCCAAGAACTCAAAATGGCTTCAGGAAAACCTCAAAGGTATTCCAGAAGTTGTCTTGTATGCTAGTAAGGAGATATATGATTTGAGTGCAAAATTAGATAACATCTTGGCGTCTTACATTCTCTTGGTTCAATCGAATAATTTCTATATTTATTATTTTTACATGTTTTTATTAAATAAAAATCTATTATACTGGTAATTCATTCCATCCTAGAAGAGACGGATTATTTTCTGAGAAGGAAAGAAATTTGGGGCCATGATTTTTTTTGTTTTTAGATATCTATAAAGGGAAAAAATGGGATGATGTGATGGATTTAGGAGAGGGAAACAAAAATGACAAATTTCCAATGGAATGAAATTCTGGAAATATTTGATTTGAATGACTAATTTCCAATGGAATGAAATTGGTAATAGAGGGAATATATTTGCCAGCTTTTATTTTGATTGACGAATTAAATTAAAACTGGGAAATATATTGGTGGTGATTATTTATTAAAGTTGATGTGGCCTAGGTTCAAAATCCAATGGGTCATGGTACTTCATCCCTTTTTTTATTTATTTATTTGGTGTGAGATTATTCCAATCTGAGGTGAAATTATCTAGATATGATTGTTGGTGCCTGATATAGAAGCTAATTCATTTAATTGGCGATAGGATTTGCTCATATTTTACATTTTTTTGACATATTTGGCAGGAAGATAATTCTTTTTAATTTCAGCAATGGAATATAATATGATCTCAGATATTAACCAGGTCTAAATCTAATCACCACCTTCAGCATAAATAAATAAAAAATAAAATAAAACTACTTCCATTGTCTGGGACAACCAGCAGGAACGAAAGCTAGGACCCTGAAGTGCATTAAAGTGGCCAAAGTCAGTAGGTGCGCCTTCTTCCCATTAATATGGAAATCGAATTTGGATTAAATTTTTGCTGGAAAATATATTTTTTCTATTAAAATTTGCATCCACCCGATGAAATCTTTCTCAGAAACTCTCACCCACCTTCAATGACAGCACCTTGCTGCCTGCTTACGTTTTGCGTTCATATGGTGATAGCGTGGGGTGTTCTTGCCTTATCCATTCATATGGAGATGGTCTGATGGATGAGCTTGGGAACAAATTTTCGCAAGGCCTTCCAGTTTCAGGGTGATGGATTATGAGGTGTGATTGGTCAACAGGTGTCCAGTCCTTTGGTCAGTGGGGGTCCAATGAACCGAGAGAGATAAACTTTGGATCATATATGCACAGATCTTATACACATGATGCGTTTATGTATCTGAATTTCAAGGCATAAATGTAAATACGTGGAAAAAATTTCTCCATTCCCCCATTTAACCCATTTTTGCTCTCTTCTACATTGCCAGATATGGACATCAAGGTAAGCCTGATGATCAGGCTTTTGGAAGAAGATGGCGATTCCTTTGCCAGGAAGGCAGAGATGTACTACAAGAAGCGGCCCGAGCTCATGAAGCTGGTTGAGGAGTTCTACAGGGCCTACCGTGCGCTAGCGGAGAGATATGATCATGCAACAGGGGCACTCAGGCAGGCGCATCGGACAATCCAGGAGGCGTTTCCCAATCAGATCCCTTCCACCCCAACGGATGATCCCCCGTCTGGCACCTCGGCCACTGCAGATTCCGACCCGCATACGCCTGAGATTGATCCATCAATTCGAGCATTCATTGAGGGTGATATCGCACAGAAGGAAACTTCTGATGGTGAGCACCCCTATCTTCATGCCATTAAAAGGAATGGAACGTGCTCCGAAGAGAATGATCGGGCGAGTGGGAGGAGGGGCTTGAAGCAGCTGAATGACATTTTTACTCAAGGGAAGGCCAGAAAGGGCCTCAACTTCCATGAGGAAGAGGGAGAAGGCCGTAGTGGGTCAGCTTTTTTTCAGCCAAAGGAAGTCGGAGGCAGAGATGGCGTTGAGTATTCCCAGTTATCTTCTGAGAAGGAGATGGAAGAGATGCCGAGGCTTCGAGAGTCCCTGTCCAAGTCAGAGTCTGACAGGGAAGCTGCTCTACTTGAATGCCAGAAGTTCTCAGAGAAGTTATCTAACTTGGAGCTGGAGATTTCTCGTGCTCGCGAAGAGAATGGGAAGCTCAACAGCGAGATGGGGGTCAGGCTGGAAAGTTCTGAGGGGAGGTGTCTTCTCTTGGAGAGAGAGAAGGAGGCTCTGAAGGAGAAAGTCAACGCTTTGAACCAGCAGATAAATGATCGAGGGCGGGATCTGGAGCAGAAAAAGGAGGAGCTTGAGGAGCTGAAGCGTTCCTTGCAGGAGGAGGTCAACCAGTCCCTAGAAAAGTTGAAGGACGCAGAGTTGAGCAACCGCAGCTTAGCAGAAGACCTGCAGAATGTCAAAGAGCTCAATGCCAATCTGAGTAAAGAACTCAGATCGAAACAAGAAGAGCTGGAGAAGCTTGCCAGTTCCGTCCAGGAGGAGAGTTTGCTGAAAGTACGAGCTGAAGAAGCCCTCCAATCTGTGGAGAAGCTGAACTCACGCTCTCAGGAAGAGATGAAGGTCCTTTTCCTAGATCTCCAGAGCAAGGCTGAGATGCTGAACGATGTGGAGTCCAGGAGGCGCCATTTAGAGGAAGAACTGGAGCAGCACAAGGACGAAAATGGGAGCCTAAAAGCCCAGATCCTGTCCTCTGCCTCAGTCATCAAGAATCTGCGCGAGGAGATCTCCACCTTGGAGGAAACCCAGGTCAGACTTGACAACGAGGTGCACGAACACACAAAGGGGAAAGCAGCCCTTCAACAGGACGTTCGCCTTTTGCGGGATGAAATCACTGATTTAGATATGAAGCTCCGATGTGTGATAGAGCAGATCGAGGCTGTGGGTCTGAGCGAGGAGTCATTTCAAGTATCAGTGGGTGAATTGCAGAGCAGGCACCGGGAACTCAGAGAGCGCTGCGAGACCTACGAGGATGAGAAGGCTGTTCTTCTTGGTCACGTGGAAGAGGCAACTGAGAAGAGCGTGCTTTTAGAAAAATCTCTTTCCGAGACGATGGCTGAGTTGGAAGGATTGAAGGCAATGGCGA
Source organism: Spirodela intermedia (assembly GCA_902729315.2). Taxonomy (NCBI): domain Eukaryota; kingdom Viridiplantae; phylum Streptophyta; class Magnoliopsida; order Alismatales; family Araceae; genus Spirodela; species Spirodela intermedia. The sequence continues at coordinate 5,482,916 of LR746267.1, read as the reverse complement.
GATCCTTGGAAGACTCTTGTGAATCTTTGAACAAAAGAATGGCAGAACTTACTGCAGAGAATGGCAGTTTGGCTCGTCAGCTGGAGGCCACCACCCAGAATATGGAAAAGCTTTCGGAGAAGAATACCTTGCTAGAGAGCTCATTTTCTGACGCTAATGGAGTGATTGAGGGGTTGAGGGAGCAAATGCTGGGCAGAAACATGGAGGTGAAAGAGCTCCACGAGTCCCATGAATGTGAAAAGCTTGTCCTCCTCGGCCACATAGAGAAAGCAACAGAGAAGACTGTGTTCTTAGAAAAATCCCTGTCTGAAACAAGCGTTGGCTTGGAGGGAGTAAAAGCTAAGGCGAGGTCCTTGGAAGAATCCAACGAATCCTTGAACAGAAAAATTGCAGAACTTGTCACAGAGAATGGCAGTTTGAGCCACCTGTTGGAGGCCAGTACCCAGAGCATGGAAAAGGTTTCAGAGAATAATTCCTTATTGGAGAAGTCCTTGTCCAATGCTAATGGAGAGATTGAGGGATTGAGGGAGAAACTGCAGAGCGTACACTTGGAGCTGGAACGTCTCCGGGAAACTTCCAAGGATGAGAATGCTGTTTTTCTTGGTCACATCGAGAAGGCGACTGAGAAGAGGACGCTTTTAGAAAAATCCCTCTCTGAAGCTACTGCTGAGTTGGAAGGATTGAAAGTCAATGCAAGATCCTTGGAAGAATCTTGTGAATCTTTGAACAGAAGAATGATAGAACTTACTGTAGAGAATGGCAGTCTGGCTCTTCAGCTGGAAGCTGGTACGCATAATATGGGAAAGCTTTTGGAGAAAAATGCCTCGTTGGAGAGCTCATTCTCCGATGCTCACAGTGAGATTGAAGGTCTGAGAGAGAAACTGAAAGGTTTAGAAGAATCCTTACAGTCTCTCTATGAGGAGAACTCGAATCTCCAGTCTGAAAAGAACTCACTCACATCTCAGGTGGGGACTTCTGGTTCCCTCTTTTCAAACACGTTTGACGGGATTTTTTTCTTTTTTTCTTTTTTTTTCGTTGAAAAGCTTGTGGGTTTTCTGTGTGATCTTTAATTCTTTTTTAGAATCTGCGCACTTCTTTGAGACATGGTTAATTAATTTTCCTTACTGGGTTATTGCAATGGACTGCAAATCCTAAAAATTTCAGGTCGAAAATGCCTGTGCATCTGCGGAGAAACTGACGAAAAGTTACGTGGATCTGGAAGAGAAGCACCTGCATGTAGAACGAGAGAAAGAGTCAACTCTTTTGCAGGTGAACGAGTTGCAAACTTCGCTGAAACTTAAAGGGGAGGAACATGAAGCTTTTGTCTCATCAAGCGACACCCAGTTGGCCACTTTGGCAGGCAATTTGAATCTCTCACAGCAAGAGTGTCAGCTTAAGGAAGAAGAACTCGAAAGATTGCGCGAAGAAATTTTAGACTCTGAAATCAAAGGTTTCATCTTCCAGTGGCATCTCCTTGATGCAGAAGAACGTTTCCAGGCGCTCCTGGCGTTGTCAGCCTCTGTGGAGAGATCGCTTTCTGACATGGGAAGAGAAAATTTTGAACAGGAGAAGGTGATCAAGTCCCTTTCAGAGCATAATAAGAACTTGCAGGGTGGGATCGAGGGAGTTTTAGAGCATCTGGGCATCAAAGGTTCTTGTGGGTCAGACGGAAGTAAAGATGATTCACACTGTCAGAAAATAGTCGTCAAAATTAAGGAAATACAGAAATTTCTCTCTGACACCCTCGATGAGAATTCCTTCCTTGTTATTGGGGAATCGGTGAACACCGCCCTTCTGGAACAGCTGGGCCTCGATCTTATGATCCTAAACTCAGAGAAGAGCTCCCTTAGCCGGGAATACAGAACAAGGACTGGGCAGTTGTTGGCACTGAAGGGCGAGAAGCATGAGCTCCTTCAAGCAAATGAAGAGTTGACGCAGGTTGTCAGTGCTGGCCATCTGAGAGAAGATAAATTGAAGGCTGAACTGGATGCTCTGGGTAAGAAGCTGTTGGATTTGCATCAGAGCCACGAGAAATTGCAGGCTGAAGTGCATATCTTGCTGGGTGAAAACCAAACTCTGGGGAAAGTTGTTTCAGATTTGAAGGGTCAGATTGAAAATCTGGAGGAGGAAAATAGCTCCGTCCTTGTTGAAGCCATAAACCTGAGCTGCCTTTCTCTTCTCTTCAAGCAGCTTGGTGCTGAAAGAACGATGGACCTGAAGGCCTGCAGCAGCAACTTGGATTCTCTCCGTAGAGCTCAAAATGCTCTGGAAGACAAGATGGCGAACCTGATCCAAAAAACTGAAGTGTTAGAAGGGGAAAACGGTATTCTTAAAGGTTCAGCAATTACGTTAGAGGCCGTTCACAAGAGGTTGAATCAACAGATTGAAACTGGGCAAGATATATTAGTTCAGAGGGACTTGGAGCTCACTGAAGCGCTTCAAAAAATCAAAGTCTCAGAAGACGCCAACTTGAAATTATGCACGGATTTGGACGCCATCAGGGTTAAGCTGGATGATTCCCTGGCTCTGAGGGAAGAGTTAGAGAAGGAGATTCGCAAGTTGATTGATGCCAGCGCACACAAGGATGAGGAGATGGCACATGCTCAACAGGAAAATCAGACGTTGAGTGGAGAATTGCAGGATTTGAGGGATGAACTTGTGGTGCTCCGAGCCACCATAGAGCATCTTTCATCTGAGATGACGCAAGAGATCAGATTTTATGAGGAAGAGGCTTTTAGGCTGTGGAATGATGCTCATATCTCTACAGTATATGTTCAATTTATCGAGGAGAAAATGCTTGAGCTGATGGGGGAATGTGAGAGCCTTGAGATGTGTGCCCTGGTTCGTCAGAAGATGCTTGAGGAGCATGTCATTCTGGTCCAGACGCATGCTGATTCTTTGGAGAAAGAATGCAGAACATTGAAGACCAAGCTGAGCACCTATCTTCCCCTTGTTTTGTCCTTGCAAGACAGTATGGCCTGTCTAGAACAGGAGATGCTTTCTGTGATGCAGCATCGTGGGCTGAAGGGCCATTCAACACAGGTGTGCTCTCTCTCAAGATGCCTGTTGTTCGTCTACGCCAGTCATCTCTCTAGTTCTCTTCTTGTTCACTTGAATCTATCAGCACTCACCATCAAAAATATGCCTTTTATTTGTTTATTTTTCTCGAAGAAAAACCACGGCCGATTAGGAAATTCAGTCGGATACACAGACCCTGTTGTTGAGACTTTCACTTATGAAGAAGTATACCTTTGATCAACATTATTTTGTACTAATCTGCTCTATTTTGTGTTCACATTTCAGGACGCATCGTCGGTTAGCCCTGAGCTCGTGGAAAGCCATGATCACCTGGTGGAGAATCCCAGAGCTGATGAAGCCAATGGGGCTCTGCTGGGGCTTCAGAGGTTGCAGGTGCGGGTCGAAGAGCTTCAGAAATTTGTAATGAAATGCCGTGATTCCTCCATGTCAGAGCCGGCGGGGAACAAAACTGAGGAGGAAGCTAAGGGCAGCAAGAACACGATCGTCCTGCCTGATTTGGTGGGTCATGAGGATTCCACTAATGGGAATGGGTTGGCGATCAAAGATATCCAGCTGGATCTGCCTTCATGTGATCGGTCTGATCGGAAGGGTGAGACAAAGAGCCCAGAGACTGATGATCAGATGCTAAGATTATGGGAGACTGCCGAGAGAGACAGCAACAACCAGATCCTGAAGGCCTCACCCGTTGTCGGCGTTAATGACCTTCACCTGGTCGAGGGGGTGAAGGGGGCGGAAGAGAGCAGGTACCCTTCTTCCGAGCTGATGTCAGAGAAGGAAAGTGGCATTGACCAAATGGGTCTGCAGAGAAAGGTCAACTCTCGGCGAGGCTGGAGCCAGAGAATCTTGGACCGCCTGGCATCCGACACCCAGAGGCTGCTGACCCTTCAGAACAACACACAGGAGCTCAAGACCCAGTTGGAGAAATCCAGGGGGGGGAACAGGTCTACGGACATGAAGTACGATGCCATGATGGAGCGGCTGAAGAGGGCCGAGGAAGCCATCCAGGAGCTGGTCAACGCCAACAATGACTCGACCAAGAAAGCCGAGGGTCCGACCGAGGAGGGAGGGAGCCAGTGGAGGAATCAGGTCTTGGAGACTGTGCAGATCGGGCGGGAGAAGATTGCGAGGCTGGAACTGGAACTCCAGAAGATTCAGTATATCCTTCTGAAGCTCAAGGAGGAGCGTGAGACCAGGGCCAAAGGTGGCAGAGGGCGGTCGAGGACGATACTCAGGGACTATCTCTATGGCCGAGGGGATGGCCATGATGGAAGGAAGAAGGGGGGGCGGCTCTGCGGCAGCTGCATCCAGCCGAAGGTTGTGGAGGACTGATTGCCTTTCGTTGGCATATTGGCTGGGGACGCGGTGAAGCAACACAGATAGAGAGAGAGAGAAAGAGAGAGAGAGAGAGAGATGCCGCCAATTTTTCCTTTTTATGAATTCTTTTATTTTTCAGATATTGGTTCCTAGTTGAGATGAATTATTATGTATCTCAGTTAGCAAAAGAACTGTACATGGGGTGAATGATCTACTGCGATGCTGTGATTATTATTATGCTCTTTCACATGTTTCATTCAGCTGAGCTGTTCATCCGCTCTTGATGCTGAGGCTTGCTTCTTGGTAACCCTTGACTTCTTCTGTCCTCCGGAATCATATGATCTCTACAGGAATCCAACCAGAATCTCCAACGTTCATCAGTTTATAAAGGGTTTACATCAGCTTTGCCATAAATGGGCTGATATGGTTATCGGTTGACTTCTAATTCTCAGTTCATGAAAAAAGTCAGATTTGTTGGTTTTTGTGTTAAATCCAGAAATGATGACAATTATGGTAACGAGTGTTGAAATATTGAAAAGGGCTAGATCACCTGTATTAGTGTACCTCCTCCCCTCCCCCGCCCCATTCATTTATAAATAGATAGATGGGTGCGACAGGACCTGATAGGGATGGAGAGAGAGAGAGGAGACTGACAGAGTGGAGAGTGGGGAGGGGGCGGGGCAGAGAGATGGGCAACTCTTTCTTTCATCAGTTCAGCGCCACCTTGAAAGGCTGTAATGGAGACCAGCCTCCTCGCTCCTCTCAACATATAGGCGCATCTTTTACATAGCGAGACATAGAGAGAGAGAGAGAGAGAGAGAGAGAGAGAGAGAATTCACATACTAAAAAATAATCAAGTTTCCTAGGGAGGACAAGAAAACACAAGAATTTGACCCCCTCAATGATTCAAGACTGTCCACCCTCTGTGAGTTTGTGGTGGAGAGACCACTCCGCCGACACACAAAAATAGATAAAACATTCGACGGTCTTTTTGGAGGGCATCAGAGAACAGACCTCACTTGGGCCTTTTGAAGATCGATCGGTCTCCCCTCCCCCTCCCCCTCTGTCTGGAAACAGGAGCACAAAATAAATAAATAAATAAACATATTCGAAGCCGTTACTTCTCAGCAATCTTAATGGTAACCTCCGAGGATAATTCACCTGGATGGTGGAAGATGTGCGTACTCTCCTCCCCGTAGAGTTGACTTCAGCCGATAGAGTGTAGAGAATTTTCCTTAGGAGTTTAGAGTTTTGTGGAAAGCAGCCTGAAAGTTGATGATCAAACCAATCGATTTGATGATAGTTTCCAAGAACAGAAAAAAATAAATGAAGAAGCAAATCATTTGGATGGAAAGAAGAGGACGACTCTATGCAATTATATGCGCCAGATGCTGAGAGAAATTTCTGATGGGTTCCATGCAAAATGGATACAAGTGGAATGAACGCAGAAATCTCTGAAATCTGTCTGCAACTGGAAATGATTCCATAAGTGGGGGGGTGGGTCTACTTCAGCTGTTCTTCCAGTCCATTTTCCATGAGACCAAACCTAACACCAGGCCTTCTCTCCAGAGCTGAAGGAGCAACAAGACAGGCGAGGCAGAAATAGAAAGCGGCCAGGCCAGGCCAACCCATGAAAGATCCCCGGGTCTATATCTATGCAGAAATAGAAAAGAGTAGCCAATATAGTCTCGGATAGGAGATACGCACAGAGGTCGAGCTCTTCAGCAGCTCCCGTATGGCCATGGTGGCATAGCACGAAGCGGGCAAGGTGAACCCTAATTTCAAGGCCACCCGAGGCGGTGGAGCCTCAACGGCTAGCGGGCCTCTCTCCTCCTCGAGAGGCGCTGCCGCTTGAAAGCAAGAGACGCTGCTGCCGTCGCTGGATTCGTCGGTCTTCTCCGCAGAAGCTGCTGACTTAGAGAGGATGTCGACATCTGTCTCAACCAAAGGCATGTCGTCATCAGTGTAGCTGAGTAGCTCCCTGGGGAGAATAGAAGATGAGAGTCAACCTTCGGCCAAATAAGGGAATCAAAACAGCAGCAGGGGAACATCTTGAGACGTAAATATGCTCACCAGGTGAAGTCGGAAGGGCATTGGAAGACGCGCCGGTACCCTCCCTTCATGGAGGTGATGGAGAACTCCCTGTCAACGATTGGGTGAGTGTTGATGCATCAGAAAGACGTTGACTTCCGACAAAAGCAGAGAGAAATGGTGAGACTGGATTGGCAGAGAGAGCTACTTGGCAGCGTGGACAGTCTCTGTCAGTTTGATGGAATCCTGGTGAGAAAGAAAAAAGGACTGCATGAAATTTTGCCGACAGATCAGGAAAACAAAGAACAGTAATTAAAGCTTGCTTCTATCTTACACCTTGTTGAGAACAGTCATGAGAAAGGATGAATAATTCATCGAACCTTGAATAAATAAATAATCTACTATGCAGTAATTTATGGATGATTTAAAGTAATCTATATTACACATTGAATCACGATTTTAATTGATTTGAGCCCATCAGAAACAAAGACCCAACAAACATCACTAGGAAGAAACGAAAATAAGTAAGAAAAAGAAATTAAAACTAATTTAATAGCAAACTTTAAATAGAGTGTGAAAAATGATATCAGAAGAGCATGAAAGAAAATCATCGTCACCTTATCTGCCAGCTCATGATACAAGCTAGCGATGTCATTCTCTGGATAGAGCATTCTTGACCTACACGAAAAAGGACACAAAATCAGGCACAAAAACACATTGATCGTAGCAACACATTGTGGGTTCATTGATGCCCCCACCCAGGCAAAGGGAGTATGACATCCTCTAATGTGTAGCCTCCCTCAGCGAGATCTGCATCGTCTATAGCCTGGAAAATGATAAAAAGTCTCTCAAGAATGCGTTGGCTGTTGCTTCATATGGTACATTGAAAAAGAGAAGATATTCACAAATAATTCAGCGCTAGGATGGGCAGCAATGGAGGAAGAATGAGAGGTCACATGGCCAATATTTTCTTCTAGGTAAGGAAATGAACAAGCAAAAAATAAGACTGTAGGTCACCACTCGAAGATCAGTCTTTGGAAATAGATAGATATCACTTCACTTAAACACATTAATGTGGTAGTTAAGACAGTTATGACATTTTTATACATCAAGTACCTTGTGATATTGCATGCAAGAAAGAAGCAACATTGTTTCACCTTCACTGGGGGAGCCTTTTCAGTGGGTATTGGTGGGTCATCTTCTTCATCATCGTCATTAACATCAGTACAATCAATATCCTGAACTTCAACGAAGCCAGGTTTAGATGGTCCTCCAGAAGACCCTTTGCAGTAAACCAAGTCCCCTAAGACAACCTCGTCTACACCTGTTAAAGAGAGAAGCTATCAAACATAAATAAACTCTTGTAAACAGGGAATATCTTGCAAACTAAAACAGAAGAATCAGTAGTTAATCATATTCTATAGAAAGCTGGTCTGAACCAAGTTTTTGACCTAAATTTAGGCAATTGGCGAATATATATAGAACGACTCATGAGAAAGGGCAAACAACTTGGTCTGAGCAGGTCGAACTCATCCAAGCAACGTAAGCTTCCAAATTTATGAATCCAGATCTTCACAGGCGTCCAATGACTCAGTGACCCCGGTCTTGGTTGAATTAGCGGAGGCCTTTGGGACATGGCGCTTGCTTACATAATCCAAGCTGTTGGATTGAAATCTCTCAAGCTAACTTGAGTTCTCTTGCAGGAAGGGGGTACCATATTTGGTTGTAAATGCCATCGCTGACGTCCAAACCCTAGGAGTTCCTCAGAAATTCATCATAGATTCTAAATTTACGTCTCAAAGGTTCCCAACCAAAGGACCAAATGGCCATTTAAAAGAAGTATAACTCTTGTTCGAATCAGACCAATCCAGGCAACCAGATTCTTTCCGGCCAATTAAAATTCTAATGAATCCATTCTACGGTTGTCTACATAGGTTTCCTAGTGTGCGTAGGTCTCACGAAGAGTAAAAGTTAGAGCTCCAATTTATTCTACCTCAACACTGATCTTGTAACAATAATCTGCTTATTTTTTTATGACAACAAATTTCCATCAATAAAGATGCAATGTTAGTACTAAATAGTGTGTTATTATTTGGCCCTACACAATCTGCATGAGAAAAAATAATTATAGCTATATCTACTATTTTATCAAAGTGATTTGCTCTTAAAACCCTTTAAGTATTGTAAGATTCTAAAAGTATCTTCCGAATGGTTTGTCTTATGATCTTCTTTTTAAATCAACAACTTAATCCAACAACTGGAGAGATAAATTTTGCGACCAGAAGTGTATGCCCTGTTTTTCTCTGACTGAAACTTTATTACTGTCTTAACCACATTTCGACAATGTGTTCCATAGGGGTAGCTGCAATATTGAACATGAATGGAGTGAATGATTCCTGACACATTTCTCTTGTATTGAGTAATGCCCTGTTCACTTCAGCCTGCCTCCATCATCAAGAAATAATTGAGATGACCCAAATCATTGGTCACGAACTGGTCTGTAAAACGTTGCTTCATTGCATCTATCTTTTCGTAACTTCTAAATGAAAGGAATATCATCAACACAAACACTGAGAATAACAACTTGTCGATATTAGGAATTATCCATGTACACTTCACCACAGTTCTCCATATTAGAAGACATTTTAAATCAAGTTGAAAAAATAGCCTAACATAAGTTAGATAATTCATTAGGTTAAAAGACCAAAATTAATGCACACCATCCCCACGCTATATCTATATGTATATATGCATATACACGTCTGAGAGGCACCTTCATGGAGAAAAAGAATGGAAAATTCCCTCTCTCTCTCTCTCTCTCCCTCCCGAACATGGTAATACCCTACGGTTAAGGTTGTGTCAAACCCATCTTCCTCTAGTTCCTCTTTGGCCTATGGCCCATGTCAAAGGCTTCCTTTACTTGGTAGCCTTCATCACGATCAAATTCAGACTAGCTTGAGTTTCTAATCTCATTAAAAGCGATGGCATGACATAATAGTCATGTTTCAAGAAAGGAATATATTACTGATCCATAAAGTCAAGTTATCAATCAATGAGATGACCTTTCTCGGGTAAACCATCCCGTTCTGTTTAGTTCACAACTATTAATGCCGATTACAGCAAACAAAGACTAGGGGTAGAGGTAGGATCATAAGAAGCATACCATATTTTTTCACCCTCATACTTGCTGCGTGGTTCCATAAGTAACTTTGATAGCTATGTACGTACCTAAATGTTAAGAACAACGAAAAGTTTCAAGAACCAAAAAAGTCACGACCTTATAAAAAGGAAAAAAAATATCAGAAGCTTTTTACCATTGATGCTCATCTATTTCAATATAACTGGCATACTCATGAGTCATAAAACACAAAAGTTCAATATCAGATAGTGCAATGGAGAATTTCAACTGTCTTAATGTAAAATGATATGGTGTTTTCAGCAAAACATTTTAGACCAGTTATGCTTGAAAGTTAATAAAGGATTCTTATGTCCATAACTGGAAAATTTTGGAAACCAGATCCTTTCAGCAACGATATAGCCTTAAAAACTAAGGTATCAAGTTATTGCGGGACACTTAGCTGAAGCTTGATGTAACCCATAGTTGATTCCCCAAATTGGAAACGTTTGACTAATCATGAGGCCATAGAATAATCTCCTCCAAAAATATCCACACAAAATGACAAATTTCTTTCCAACCTTATCACCATTCTCAAATTGACATGATTAAACAGTTTGGTACTCAAATGTTCTCTGGTATGAACCACATTCAGGTACCTGTAACGAACAAGATTTTTAGGATGAACAAGACCTGCATGATAATAGTCCACATCTCTGATGGTAGCTTTTCCCTAAAACAAAATACTCCAGCTCAGGGTGTGTACACTAAGATCCCTATATTTAAGTTTGAGAATCATAAATCCCCAGTAGTATGTTTATTCTTAAAATAATAATCTTCCAGTTTTCAGGGTATTTTCACAAACCATACTTTAGGGTATGAACATCTAAAAGCATATAACTGTAGCTCTGAATAAATATCCTTAAATTACCATTCCTATGGTTTCACATGTCTATTCGGACATCATAAATGTCTGATTTTTGGTTCTAACCTCAAATCATAATCTTCTGATTATGAATGCTTTCTTTCAAACAATAACATTTTATACATGACTACCTATTCAATTTCTTAAGACATAGTAGCCCAATGTCTTTTAGAAAAAAGAGTAATCAAGAGCAATTGTACCTGAATCATCATCTTACGACTCCTCTGAGAGCCCTTTTTCCTACCATCATCATAACTCTCTAAGATACTGTACTCGACCCATTATTCAATCATTTTGAGTATCCATTAGGAATCACTATTTCATAATCATAAGTGCTTCCTTTTGAATCAAATCTCTTTGTTCTGAGTATTTCTTCCGAAGTTATTATTTAACAGCTCAAAGCATGCATGCTCAAATCTTACAGTTATTCGGTTCATTTATTCTAAATAACCTAATATTGAGAAGCATTTTATTAGATCATCATCTAAAAATTTCAACTATGTAACTTGGCAACATCCCATGATTTTCTGCTTTTTTAAACAGAACTCGTATCTCTACTTTTCATGCTATCGCATGAATTTCAACCTCTGAGGATTAATACTACCATGAGACAACATCAAGGGGTTTAGAAAAACATTACAAATGACTGCATAACATGCTCAGCAAAAATGGTCATTTCAATTGGCAAATTGGGAAAAAATAGGCTAATATTCTGAGTAAATGAAAGGAACGCATACATCATTCTTAGAGTTCTTGGTATAGCTTTCAAGGCCTGCAAGTAGTTTCCAGGACATTTTTTCAAACATTGGAGCTGCCAACAATGATAAGCCAACTATAAGAAGCATAAAAATGAACCTTCTTACATGCACATTTTTCATATCAATGCGGTACGTTTACATGTAAGGCAAGTCAACAGATTCTTTCAATGATCCAAAGGAATTAAAAGACAAGCAGAAAGTAAATATCTGGAAATGAAAAGAAAAAACTGGGCATGTTGGAAATTTTCTTGGATGAAAATGTTTTTACCTCAGAAATATAGACCTTTAAACCTTTCGCAGATTCCAGAGAATATACTCTGAAGCTGGTCCTATTCCCTCATTAGAACTGTGGAAAAAACGCATAATCAGGAATTTGGTTCTTAGTTGGACCATTCCTAGTTTGTCATTTTTCTAGTTGTTAGGTAGTTTCCTTGTTTTGTGGCCCTGGTAGTATATAACAGTAATCTATGATATGAATACATGTTGACTATTTGCTCTGCATATCTTCTTAGGGTTTGCACCATTGATCATGACATGGATTAGAGCCAGGTTGTAGTCACTGGCTTCCAGAGAATCTACAGTTTGCTTCCTTCCTTCTGCCACAGCCTAGGTTATAGCGAGGGTTGCTTGGTTTACAACAACATGACGATCTCATTGTTCTGGGCGCTCAGTCACAGGGGAGAAGAACTGACAACGGAATCAAAGGCATAGGACGGGTACTGACACATGAATGCCTAGTTCGTGTCTTTTATCTTCTCCTCTTTTGCATTGGATGTGACAATGAAGGTCTATGCTTTTTTATCATAGACCTTCATTGTCAATCCTTTTAGCCTTCATTGCTGATCATGTATGTTTTCCTAACAACACCAACAATCCTTTCACTGCAAGCAACTGTCAGTTTTTCTACAGATGTCAGACATTGTAGAAATGGGGGCTTTTATGGTTTCAACAAACTGGAGAATTGCTGGGCTTTCAACCTGCATATATAGAGTGAGTGGAAAAAAAAATCCTTTGGTGGTTCCAATTTGTTCACACTGTGCTAAAAAGGAAAGGGAAGATCAGCCATCTCACAAGCACAGGGAAAAAAAACAGGGAATCCTTGGTCTGAGACATGGGGGTGAAGAAGATTCCATAATTATGGCATGGTTATGAAATTATGTTCTTTATATCCTAGGAGCATGCCGAAAGAAAAAAAAGGACGGTCCCCTTTTCATTCTTTCTGTTCTGGAAAGAATGAAAGTACCTTACCCCCCATCATGGTGGACCTCTTTTTGTGATCGGGATGACTCCTGAGATTAGTGACACATGTATGTTCTTGGCTAATGCCAAGGATATTTAGGATGCAATCCAACAGACATGTCCTTAACCTAGGGATGCAGCTCAGGTCTCTGAAGTAAAGGTGAAGACAATGGCGGCAAAATAGGGTAGCAGAATAGTTACAAAATATGCAAATCAGATGACAGCTTTGAAGGAGCGTCAGACTCCTGAATGGTCAGGCCAGTCAGGAATGGGGACAGAAAGGATAGTAGTCAAGGAACAGTGTTCAAGCCATGTAACGACAGTATAGCATGATGAAACAGCACCAAAGGAGTCAGGTGGCTACAATCAAGATAAGGTTGAGAGGGTGGGATCTATAATTGGGAATCACAGCAAACCCATAGCCTCTTGATCATTGGCACATTCAGGTGAGTTTCCATCCTCTATTAGATTTAGTGTATAAAGTATAGCTTTTGTGGATTTCTTGATCATGGATTCAAGAGCTACTGATCACATGACCCAGTCATCAAATGCCTTTTCCCCATGCTCTCCTTGTCCAAGAAGTAGGAAAATAACCACAGCTGAAGGTTCTTTGACAACTGTACCAGGTGCAGGAAATGCTAAAGTCAACCCTCATCCCTAGGATGTCTAAAACCTTGTGTCTATCCAAAATTCTGCTCAAGATTTACATTGAAAGGCGATTTTTCATCATAATCATTGTGTATATTAATATAAGGACTCAAAGAGAATGATTCGACATGCTAGAGAACGGAATGGAATCTACTATCTTCAAGCACCAAGCCAGTCAAACATCACGAAGGGCTAACTACCTTGTTCTTCCAATGAGGGGAGAGTTTGGCTTCCCCATCACCGACTTGGACACCCAGTATTTAAGGTTATTAGAAGCCTGTTTCCTTCGTTATTTCAAGGTCTAAGTATTGAAGATTTTGAAAGTGGCATGTGCGAACTTGCTGGACGTAAACATGTATCTTTTCCAATATAAGAAGTTCTATCCCTTTCTATGTTATTCAAAGTGATATCTGGGGTCCCTCTACAATTCTTAATTTTTCTAGGGATAGATGGTTTGTGTCATTCGTTGATGATTGTACTCATTTTACTTATTTTTTTGAAACCTACAGGATAGTTTATGAAAGAAACTCATACCCCATGGGGAAGCAATTATTTTTATTGTCACTTGCTGCACAACATTTATGGATCCTATATCAATGGGAGATCAAAAATGTTTTCCTAAATTGTGATTTACAAAAGTGTTGGTCAACTCCGTTACTGCTTATCCAGATCCTGGATGACTTCCTACTGTCAGCCAACAGAGGAAGAAGCCTTAATGGCCAATGCTCCAGAATGAGAGGAAACGTGTCAGGGTGAACCAAAGGCGCTGCAATGGTGAACCCCCTGTTTTACTTCCCATTATTTAAGGCAGTGCAGCAGTTCCTTGCAAAAGACCTTTGCACCAGAACTGTGCCAGTTCCTTAGTGAGTCCTAGCTCAATAATCAGAAGCGTATGTGGTTGTAGAAGTAGCAGCACATCCAAGAGCATCCCTGGTTCCGCAACCACCAGCACAGAAGATCCAAAGTGGCATTAATAGATTCAGGACCGTTTCCTCATTGTTGATTCGTTTCCTATTTTGTAAGTTCCCTACTTGTTAGGTAGTTTCCTTGTTCTGCAGCCCTGGTACTTGTATATAACAGTCATCTATGTTGTGAACACGAGAAAGGTTTTTTTTCTCTCCATGTTGTCCTAGGTCTTGCGCCACTGTTCACAACAGTAGCAAACAAGATAATCTATATGACAAAGTTCGTAGAAAGGAAAGATGGTCGAGGTATTATTTGATTAGCTTTATTGATAATAGAGTGATTATAGGAGATAATGGAGAAGAAATACTAGGGCTGAAGAATATCAGAAATTTGAAAGTAAGATCTTGAAGCATTGTGATACTTGGCACTGAAGTTGCAACGCACCCAATCCACCACTACTCATATTTTTCAAAGAAAATAATTGCCAGACTCACTACTGGAATGTGAAAGTTGGGTGCGAGCCCGCAGAAACACTATTTGGAGTCACTCTTCTGAAAGATATCAATCACTCATTGGAGCCACTCAGTCAACAATCATTCTCCATCTTCACTAGAATTTTCCTTCAAGAGGGGCTGAGCCAGAAACCCTAAACTAGTTGATTGCAAACCCTTCTAGTTCATTCCTTCATTCTTCTCTTCTTTACCAAAGGTTTCATTAAAACTACGAGGAAAGCTGGGTTAAAATTACTTTTTCAGAGCTCGAAAACAAAAACAATCTAGAAAGTAGAAATGCTGTCAAAATCCAAAATTTAAGAACCAAGCAGTGTAATGTAATGAAAACTATAGCACAAAAATATAAAAGAAATTACGATTAATGATGATTTTAAGAAATAATATTTTAAGATAACTAAAGCATAATTGTTGCTGCTATTTTCTTCCAGATCTAAAATCTCAGTCTAAGCAAGATTCCATGACAATATTTATGCCTTTCCAACCAAGATATATTTCTTCTTTACGTTTAGCAGCCATATTCCATCTATTAGCTATGTCTAAGTGAAAATAGTAGGGGGAAGAAGAAAGGACGTGTAGAAGCAAACTTACAATAGCCCTCTCAGCAACTAAGTAACGAGGTAACTGCCTCAACGTAGCCTCAACGTCTCCACTTTCCTTGTAATACTCACGGGCTTCCCTGATTTCTACTCTCTGTTTATTTAAAATTAAGAAAAAGAAAATCCAACAGCCTCACTAAATCACAAAGAACTATCTACAAGTAGCTGGCTTCATATTACGGGAGGAAGAAAGCAAGGATATCTCCATCCCTCGGGTCAAGAATCAAGCCTACTGCAGCTTTCCACTCTCCACGAAGCAATGCTGCTCCAACAAGGTGTGTTGGGACGGAACCACTTCCAAAACGCTGAATTCACAAGCATCACATCAGGTATAAATTTGTGGGAACCAAAATATAAAATATGCGGAAGTAAAAATGCTCTCCGCAGCATCTATGGAGTGAAGAAGAACAATTTCCTTACCTGAAGACCAAAATAATTTATGAATCCTTTCCTCCCTAATGCATCTGCTGCTGCTTTTATAGTATCATCAGAGTCTGCAACAACACCTCTGCCAGGGTACACAAACGGGTTTGTAAAAGTCATAAATTTATCAAGGTATAAGCATCAGATTAGGGGCCTTACAAGATATTCATGTTTAGACTTGGTAGAATTACCTCAAAACGATAGTGAACCGGTTTCCTAGGAGCTTGCCAAGTACTAGACCTTCTTGCACGTGGCTGGACAAAAATTAATTTACGAGAATAAGTGGGGAAAATGAACCTGTTTTAGGATGGGTTGCCCAATACAGCTTCTTGAACGTACCAGAAGTCTCCAACTTTAATACCAATCAGTCTGTTATTAAGTGATGCTAATTTTTTTGCATATTGCTTGAAGACAGTAACCTGATGGAATAAAAAGCCTTTTAGGGAAGAAAGTACACTGCTTTAAAACTGAACTCGAAGTCTATCAAAATAATAAAAGCAACCCACAATAAGTTACAAAGACAGAACAGAATCAACAAAGAAAATCTTATGGTTGACAGATGTCACTTTTCAGTGGTGATTTGTACATGATATCATGGCCAATTCGTCAGAAAAAATGGTGGGCGATTCTTTCACAATGGACTCCTAAAAGTTATATTTCGAGTAAGTGTTTACATAATCTTCTTCTGTCCGAAGAAACGATTCATAAGTTACTTCTTCTGCACATTAATCTTAGTTTGTTTCCTCACGTCATTTTCCCTGGTTACCAAAAAGAAAAACAAGTAACATCAAATCAGAGATAATTTTAACGTATCTTAAGGTACGTGTTTAGACCCTCTGGAGATAATTTGTTCAGTTTTTTCAATTAGGAGGAAAAAAGAAGTCGTAACAAGATATTAGTTGTCAAGATTCTTGTTAATGGAATGCACCAGCTAGTATAGTATAGCTCCAGGTAAACTGAAAAAGATAAGAAAAAAGAAAACAGAGATCCTGACTACATTACAGAGATAAACGTAGAGTTTTGCGCCATTGGAAGCAGATCGAATTGTCATCAATATTGCAGCATTACCCATTCGTGAAAGAGCTATAGCATCTTCCATAGCTATGCCAATCCAGGTTCACAAAAATTTTCTAGCTCCTGGCTTGTGTGGCCTTTATGTGCAACCTAGAATCCTTCGCTGATAAAGGACTTAAAGACAGTTTCCAGCCAACTACAGAACATCAACAATAAAATTGCACCCGAGGTCATGATGCCTAAACAGACAAGTGAATAATTTTTAAGTGACGCTTCCGAAAAGGGAGCTCATTCTGCAGAGCACAACCAATAGTACGGCGTTCCACTCAAACTGCATCATCACGACTCCCTTCAGATCTCAACTGTTAATGGAATAGGCCTGTAATGCTCATTATGACTCATACTAGGGACTGCAAACTTCTGTAAAAACCTTGCATGAACCTGGCCAATCCAGCAGATTGTCAGTTATAAAGTCTCCCTAGCACTGATAACAAGTAAAAATTTGGGATCTCACTGTAAAAAGAATACGTTTCTCCTTTCAATTCTTAATGTTCAACAAAGACAACAGCGTGAAATAATCTAGAAGCATGAAACGGATTCAGATGACTCTTCTTTCATGATAACCTGATCTCCTAACAGTGACCAACAATCTTTAACGCCAAGGAGCCATCATATTCAACACTGATCCTGCAGATGCCAACATATTCCCATGCAGCATATACATCTCCCACTCGTCAAACAGTTATCTGCCTGTCAGGTCTAGAAGAATGTATTCCCAACTAGTCTCACGAGGATCCTGCTTGATACGTGTTATCCTACGTAGGCATCGGTAGTTTCTAATTTAGGCATACCTAAAAACTGACTGGGGAAGTTTGAAAGGATCCTTTCAAAGTTAAACACCATAACTGACAAATAACAAACCTAAATGGCCGTGGATGACTTGGTTATGGGATTTCAGGGCAGACCATGAGTCCAGGTTGCCAATTCATGTTGGGTTGACAAGATAATTGACATATTGGTTAAAATGAGATGGCTAAAATATGATTGTTTTTTAGCATAAAAATGCATATTCCCTTACGTGACCCACAAGTTAACAGGAAAACGCATCTGAAAAATAATCTGATTTTACATATCAATATGGAGATATGGAATTGCCATAAAATGATTATAAATACAGGCTTTTACAATCACTTGATGTCAAAGAACAAGAAACATGGCATCACACATCCAGTTAAATAAGTACTTCCGAATATTGTTCGTATCTGAATAGTATGCATGGTTTGAAATGCAACTGTTGCAATTACTTGCCCAGAGATGACAAATAATTTGCAGAAAAAAATCTCAGAAGATTATAGTAAAACTACAAAGTCGCGCACTGAGGATCCTTCCTACCAATGAAAATTCATGAAAATCGAGATAAGAACATAATTGAAATTTCATGCAAATAAGCAATCCGAAAGGTTTATCCCATGGAATTGAAGTGATAAAAATTCAATGGCAATACTTTTAAGGCATCTGAGAACAGAAAAGGATGCATATAAAATAAAAACTTACCCTCTGTGTTGTAACAGCACGCTTGTCTTTCGTACCTGCAAATCCGAATGATTTTTGCTGCCAAAAATGACATAGAGATAAGTTCACAACTAACGTCAAACTAGTTGGAAAGTGATACTACGGAAGATTCACCATCTGGCAGGCAGTGGATAAAATATTCTCAGCATTTTGTGCTTAAAGTTAATGTCCCATTAAGAAAGAAAACTGTCAAGATTTATCTCTACAATAACCCTGACTCATGAAAAAAAAATCCTCCTCAGCCTGATTTCTCGTCCGTGATACTGTTTACAGTATTTGAAAAAAGGGAACTTTCAATCTAATTAGTTAAGAACAATGCCAGGTTCACTAAATGCAATTTCAATAAAAACCTCATCTTCAGGAAACTTTGCTAGAACGAAAAAGGAATTTCCATTTACAGAATCCTTCCTTAGAATAGGTGCAAATAATCAACCAACCTGATGCAGGCATCATCAAGAACAAAATAAAAGCCATTTTACTATCTATTCAAACTATTTACTTTTTTTCAGGCTGTTTTCTCAAATTAAAGCTGCGCCATTCCAGATAATTCGAGGATTGAATTTTTTATGAAGTTATTGATTTGGTTAGTAGGATAAATATAAATAAATAATATGTTCAAGGAAATTTCTTAGAAAGAAAAAAATATTTCCTTCTCACGAAAGAACCCACTGTAGTGAACCCTATTGTAGAGACCAGAATTTTGCTGGTAAAGAACAAAGGACTATTTGATAGTGAAAAATATCGTCATGCCACTATATGGCCATATAAGCAGAGAGAAACTCCAAGGGCCATCTGGATTCTTGTTAAAGATTGAAGAGGTTCCACTGAAAAATACCACATTCTCAGAGGAAGTGAGCTGGAGTCAATAGCAGATTACTCCATCATAACTACTTTCATGGGATGGCATACCGGGTTCAGACTTCTCCTATTAAATTGCTCATGGACTCCTGGTCCCTTGACGGTTGATCTACATTTCTTCAGGACATGGACACAGGCAACAGTTGCATACGTGATGGATTTGTAAAACTTTGTCTCTACATATTGTTTGTTACTCTAAGATGCCATTGCAAGAAATTTTAATAAAAAGCTTCCAGACTAGCAAACATCGAAGGATCTCAATGATGTGGACATGCTCCACGGAGGTTTCCATCAGAAAAATCTCTCCCCACGAAAGCAGGTAGCATTCAAGGATACGTCCGAAGATTTCAACCAGGAAACGCTTAACCAATAGGTCATGGATGCAATCTATAAATTAATTTTTTTGAAGGCTTTTACTTCATTTCATAACAGATGAACAAAGCACATAATGGCCATATATAGAAGAACTCATTAATGTCTCTCATACCTGAATGCCCAACATCTTCCCTATCACTCCCAGAGCTTCCTGGGTGTCCTTGTTCTCTTTATAAAGATGAAAACTGGATATGCAGATAAAAACTTCAGGGAAAAACCATGAATAATCTCTTCATAAAGAAGCTTGGTACCACGGTTGCTAATTGCAAATGTTTGAAAAATACTCAACATAGCATATTCTCTCTTTCTCTGTGAGATCATAGACATTAGAAAATTTTAAATATCCCATCTGTAAATACCTTAGGTTAAGCTCAAGATTTAATAACGAATTTTATCAACTGTAGGTTACAAAAATTATTTATTTATACACGTTATAAAAGCTAAAATACTACTAACTCTTGATACGTACAAGTATTTCTCACTGTCTTACCGAAGAAACTTTCCCAGATGCTCTGGCCAACCTTTTGATCCCCTGCTGTCGAAGCGTTTATCCTCTTTTGAACACTTATCGTCCATGGCTTTCCTTTTCTTACCACTTCTTCCCATGTCTCCTCTTCCTCCACCAGAGAACCTAACCCGCACACATTTCGCGTCCCCCGGAGTCACTTCAACGACATCAGTGATCAGGGACCTCATGTTCTTCTTGAAGAAGTTATGTACTTCCTGCGCGAAAGATTGGGGCCCCGTCTAAATGTCATCGTTCAGCGGAAAAAGTGAGTACTGCAACGTAATAGAGGATGAACACAGAACCGACCGTTCGATGAACCTTGTCCGCGTCTGGAGAAAGAACAATGAAAGCATCGTCATGGGCTTCGCCAGAGCTAATGCGCGCTAGAAGTCCCCTGAGCAATTCAGCATCCTCCTCTCCTGTAATTGACCGGAACATCTGAATCTTGTCGCCGTAATCCGAATCATCGGGATGCTGTTCCTCCTCCTCCACCGCTTCTACACCCTGTCAGAAGACCCGAACACCAAAATATTGGAAAAAAAAAAAAACTGACGACAAGAGCAAAAGACGGAAATTCAAACTGAAACCCGATCCCTACCTCTTCCGGAACATCGAAAGAGGTGAGGCGAATAACGTTCCCATCGCAGTCCACTTCGTTCACGATGAAATCCGCGTACCTAGTTATCCACAAAAGAAAGCAATAAAACCAATGCAGCTGAAGCGAGGTGTATTGAGTCGAATGTAAGGTGAGAGAAGAGTAATGGGGAGGGAGTTGGCAACGCAGCTGAAGCAAGAACCAAGAGGACGACTGA
Organism: Spirodela intermedia; assembly: GCA_902729315.2. Taxonomy (NCBI): domain Eukaryota; kingdom Viridiplantae; phylum Streptophyta; class Magnoliopsida; order Alismatales; family Araceae; genus Spirodela; species Spirodela intermedia. The sequence continues at coordinate 5,462,271 of LR746267.1, read as the reverse complement.
CCTGTGCTTCAGGATGCCGCGGAAGCCGGGGAGAGGCGAGACGTAGCAGGAGATGCCGACTTCGGACTCCTCCAGAGGCTTCGCCATGAGTCCTGAGGAGGACGTGAGGGAGCAGCAGGGATTGGAGTGCGGCTGGAGAAGGAAGCTAGGGTTTGACACGGGGGAGGAGGGAGGGCAGGGACAGCGCCGCCGTGGGCGGGAAGCCGGAGGCCGTGGGGGCAACCGCAGAAGCAGCGTTCCTCGCATGTGTGGCGCGCACGTGCGGAAGCCCCCCCTCACGTTCTTTCTCCCTTCCCCCGGTGAGGGATGTTGACCTTAACTCAGCCTCCGTCGAAGTCTAGATTTAGACCGTTGACTCCGTCTGGTCGCCAAAGTTGTTATTTGGGCCGGACATGGACTTTCTCAAGGCCTGGTATTCAAGAGACTTCCTCTCTCTCTCTCTCTCTCTCTCTCTCTCTCTCTCTCTCTCTCTCTCTCTCTCTCTCTCTCTCTCTCTCTCTCTCTCTCTCTCTCTCTCTCTCTCCCTCTCTCTCTCTCTTCTCTCTCTCTCTCTCCCTCTCTCTCCCTCTTTCTCTTGCTCTCCATCTTTCTCTTTCTCTCTCTCTCTCTCTCTCTCCCTCTCTACCTCTTTCTCTCCCTCTCTACCTCTTTCTCTTGCTCTCTCCATCTTTCTCTTCCTCTCTCTCTCTCTCTCTCTCTCTCTCTCTCTCTCTCTCTCTCTCTCTCTCTCCCTCTCCTCTCTCTCCTCTCTCTCTTCCTCTCTATCTCTCTCTCCTCTCTCTATCTCTCTCTCCCTCTCTCCTCTCTCCCTCTCTCCCTCTCTCCTCTCTCCCTCTCCTCCCTCTCTCTCTCTCCTCTCTCTCTCTCTTCCTCCCTCTCTCTCTCTCTCTCTCTCTCCTCTCTCTCTCTCTCCTCTCTCTCTCTCGTCTCTCTCCTCTCTCTCTCTCTCCTCTCTCTCTCTTCGTCTCTCTCTCCTCTCTCTCTCTCCCTCTCCTTCTCTCCCTCTCTCTATCTCTTTTCTCTCTGTCTTCCTCCTCTCTCTCCCTCTCTCTCTCTCCCTCTCTCTCTCTCTCCCTCTCTCTCTCCTCTCTCTCTCCCTCTCTCTCTCTCTCTCTACCTCTTTCTCTCTCTCTCCTCTCTCCCTCTCTCTCTCTCTCTCTCTATCTCTCTCTCTCTCCCTCCTCCTTCTCTCCCTCTCTCTATCTCTTTCTCTCTCTATCTTCCTCTCTCTCTCCCTCTCTCTCTCTCTCCTTCTCTCCTCTCTCTCTCTCTCTCCTTCTCTCTCTCCCTCTCTCTCTCTCTCTCTCCCTCTCTCCCTCTTTCTCTTGCTCATTCCATCCTTCTCTTCCTCTCACACTCTCTCTCTCTCCCTCTCTCCCTCTTTCTCTTGCTCTCTCCATCCTTCTCTTCCTTCTGTCTCTCTCCCTCTCTCCCTTTTTCTCGTGCTCTCTCCATCTTTTTCTTCCTCTCTCTCTCTCTCTCCCTCTCTCCCTTTTTCTCGTGCTCTCTCCATCTTTTTCTTCCTCTCTCTCTCTCTCTCCCTCTCTCCCTCTCTCCATCTTTCTCTTCCTCTCTCTCTCTTCCTCTTTCTCTCTCTCCCTCTCTCTTTCTCTCTCTCTTATTATGAGGGTGATAAAAGACTTGTTATGGACAGAGGTGTGGTAGACCTGCACTCATCACGAGTCAAAATCACTTGTGCAACAAAGAGGAAATTGGGAAGAGAGAATAGGAGAAAGAAAATCATAATACTACTCCTTCAAGATGGGCAGTAAATATTTTTAATGCCCATTTTAGACAAGAAAATCGATATGCAAGAGGATGGAAAGGCTTAGTAAAGGTGTCTACTAACTAGTGAGCACAATGAACAAGAAGAAGCTTGATGATTACATCGACCAACTTTACACAAATAAATTGACAATCAATCTCAATGTAATTTGCATGTCTATGAAATGTGGGACTAAAGGTAATATGGTGAGCAACTTGACCATGACAAAATAAGATACTATGAGATAATATTAATGTGAAAATTAGAAAATAATTGTTGGATCTAAACCAATGCATAATACTCAGATTTACTAGATGAATGAGATATGATTGATTTCTTTTTTGCCTTTCCATGAAATTAGATAATCAGCAACAAAAATGTAAAATCTAGTAAGTAATTCACAAAAGCTAGGACAAGTCACACAATTAACATCTGAAAAAACTCAAATTCGTAAAGGATTTGAACTGAACAAAGGATTCCTTACCAAAATATAGCTTTCAAATATTGAAGAAGATGATAAGCAACATGTAGTTGAGTGATGCAAGTTTGAGCCATAAATTTGCTTAGCTTGTGAATTGTAAAAGGGGATGTCAATATAAAAGAGTTAAATATGAAAGACGACCAATGAGTCAATGATATTGAGAAGCATCCTCAAAGAATTATCTAATTGTGAAATTGAGATGAAGTATGGGATCCATAAGAACCACTATAGGTCGTGAGCTAAGAAAATCAATGTCTTCCAAAAGTTGTAAAGTATAATAGTGTTTAGATAGGTATAATTTCAACTCTAGAGTAAGCAATTTTTAACCCTAAAAAAAATTTTAAAGACCCAAAGTTCATGAACTTTAAATGTGTGTAAGAAAATTTTCAAATCAATAATAAGTGCAAGACAAGGGCTTGTGATAATAATGTCATCAACATAAATAAGGAGATATGAAAAAAAGGCCATGTCCTTTGGTGAATGAGTAACTAGATTTTGACTAAATGAATTCATATTGAAGAAGTGATGATGATAACTTAGAATACCATTCTCTAGGGGTTTAATAAAGTCCATAAATCGATTTTTGAGGTTTGAAAATAAGCATTCCTAATTAAGAGTCATTATGAACTTGATGTAACAAACCCAAAGGGAGATCCATATAGACTAGATCTCCATAAATATATACATTATTGTTGTCTCATTATGCTAATAGGAGCTTGATTGTGACAAACTTGACAATGGGGGAATACATTTGAAGAAAATTGATGCCTTCTTGGTGGATATAGCCCTTGGCAAATAAACGGCTTTTGTAGCATCAAACTTATATTTGATTTTGTAAATCTATTGGCAGCCAATTGAATGTTTGCCTACAAGTAATTAAACTAAAGACTATGCATTGTTATCTTACAAGTAATTCAATATGCATAACTTCTTGTCATTGTGGGAATTTGACAACTTCATGATAATAGTTGGGTTCTTTATGGATAGAAACTTAGAGACCAAACTGTTTATAACTTGTTGAAAGAAAAAGATATGATAGATATTGAGATAGAGGATCAGGATCCCATTCCATATGAGGTATTAATGGAGATGTGTCATTACAATGAAAATTATGAAAGTAAGAGGGGGCTTTGGTAACGTAATTAAATTTTCATGATAGTAGGTAAGGACAATTGTGATGAGATTGTTGTTGTCAAAGTAAGGGAAAATTACAAGATCTTCATGATTAGAATCAAAACTTGGATGATGCATTAAAAATTCCAGAAAAATATCAAAAAGTGTATTTGGAGTAACAAGTGAAGCAAATGAAAAAGTATCCTCACAAAAGACATCATCATGGAAAATAAAAAATTCCTTCATGTCAAGGTCATAAAGTTTGTAACCTTCGTAGCCAGGTGAATAACTAATGAAGACATTTTCTTGCTCAATGATAAAATTTAAGCTGATGAGTTAATAATGTCGATGTAAAACCTATGTAGCCAAATACTAGAAATGTAGAATAATCTAGAGATGTTTGATGTACTAGTGTATATGGACTTTTGTTGTGGAAGACAAAAGTTGGAAGTTTACTGATAATGAATGTGATAATGAGAATACAATCTAACTAAAACTTTATTAGAACACTATATTTAAATAATAAAGCTCGAGCCACATGTAAGAGGTGTTAATGTTTCTCTTCAACCATAAAGTAGTATTAGGGTCATTCTACACATGAAAATTGATACAATAATTATATTTCTTGAAGAATTTAATAAATTTAAGTTCATTGACATTGTCCAATCTAAATTTTTTGACATTATGTCTATATTGAGTGTAGACTGAAGAGAAAAAGAATGATAGAACTAGCTTTAGATTTATGTTTCATAAGAAAACCCCAAACAAAGCAATTGTAAGCATCCACAAGTGTAAGGAAATATCCGTGACCATAATGACTTGTAGTATGAAATGGCCCTCATATTTCACAATGTACCAACATAAATAGATGTTCAAAAATGTTATTTTGACATAAAAAAGATAAATGTTTTGTTTTGTCAATAGACAAATATAATAAGGTGTTTGTTTATGATGATCAATGAAGTGTAACTGATTTTTCATCATATCAAAAAACTTTGATGAGAGATGTCTCCATCGATTATGCCAAATGTGAAGAGATGCGTTGTTTGTAGAAGTTTGAAAGGGTGCCATAGCTTTTAAGAATGAGGGGATCTGCAAACATCAAAAATAAAAGATCATTGATCCTTTTAAATTTGCCAATCATTGTCTTGCAAGAGAGGTCTTGGATCATAAAAGAGACAGAAGAATTGGAGTCATATATGATGTGATGTTGTCAATGCACTCACTGATAATAAAATGAATCTGAATTGAGGAATGAGTTAAGGCATCCTTGAGTAGAATGTTGAATTATAGTGAACATCACCAAAGAGATTGATTAGGATGTGTGTATATTTGGTAAAGTAATTCCTAGGTTAGAAATAGGATAGTCAAATAAATGTGTGTGCTTCTGAATATATATCTCATTGTGGGATCGAATGAGATCCAAAGATATATCCATATTGTATGTGATGATGAAGATGATTATGATTTTCCAAATGTCATTGCAGTGGAACGTAGGTATGCAGATAATAGAGTCATAAGCTGAATTCAAGTTAAATTCAAGTTCTAGAGAAGATTTCTAATATCATCAATGTCTCACTGGTTGATGTGATTAGATGTAGAAGAGATTTGATTTATAATTGTCTCACAATACTTTGACATAGGCTTATAACCTAGTGGGTAGTCATAAATTGTTTTAGCATTTATTCATAGTGTGTTCCTTGTAGTGACAATGAGTATAGAAGAGTTATTTTTTATGTCCATACTTTGTAATTGTTAGAACTCTTGGATCCCATTAGCTTGGCATTAAACACCATAATCAAAGAAGGTTTGGGTCTAAGAAGAACATTAACTTGTCATTGACGTTTTTCTTGGGAAATGAGAGAAAAAACTTCACTAATATGTGAGAGTGGATCAAGAAGCAATATTTGTGCTAGAATTAGGGGAAATGATTCATTTAATCCCATCAGAAGGAACATAACATATTCTTGTTCATTCACTCCACATGAACATGTTGAGGGAGAATTATTTACCTCTTCTCAAAAAAAATCAGTTTTATAAAATATACTACAACGGAATCTTGATCTTAACATAAGTTCATCAAGTCAGGACATAGTTGGAAATTTCTAGGCTCATTGCTTTGTTGATATCTATCTGAATATCTTTCCAAATGTCATGGGCTGAATTAGAATAAATGATGCTTGTTTATATTTCTCAAGACACATAATTTAATATCCATAAAATTACCATATTATTATTTCTATTCCAAGTGGATAATAAAGCTGGATTTGCACATGTAGGTCTTGAAAGAGATCTATTAATAAATTCTATTTTATTATTTACTGAAAGGGTGATAATCATAGCCCTATTCTATGAAGCATAATTGTCACCAATAAGTTGTTGGGATATGAGAATCAATCTTGGACTATCTGAATGGTGTAAGAAGTACATATTTGATTGATCATTTGAAAAGGATTTATTCAAAAGAGCCTTGGATGAATTTGTTGATTGAATTGTCATAGTGACTCTATAAGGGATAGGGGTTAGATAGACACAATTTCTATATAAGATGTATAGTATCAAGATGTCTGTAGCATTAGTATATAGAAATAAGCACAATCTTGCATAATGAAGTATACATCTCAAGGGAAAGTTCATGATGTAATTAATCATATAAGAAGATGAAAAAGAAGGATAACCATTCATCAATTTCGCATGAATATAAGGGGCCTTCATATCAAACAAAAAAAAAAAAATGGAGGATCACACCTGCTTTGATACCATGCTATGATGGTGACAAAGGACCTACTGTGGACTGAGGCACGGAAGACCTGCACTCATCACAAGAGTCAGAATCACCTGTGCACTTGAGAGGGAAATGGCCAGAGAGAATAGGAGAAAGAAAATCCTTGAATGGATTTTATATGGACATTATTTATACAAGTGCTTACACATGTGAGTACACACGTGGACCTAATCTCTCTCTCTCTCTTTCTCCCTCTCTCTCTCTGTCCCTCTCTCTCTCTCTTTCTCCCTCTCTCTCTCTCTCTGTCCCTCTCTCTCTCTCTTTCTCCCTCTCTCTCTCTCTCTCCCTCTCTCTCTCTCTCTCTCCCTCTCTCTTTTTTCCTTTCTCCCTCTCTCTCTCTCTCTCTCTCTCTCTCTCTCTCTCTCTCTCTCTCTCTCTCGCTCTCCCTCTCCCTCTCCCTCTCTCTATTTTTTCCTCTCTTTCTCCCTCTCTCTCTCTCTCTCTCTCTCTCTCTCTCTCTCTCTCTCTCTCTCTCTCTCTCTCTCTCTCTCTCTCTCTCTCTCTCTCTCTCTCTCTCTCTCTCTCTCTCTCTCTCTCTCTCCCTCTCTCAGAGTAAGACTTTCCAAAATCCCAATCTCTCCATAGCCTCTTAACCCAAGAAACATGAGCATACTTCTGGGGAGGAGATACAGTCTCTCAAAGCTGCAATTTTAAGAGGCTGCGCCCCCTCTCACTACAAGCTATTTTGAATTTAGAAAAACTCAATAGAAATGCATTTGCCTGCACTATCGAGTTATAAAAATCATAATATGAACGGTAAAAATGAGCAGCGTAGTCTTAGGAATACTCGCCTGGACTGCCACAAAGACAGATCCGGGGGGGCATCTAGCAGAAATACCGTCATTAATATAGGAAAAAAATCTACGTTTGGTCACAGATTTCAGCCCTAACTATAATCTACGATTGGAAAAATAAAAAAAAGGAATACTGGCTCTGCCTGCCGTCTTCTAATGGCGTAGGATATCACCTGCTAATTACCATATAAATATGGTAAATTTGTGACTAACAATTCTGCTAGCGTATTTTTATTACTCTCCTCTTTTTCCAGCTTGTGTGGTTAGTTAGATCTCTACACTTGAATGGAAGGGGATTGAACAAGGCCGTCCCAGAACAATGAATCTGTCGCCCCTCAATCTATCGTGCCAGCCGTCGTCAATCCAAGTCGTTGGTTACAAGATGGGCCGATGGTGCCCCCAGTCCATGGGAGGTCTGAAAGAGCTTGGTTTTTGTTATAAAGTTTTATAAAGTAGATTAAAATTACTTATATGTGTATATAAATTCAGATATATATATATATATCATTTTCCACTAGATGAGAAGAACCAACACTTTCTGATCATTCATTCTCTCAGTAGTAATAAGTAGTAGTGTGACCATCATGGTTTACAGTTTCCACGTGGTTATAGGACAATCATAAGGAACACGGCAATAGAACAGTGAGGGAAGTGGTTGGATGCAGTGGATAGGGTGAACTCAGACATGGTGGTCGCTAGGCGTGGTGGCGCCACCTGCGGCGACACCTGGCTTGTGGGAGTGGAGGAGGAAACTGCAGGCCCCAACGGCTTCACCCACAGTGAGGAAGATCCATTCCTGGCCTATGGCTTCAACAACCTTGGACTTGTCGAGCTTCTTCATCACTTCACTCCCCGGGTTGGCCAGCACCAGCTGAACAAGTCAAGAAGAAGAAGACGACCCTAAATGAGAACGTGAATACTGCCAGAATCCATTTCCGAGGATCTTTCTCTTCTCTATGAAATGGGAAGGGGGGTGGTAGATGCCCACCTGAAGCCCTCTCTTCTCTATGTTCTTCTTCAGCTCGTCGAGCATGCTGATCCCACTGGTGTCAATGCTACCAACAGCTGGCCAACATAACGACAGACGTTCACATTCTCTTGACATCATTAAATCTCCTCGTTTCAATGTGACACCACTCTAATACGACTTGCTTATTCCACGTATTCAGGAGTTTTAATGAGGACCAGTCGCAACTAGTCCTCTCAGGTTGGAGTTGACGAACAGATGGGTGGACTCACCGTGTCTTTTATGATCCATTTCGCGCAACTTAATCAGATAATATGCTCTATGTATATGGTGGGTGAAGATTGACATAAGATAGAACGCCACGACTTACCGCCCAGGTCCAAGATCACATATTGAAGGCTCCCCTCGTCCTTGGGCCTCAATCGATCTTCCTCCTCGTCAATCCATCTCGAGATCCTGAGAACGGGGGAAGGGAGGAAATAACGAAGACACGGTGAAATTGCCATTGCTGCACACGGCGGTCAAATCCTTCGCCCACGCAGGGTATGCACCCGGGGAGTTGACATCTACTGAGGTTTAGGATACCTCTCTCTCAGGTAGCAGGAGTTAGCGAAGTAGATGGGGGCGTCGACATGAAGAATGAGCACGCCGGGAACAGCCTGAGCTTCAGAGAACTGGTCCATCCTCCGGTAGATCATCGAGTTGGGGATGTTCCCTAGAACGGTTGTCCTCGGTCTCGCCACGAAGAGGAGAACCCTAAGCATGGAAACGCCCACCTGTGGAAATCAAACCCCATGAAAACTCTTTAAGCTCTTCCCCGGATATTTTTGTCTCGAGAGAATCACCGGAAGAAGAGAGAGAAAGGGCTGACCGCGATCACGAGGCCGATCTCGACGCTGCCGAAGACGACGCCGAGGTAGGCCCCCATGCAGACGGAGAAGTCAACCTTGTCGACCTTCCAGAGGTGGAAGGCGGCCTCGTAGTCGATGAGGCCCAGCATGGCGGCGATGATAATGGAGGAGAGGACCACCAGCGGGGTGTAGTGGAACAGTGGCGTAAGGAACAGCAGAGTTATCATCACCGCCATCGCCATCACTATGTTCGACACAGCCGTCTTACAGCCGGCGTTGTAGTTCACCGCCGACCTCGAGAACGGCCCTGTGGAGGAGCAGATGGCCGGTTGGTGAGTTCCTTCTTTCTCCCTCGAAGGTAATATTATAACCGAGTGTGGAGATATATCATCCTGTTAGGGTTTTAGAATCTCCTTCGCTTACCGGTGGTGAGATAGCACGAGGTGACTGACCCGGCTATGTTCATCATCCCGAAGGCGATCATCTCCTTGTTACCGTCGATGTGGTAGCTCTTAAACATCGCGAAACTCCTGCCCACCGCTATGCCCTCCTGGCGTCACCATTGTAGGATAAACGCGACGAGGTGAGCCCTCTCTCCTGAAGAAGAGTGTCTTCATCTCTCTCTCTCTCTCTCTGATCTCTCTCTGAATGACTATAGAGACTTACTGCAAGGGCGACGATGCCGGTAACGATACCAGTCTTCAGAGCGAGCATCATGTGGGGTGACGTGAGGGTGAGATCGCCGAAGGACGGGGGGTTCAGCCCTTTCTTCAGCTCTCCAATCTGCGGATTTCAATGATTAACGATCAGCACAGAGAGCCCATCAAAGAGTCCTTGATGCACGTATCCTAACCCCACATTGCCAATCACATGGTGATCGTGCGTGAAAGATAAAGAGGAACTCACCACTTGAACCCCATGGTGCTCTGCTCGGGTCAGGAACACCAAAAGGCTTCCCAGTATGACGGAGGTCAACGGAGCCGCCGCTGAAATCCAGAAGAACCTTGGGTTCTTCTTGCTCTGTCGACATTGAACAAAACTTGCACTAATTATTACGAAATCCTGGTTAAAACATCAGCAACAGTTACACCCCAAGGGAGTAATCACAACTTCAGCTCCCCCAAGAAAGGGGTTGACTGATCGAGAACCCAACTAGTGGGCCCTAGGTCTATAATTGTGGGCCCTATTTGCGCATGGCTGAGGAAACCCCACAAGCCCATCGTAAGGCATGTGATGGCGTCAGATGAGTCTTGCCCTAACAAAAAAAGGGTGGCTTGTGCCTTGCAAGCCCCCCCCCCCCCCCCCCCCCGCCCCTCGGCCATGGGAGGGATTATTAGGTTAGCCTAACACTCCTTTTGCTGAATCTTCTTTCTTTACCCAAAGAAGCTAAAAGCTCCTTTCAATGAATATCTAAATGTAGTGGAAAAAGTGGTGGAACTACATGGTTGGGTGCGTAGAGTAGATCAATTACAGTACCGAAGACCCACGATACAGACCATTTGGTGAGGGTGTGTGAGATACCAGGCACTCAGATGGACAGAAGGTTCCCATTTTCTAGGATTTCGAAAGAAAATAGACAGCTTTGGTTATTTCACACTTAGCTCTAAGTGACAAGGATACTCATCAATTATATTCTTTTCTTGACAGATTATTGACAAATTAAGTCCCAGTTATCATACAGTGTTCATCCTTTAGACACGCAAACTATGACAGAACTTCCCTTGCATCTTTGAACCACGTTCAACTATGACGTTTCCACACAAACTTTAGCAAATCTACCAATTATTTGCGTAGATAATTGAAAAAATAAGCACATCTTTTCATAAATTATTAAAATGTATATGTCAAAACTTTGGTGCAGTCTGTTATGATACTTACCAAGAAACGGGTGAGGAGAAGGTAGAACAGGAAGGCGACTCCAAGAACCACGCTTTCCCATCTCCACTGCAGAGACCGTGCCCAGCGTTATCAAGAAGAACAAAGAAACTGTAATTCCTTTTCTATCACGTGGACAGTATTACGGCGTAGTTCGAAAAACGTTAAACAGCGCGCGCCAGAGAGAGAGAGACTAGTGGAAATTTGTCACGGGAACTTTATTATCTGGATAGAAGAAAGCATCGTTTCTCTTTGCTGTCCGTTTCCCTATATCGTGTAGCGATCTGATCATTCACAAAACAACGAGGGTACATTGGCACATTGATACATCTCAATCCAGCAAGCCAAGAAAACAGAGGGGACTATAGAAGGTGACGACGTACAAGCAGGATGAAATAATTTGACCAATCAAAAGAGAGAAACCGAAGATTTTAGTTGCCTAATTGATCTGGGACTATTGTAATGCTGGTTTGTTCCTTCATGAACGAGCGGGGACTACCTGGTTAGTCTGAGAGAAGATGGACTCCATGACAGAGACGAGGTCCGTGGCGGTTGTGAAGTGATGGAGGCCGAGGATACCCTTCAGCTGCTGAAGGCACACCACGGTGGCTGCTCCTCCCATGAAACCCACGATGGTCGCGTGCGAGAGGAAGTCCACAATAAACCCCAGCCTGCCCCAAGGAGATGAGACGACCAGACAGAGGTTTTCAGTGAAAGAAATAAGCAATATCTTGCTTTCGAAAACCAGTAAAAGAAACAAATATAATGGTTTTTCACTGGTTGGACGCGTCAAATGAGCGGAAGAAGACACGGGTACTTTCCAGAATTCTCGAGACACAGAGAGCGAAAGGCCAATTCACTTTCAATAGTATTCTTCACCAAAGCACCTGAGTGGGCTCTATAAAGGAACGAGAGGGACAGTTTTTATAAAGTTAAAAGGTGAACGGAAGAGACCCTCCGTGTCATTCTCATGAGGTTTCTCTGAACATGGCTTTAACCATTGCCATCGTAAAAGGGAGGGGGTTAGGGGGAGTGAGGTTACCTGAGGAAACCAAGAGCCGCCTGGAAAATGCCGGCGAAGAAGGTTGCCGTGAAGGCCAGGTGGAGGTAGAGAGTGGGGTTTTGAGACGGGGAGACCTCCTTCCCCAGCATCGACGCGATAAGGAGAGACGCCACAGCCACGGTGCCCACCGCTAGGTCCCTCGAGCTCCCCATCATGGCATACACCAGCGGCGGTACAAAGCTCGAGTCTTTAACAAGGTCAAGAAAACGGAAAATCCTTATGGGTCAGCTGGAATGGTGGAAGAAAAAGAAGAAGAAGAACAACAACAACAACAACATGAAAATGATGCTGAAGTAAGGGTCACTTACAGAGGCCGAGGATTGGGGGGAGATTGGCGAGCTTGGCATAGCTGATGCCCTGAGGGATGGCCAAGCTGGCGATGGTAATGCCAGAGACGAGGTCGGCCTGGAAGAAGGCGAAGGTGTAGCGAGGAGCCCACTCGAGGATGGGTAGAAAGTACTGCAGCGCTAGTACGACGCGGCGGGACGTCGTCTGCCCCTTGAACTGACGCAGAGGATCGTCCGGGAAGAAGGTCTCCTTGAGGTTGGCCTTCAGGGTCTCCCAAAACGGCCTTGTAGGAGGAACTGGCACCCTGTGGGCACACTCAAGTCCCCCCACCTCCGTTCCCGGAAACACTAACCCGTCTGCGTTCCCCATCAACTGAGAGAGATGGAGAGAGAGGAACTCCTTTCAATCACAACACCCCAGCCTGCACTATACTGATCTAGTGGCGAGAAGTAAGAGAGGGAAGGAGGAGAGAGAGAGAGAGTGGGTGCAAGGTTGCTGTGGTCAGTGTTTATTCTGGAAGCTGTAGGTGAGTTATATAGGGGGAGGCAGTGTCTGCTATGATCGCGGAACAGCTTATGGATGGTGTTAACGTTGATCGTCCCTCCCAGCCACTATGAACACCACTTCCGTGTCGTTGACCGAACTGTTGGACCACCCTGACGACCAGCAGGGTGCCGACCCACAGTTTAGGAGAGTTGGTGGAGCGGATACCGCCACTTGGAACCGGATGTTGGGTCGGGGTTGGCGGACAGGAAGGGTTGTCTTTTCGCTCGTTATGTCTGACACCTCGGTGATGTGTGTCGTGTCGAAGTCTCCTTCCTCACAAAAGAGAGATGGAGTGAGGGAGAGCTAGAGATATAGAGAGAGAGAATGCGTCTCTGAATTAAAGAGAGTCTGGGCGAGGGAGGGATAATGTCTCCAACTGAGACCATGTGTTCCAGAAGGAGAGGAATTCGTATCGAGAGAGAGAGAGAGAGAGCCCAAGAAGATTAAAAATTTGCGGTTATCAACTTGATCGGACAGTGGATTGTTTCAATATGATCTGTAGTTTGCTAAGCATCGCAGAGTCCGCATCATATTCCTGAAATCTTCAAATTATTTAATGATATCCTTGGAACTCTGTTTGTGCATGTGTGCGTGCGGGAGAGCGAGAGAGAGAGCGAAGATGTTTCTCTCAAAGATAAATATAGATAGATAGAGATATATATATATAGATAGATAGAGACTACTAAAACATTAGAAATTGGTCAACGTGTCTAACTACGTTGGTAAGATTTTTAGCTTAGTCAAACTTGACAACTTGACCCATCTTTAAAGCTTCGAAACTTTCAATGTCATTCATATGATTCTTTGAACTGTCAAAAAGGTGATTCCGATTTTCACGTTGAGTTTCTGGTTGCAAGGAAATCATACGTTAGTGGTATTGTTAGTCGGGATACTTTCTCCTCTAATCCCCCATGCCTACATCACCTTAGAAAGAAATATTTCCTAATTACATGTGCAGGACGGTTATAGCATGAATCCAAAACTTTCTGCCAAGAAGAACGGGAAAAGACCGTTCAAACCCTATCCTCTTCATCTAGAAACTTACCCTGGAAAGAGAGACAAGGCATGTAGAAAAAGCAAGTTCGTACAAAATAGCAGTACGTTTGTGGAAAATAGAGAGAAGATAGGATAAATATCAAGTTCCTTCAACATGCACAAAACCAAAGATCACACAACTAAAAGAACAAATTATTCAGGAAGATATGAACAAGTATATGGGTCTCAGCAACCTGTTTTCAACTTACGGTTATAGCGTTGGTATGTTGAAATTCCAGTTATACATTGGAGATGTTCATCAATTTTCATCATATATTGAGTAATGACAAGTGGCATCGGATCATGGGCTGTTAGCCCAGTTTTCAAGCTGAAAGATCTTATAATACTTATAGTGCTAATCATATTTGTTGTATGTGCATATAAAATTATCACAATCCATTTAACATCACATATATCAATAATGTTAGTTGTAAAGTCACTTTTTCGACCATGTCATGCTTAGTTCATCAATTTTCCTCTCTCAATGAAAGATTCAATTCAAATGAACTGTTTGTAAACTCACATTCAACATCATTCATCATCTTTGGTTTAATTGATGATATATTTTGTGTGGATATTATATTTAGTACATGAGAATAATTTTTTTATTTATCACTTTTTATGATAGTTTGGCTACTTTAAAATTATATGAAAATATGATTATTTTTTACGAATATAAAATCGCCCATACAATGGAGAGACACTTTGTCAAAATATAAAAGATAAATTTGGAATTAATTTTCAATATAATTGATTATACACAGCCCTTTCCAACAAACTCACATACGGAAGTTGTAGGATAAGGAATCACTCATTTTGATTTTCCCTGTTATTTTAACAAAAAAACGTTAATATATTTAGATTCATTCATAGTCAAGGCCATGAATATAATATATTTAGATGGGATTTCTATTGTGAAACAAGAAGAAAAGACAATGTCAAAGAGAAATTGGTATAATCTCGTTATTCATATGTTTATCAATATGATGTGACCATCACGAAATTACTTTTGTCTAGTTCCATGGTATAAGATAACCTCCAATTCCAAAAAAAAAATATTATTACATTTTGAATCACTCATCTGAAATGTTTGTCTTTTGAATGATTGGATGTGATATAATATCTTTTTTAACGTAAGCTAGTAGATCAATGGCATATAATGATGTTGGTTGACGTGATCTCACTACTATCCACCAATAATGGGAAAGGTTTATTATGAGAGACATTCATTAATAATCAAGCTCTGAAATATAAAAAATACTCTCTCTGGTGCTAAATTGAATTAGATTAGATTTCCACATTGGGCAGCACCTCAATTCACTCTGTCTCATGGCTGCTAGTTATTTAAGGCTAGATAACTTCATAGATATTATTCTTCATACACTTTTATCTTTATAAAAGTTTATTATTCATCCAATGGATCCTGGACAAGATTTGAGGGGACATTTGGACTTTGAAGATTGTTCACTTCATAGAAGTTTGATTCTTCCCAATCTTGACTTTCATTGCACAATAAAATTTATGAAAAAGGGAGAGAGAAAGCTCTCTCTCCATTTGTATTCTCCCCATCTTTCTACATAGTGGGAAGGAAACTTTTTCTTGAGATCATCTAGGGAATCAAATGTTTATGGGATCAACTATTGAAACCGCTTTAGGATTGTGGTGGACATCCAGATACCACTTTTTAGAAAGGTGCATGACCAACTATATTTACATGATGAGCCTGAATTCTTCAACGTAATCAATCACACATTGAGTTATCATGTACGATGAATCTACCTCTAAGAAAAATAGTGTTAATTTATCATAATATTCTCCCAGATATATGACATGTTCTATAGTAAACAATGATTAGGACTTTGATGATCCGTATTGATTTCAAATGGCAGAAAATATTAGTGATCAATATTATATACATAAAATTCGAGTGTTACTGACTCAAAAAAATTCTTAATGGATATTGTAGGTTTCAATACTTTCATGGTACTTGTAATCTAAAACTCATCTTAAAGGGCCACATACAGATTGACTCCAGTCATTGGTAAAGAAAGAAGTTAATAAGACTCAGTGATCAGTTGTAGTTACTCTTATTAGTTTGTTATTCAAGAATCACCTCAGACTTGTAGCCAAAACCTTTAGCTATATTCAAAGGTTTTTTTAAATATACTCTTAATTCTAATTTTAAATTTTTAAAATTCACGTAAAGATGATATTTTACATTGATTTTCATAAATTCGATACGCCATTAATCAACACAACCATATATAATCATAGTTAAGATATTAATCTTTCATACCTTCGGCCCAAAAATAAGCAATCATTTCTTCTATAGCAAGTACAAGAAAACGACCAAAACTCTGCACGTTAACTGGAGAGGACTCACATGGACTGTTGGACAACAAAGACGCTTCCTCCCTTTAGAGACGCTTATCCTCTCCGATGCCACTTCTTACTACGGGCCATTCATATCCTCCCAAGTCTTGTCTACTGAGTCTACGTGCAGTGCATGCCCGTGAAGAGAGAGAGGAAGAGCCGCCGAGGGCCACTCGTCTTCTTGTGCAGGTTAGTAGCGGTCCACGTGAGAGTTCCCCAACCCTCTGACCGCTGAACGCCGTCTGGTCTGATTGATACATACAGACGCAGGTAGGCTTCACGGGTTCTCCGAGTCGCGGAGGCTGCGGGCCAAGGCAAACCCTCTCTCTCTCTCTCTCTCTCTCTCTCTCTCTCTCTCTCTCTCTCTCTCTCTCTCTCTCTCTCTACCTCTCTCTCTCTACCCTCTCTCTCTCTCTACCCTCTCTCTCTCTACCCTCTCTCTCTCTCTCTCTCTACCCCTCTCTCTCTCTACCTCTCTCTCTCTCTCTCTACCCCTCACGCTCTCTCTCTCTCTCTCTCTCTCTCTCATATATCCCATGCATGAACGCATAAAGTGAGCGAGATGGTATGCAGCATCTTCGAAACTTTTCTCTCTCATTTGATTCAATTTGGTTTTAGAAGCATATGAATGGGCGTTAATTCAAGTAAGTTACATTTTTGCGCCGTCCACATGCGCTTGATAGCAACGACGACCTCCAATAAGTGACGAGGAACATTTTACTTGCCCATAGTTTGTTTTTTATAAATTTAGTATGAACGCTGTATTTTAAAAGAGACAGTGTCAAACCTGACAACATTTCAATCTTTCGTTATATCAGCCTTTGAATTTTATCTCACCAAAAATTATACGCATGCACATTATAGTAATTCGCTGAAAATGAATGTATGCGCAATACATTTACTGAAAATGTATGGCTTCAATTATTTACGTTGAAATTATTTCAACATGATGGTTAGAAAGATTAAGAAATATTTAGGTTAATAATATGAAACAAGCGAAAAACTAGAAAATTGATATATATCTATGCGTGTGGCTAAATGAGATGTAAATGCAGAATACGTGGTGAGTCGCTGCTCGGTAGATGTGGCTGCTGGCGGTTGTCGTCGTCCCCACCTGGCGATATTCCTTTCGATACTACGTCGTTTGACACATCCCTCCCTTCATTGCACCGCTGGTTCCGTTGGGTACCATTTTGACTTTTGGCTGGTGGGCCCTTGTGAATCGGATCGATCAGATCTCTGTCGGCGAAAGCAAGAAGACAGAAACGTGCTAATCAAGCTTGCGAACGTCACTGGGAATGATTTGGCGAAAAAATGTCATCGTCTATGAAAAGAATCATCACTTTGTGAGGTCCCAAATTCATAGGAAGTCCAATCGAAGTTCAGGGAATCTTCTCTACAGGTAGACAGCTAGAGGGCATAGAAAAAATATAAATGCATTAAAATGCACATAAAATCTGTTTCGTAGGGAACCAAAATTTGATTTAATTTATGAAATCGTGCATTAATTTTTTTTACTTTATTACCACACCTGGACTTTATGATCTAGATTATGCGAAATATACATACACTTGATAAGGCCTAGAGATGATTAAAAATGAGGAAACATGGCGCACGTATATTGAAGCCTTAAAATACTTAGAATCAATAAGTTGTCAATAGAAGCTCCATGAGTGGGTAGGTTTTCTAATATGTTTTCAAAAAAATATTTGGTTACTATCGCATTTCATTCTCAGAAAACCATACATCCTTTCATATATATTGTTTAGAGCATTAAGTATGATTATGAAACGTTGTTCTCGATGCATATCTTGTTTATGTCCACGTTATATGATATTTTCAACAACTACAGTTGAAGGTATAAAATAGGCCGCAATCATATACTTTGTTTCCCCATGAAATCTTCCAACTAACATAGGGGATTTTAGTTTCGTTCAATACATTGTTTTTATAACTACTTGGAAATATTTCATATTTTTAGTAATAATATACGTTAAGGATCCCCAAAATAGGCACGATTATGTCTATTGTGCATGTTCCCTTCATTATTAATAGCCATCTATGCAATTATTTACGAAGCCGCAAATCGTGCTACGTTCAATTTGTGATTAATTTATAAGAAAAATCTTAGTCTTCATACGATTCCCTGCACAAGATTATGAATGAACACATAGAGGTATGAATGTATTTTGACCAACACCCTTCTGGCACGCAAAAATAGGATGACGACTCCTTTTCTCATATATTTGTATATTTTGTACAGATGTTCGAGGGAGCTGCGCAGAGCTCACCGATCCCGATCTCATTTTGTGGCCACACATCTTCTAGAGCCCACAGGTCTGACACACCCATGACTAAGGACAAACGAGCAGGAGACGCAACGAGAGCCAGAAATCCTGAAGACTCGATCTCCAGTGGCGAATCGAAAATGGGTCTCACGGCTTTCCACCACATCATTTTTCAAAGTGGCCCCCTACCTTAGGACCCAAGTCAAGACCCTCCATTACCTCGGGAATCGAGCAGAGGCCCAAGGAAGAGTGACGAAGGGAGAGGGAGAGATGACGGAGAGAAAGATGGGCAAAAGTCGACGAGGAACACCCGCCAAAAGCCAGCCAGGAAGGACGCGTGTTATAGACGAGTCCTCTCCCCATCCCCTCATCTCAGACGCCCGTTATTCCCCCATGGCCTTCCCTCCCAGGGTATAATGTATGCGGTCAGTCTATGGAGAAGAATCCCCAACCACCTCATCCCCACACACACACCCACCAGACACATAACCCTCCTCATCCTTTCTCCTTTCGGTGGGTATGTTCCCCGCCGATTCGCTTTCTATCTTCATCATTTCTCCGTATCGAGGAGGGGTCACGCGCGTGGTTGATACCGCGTTGATATATAGCTCCTTTTGACTTATATCGATCAGCATAGCTGAATAAGATAGGAGATGCAGAAGTTGACGCGCCAATCACGGTGGTTTCCGGTGACATTTGAGATGTGGAGGAGAAAGTTGGATCAATATACCATTTCGGTGGGTACATACGCGGACTTTAATCTGGGCTTCTGACTTCATCCTTACAAGGCCACGGACTTGAGATTTTCCTCGGGAGGTTTACATACAGACACAGTTGAAAGATTATGCTAGTGAAAGCAAAGAATTCAAGAGCAGATGAAAATGACATATCTGTATTGTTTTAATTATGTGATTTAATTTATCTTTTTCAATGTTAAAAACTTCGGTCACTTGATCCTTAATTAGTTGCTCATGTGAGACTGTTCTTAGGCGGTTCTCGGGTTTGGGCTTTTGTCGCAGTAAACATTTACTTTCGAGCACTGAATACGACTCAATATATTCTCCTCGGACGGCAGGTCGAGTCTCCAATTGTTAAGCCATGCGGATTACCAAACAGAGGGCGCTAAACAGCCTTATCCTTAGAGACAATGGTAGACACGGAGAAGGATTGAGAGAGATAGAGATGATAGAGAAAGAGATAGAAAGAAGTATAGAAAGAATAGATAGAGAGGTAGATGATAGAAAGAAGGAGAGAGAGAGAGAGAGAGAGGGACAGAACCTTGGAACCGTCACTCTCTTTTCTTGGAAGTTTACAGAAGGTGGCAGATTATAGAGCAGGTGGACAGAGTCCCCTCGAGTACTACCTTCCCCATATTGAGACTGGTCCTCGTAAGGTCCATCTCCGCATGCTCTATTAGGATAGCTGAGGCCATACCTTGTCGAGAGCAGAAGAATAGACGGATCAGCTTGATTTTTCCAGCGCAAAAGAATGTTTGGCGGACAAGGGAAGACGAGAGGTCTTGGAGTACTGAGAATAGGTTGTCCCCATTGGGATGAAGACGTCATCCGGTATAGAGAGAGAGAGAGAGATGTTAGTCTAAAATGTCAGCGGCGCCAGTCGAAAGGAAGTCCCCACGCTGGACGGCAGGGTCCCGACAGTGAGGACCAATCCAGTGTTGGAGAGGGCGGCACCCGTCGGCGCAATCTAGACCTCAAATCTAAGAGTAAGTCACCTCGCCGGTGAAACTCAGGCCACAACTTTACGAATGCAACAGCGCGCTCTGCGGCTTTTCTTGCATTAAATTCCGAATATGTTCCAATTTTATCGATCCCCTTTCATGTCATCTGTCTTCTGATGTCCTGTGTACATACACGTACGCAGAGAGAAAAAGATTTGAAGAGATTGATCGATAGAGGGGAGAGAGAGAGAGAGAGAGACGCAGAGATAGGTTGATAGAGAGAAAGAGACAAGATCTCAGAGATAGATCGATAGAGGTAAAGTGAGAGAGTCTCAAAGGTAGATAAGTACAATCTCTCGGCAGAGATGTGTACTTAGAAGGGGAGAGAGAGAGAGAGAGAGGTTAGCCATTGGCGGGGATAGCCTTGGCGACCACATTGATGGTGGGCTGGGAGGATGGTCCTAGAGAGGGCATCTTCTTGTTGACTCTTTTCCTTCATTGTGTGGTCTTCCTGAACCAGTGCCTGGGTGTGCGGGTAGGGAATACCTATGATTGAGATGTAGATGTAACTCTTGTCGGTGTTTTGGGGCCCTCCACTATTCAACTCTAGGCACGGTTGAGTGCTTCACCATGGATGCCGCTGAATTATTTGTAGCTCCTTCAGAGTCTCTTCTCTCTCTCTCTCTCTCTCTCCCTCTCTTCCCCTCTCTCTCTCAATACTTTGATTTGTTCCGTCCAAGATAAGTTTGCCTAGTTTCTATATTCGTACTACAAGTTTCATGGCCGTGTTCCACCCTACGAATCGATGTCTTCCATCTCTGGAAACCTAAACTAAAGATCTTGAGAATGGATATGGGAAGAATTAAAATGTTGGATTGGATCGTTCAATCACACAGAGAAGCAACAAACCAAGAACAATTAAGACTGAAATAAAGAAATCAAACTATGAACTCACTGAAAAATCCGTGGTTCGGCCAATAGCGCTCACTCCGACCAATAAAAATTATGCAAAGGTTACAATATCGAGTTCTTCTTTATAACCCCTCTGAGTTTATGTGAGATTTCAAGTATGCCCCCTCTCAATATATCATAAAAAGAGAGAACCGCTCCCTCTCCCCTCCTCCCCTATTCCCCTCCTCCCCGTTCATTTCACCTCGTTGGCCTCTACGCGGCCCAACAAGTGACCCTTCAACGAATATCTTCGTTGGGCCCAATTACAAATGAGCCACAACCCAACATAAAACAAAGGAAAAAAAAAGACAGTAATTGAGTGTCCTTTTCTTATCCCTTTTTCATCTCCTCTCTCTCTCTCTCTCTCTCTCTCTCTCTCTCTCTCTCTCTCTCTCTCTCCGTCTCCCTCTCCCTACATCCTTTGAGAAATCATGTTGCAGTGATAAATATTTGGAAAATGGAAAATATATCTATACATTCACGCGCAGTTTACATATATAGATTTGTGTGTGTATGGACTGATCAAGTTACTCTAGAGCAAGGATCATCACTGGTTCAATTTTTTTTCCTTGTAAAGTCACTAATTGGGATTCAGTTGTTGCATGGGGAGAATCAGTATGCATACATTTGTAGAGAGAGAGAGAGAGAGAGAGAGAGAGAGGACAGGAGAGGAGAGTGAAGAATGTGTCTTTACAAAAATTTATATGGTGGTATGTATGTAAACCAAACAAAATATTGTATTGATAGGTTTAACTAGTAAAAGCATTATAGGGAAACACAGCATAGTACTCAAATGAGTCGACATTAGAGATTGAGTCGTTTCCTTCACAAAAAATTCATTTTTAATTAGGCTCAAGGGACTTGGGCTTTAAGGTCCATCTATTAAAATCGATCCCTAAAATAGAGATTTTTTCAGAAAACCTATTCTTGGTTGGCATAGTTGAGTCCTAGACCCAAGAACAACCATTGAATCTCATATTTAAGGCCCAGATGGCCAATTGAGCCAAACTTTATCAGCTCAATTGAATGGTCTCCCAATTTCCAGATAAAACCATCATGCCTTCATTAATTGACATGAAATCAGTGATCCCATTCCTATAAATGGGTAAATATGATACACATATACTCTTTCTACATAAATCTTAGGTAGTAATATATTTTAGTATACTTTTTAATTTAAGTTCTATGCATCAGCCAAACACTATCATGGTAGTCAGATTATATTTTAATGTGGGTTGTCCAAACCCTTGAAAAGTTTGACCAAACTATGTTTCAGCATGAATAGTTATCATTATATCTAACCATGATGCATTGGTCCACTAATACGTTTTTAGGAGTTGTAACAGGGCTTGTAACACAGAAAATCTAAGAGGGAACAATCGATCAATGGTTCTAGGTTAAATTGGAAGTCAATCATAATAATATATATCAATCTTATTGATAGTGGACAAGATATGCTAAAAGTGCTGACCATCACAAATATTTTTCTTGGATCAACTTCCAAGTTTGGACCCCTTACTTACAAAGAGTTGATGATTGTTGATCGTTTTATCTATAGGCATTAGCCTTTGCAATTGGGGTTCTAGATCCACTTCTAGGTATCCTTACTTTGTTGGATTTTGGTTTTTCTGATGAATAGATTTAGTAATTCAATCAAATCGAGTTAAACAATCCTTGAAATGCTTTAATGGTCGAATTCTCATTCTAAGGTCTCATCCTTTAAGCATTCGCTAGGCCACCTAAGACTCATAACTACATTGATCAATGGGGCTCGTTCGTTTTCTTCTCAGCTCACTCCTTGTATTCTTGCCTCAAACACTATATCTTATCGAGTTTAATTAAGCATACCTATCGAAACTTTTTGATCACCAGAATTTAGAATGGTAGTTTAATTTTGCATGCATGGCACACCAATTCAAATATCAAATTCAAAATATTTTTACTAATGATGGGATTAAATGTATTAATCATCAGATCTATATGAATAATTCAATT